>JAODLL010000002.1:4083639-4116797 GCA_026546735.1 Forbesichthys agassizii | reverse complement strand
CCTGAGTGGACAGTGTGATTTCACAGAAGTGTGATTGACTTGGAGTTACATTGTGTTGTTTAAGTGTTCCCTTTATTAAGTTGAGCAGTGTAGTCTGTTTCCAAATAGTATTCTATCAATTATTGAAAGAAAAATGTAAACATTTAAAAAACATGTTTGACTAGGGGATGCATGCAGGAAATAATACAGAATCAGTTAGGTGCACATTTCCTCTTTATTAACTAGTATGAAAGATCTCACAGTGTAGACTACTCAGGCAAACATGCATTGCTCCA
This sequence comes from Forbesichthys agassizii, assembly GCA_026546735.1. Lineage (NCBI taxonomy): Eukaryota > Metazoa > Chordata > Actinopteri > Percopsiformes > Amblyopsidae > Forbesichthys > Forbesichthys agassizii. The sequence goes on along the minus strand of JAODLL010000002.1, from coordinate 4,116,522 downwards.
GATCTAAGATGGTGCCTTGCAGGTGTCCTACCTACTAATACTGTAAGGCATGTATACCTTTCCGCAACTAATTATCATTCAGATCTGGCCAAGAAAAGAATGGTTGAACTCACAGGAAATATCATATTTAAGCATTCTAGAATTACCCTCATTCTTCTTTATTATGCCATGACCAAGTGGAAGTCAGCATTTTCTGCTCCAATACACAGAAATAATACTTCAAAGCCCTTAGCGTCTAAAAATGGTATGAGGTTCCCTTGTTCAAATGTCCTTAGTGGCTGAACATTCTGCTTGAAACAATATTGTTTACTGGGCTTGCTCTAATAGAGTGCTCCAGTTCATATCATTGCTGTGTTTGGTTTGCTGGCCCAGGTGCATTTTTATTGAATCCATACTTATCAGTGAGGTGATCCGAAATCTGATGCCAGCACCGAAATTGGTTTCAAGGGTAAGATTAAAATTAAATATCACACCAAATGGCCTAGGTACGTGTGCAGGTTGGAGTGTTGGCTGATATAATGACATCAAGCATTCAATCAAGCCTCAAAGCCTCAACATTATATATCCCTTAATAAGTAGAGTGTTTTCATTCACCACTTTATTTCTGGAAAACATACTCCTAAAGTGTTTACAATGTGGATTGCTGTCTGATCAAATTGTATTACTTTAATTAATGCAATATACATGAGTATTACTACTGTAAAGTACATTGAATACCAATAGAGACAGCAACACATACCTTGAACAAGGGTTTAATTTATTGCAAAGCTTGATGAATTAATACTGAGGCGTGGAAGCGTCAAAGTTGAAGGGTTTAACAAACTTTCAATGTTACTTTCTACTCTGTGGTTCCGAGCACAAACAGATAAGAAAAAAATGTGTTTTTGACCTGTTAGTGGTAAACAATATTATGTCTAAGACTGGAGCCCCAGCTCATCTTTATACCTGCCTGCTAGGGCAGATCAAAGTGGATCTCTGTGCACATTAGGAAAACACAGGGACTCATTTTGAGTGCTCAAAGTGTTACACAGATGCTTAGCCATACATTCCCCCTGTCAGAGACATACAAAGACAGTTTTCTGGGAGGAGAAAGGTATGCAATTTCTCCAACATGCCTCACCTGTGGTGACCAATCACAATGGTAGATACAATCCCAAGCCCTGAAGGAAGATCTGTGAGGGTTTATGCTGTCATTGGTGGATGTTTTACAATCTGGTGTTATACATCTCACCGCTAATGTTTATTTTCACTGGGACCACCTCATTCCTTTGGTCTGACCTATAAAGATGCCATGTGCAATCATAACACGAGAACATGTTTAACTGTCGGCTGGGAAGAAGACTTAACGCATTCATTTAGCTTCTATTGTGTCAACAACAGAGGTGTCATTACATGACCTAGACTCTTCTCTTCATTTTTCAGCTGTACATACACACACGCGAAAAACACATACTGTGTGAAAAGGTGTTGCTGTATTTTGTCATTTATGACAAATTATTCCTGTTAATAGTAACATCTAAGTGGGCTGGTGGTAAACGGAGAAGGCAAATGGATGGTGTAGATTGACTGCAGTCGTTGGTTCAGTGGTCAGAAGAGAGGCCAACAGGAAACGGTTGCGCCTGGCTCCTGAAAAAGGTGAATGATGGCCCATGCTCAGAAGCCCATATTGTATTCCATGAGCCATGGTTAGTTCACCTGCACTCAATGTCAGGCTTATTAGCCCAAACAAAAGATTCCTTTATTAAAGGCCAGTGGAGATATGACAGACACAACATTGGCATCTATACAGGTAAATGTGCTTTTGTATGGGAATGCATCCACTGCCCAGTTCATTATGCCAGGAGGTCCACTGCTAGGTTTGATGGATAATGTAAGATTAACCTTTTTGAAGAAGAAGAAGAAGAAGAAGAAATACCATTTAAAGGGTAAAGTTGGAGAGCTGTAATTCCAAGGGCCACTTGGGTTTAATGATAGCTGAAGATATATCATGGCAGGCCTAGCAAAGGAACTCTCGGCCTCCTGAAATCTTTCATGATCTGAGAGAGCATCAGACCAATATAAAAGCATCGCTGATAGCCTGAAGTGCTGAGTCTAGAAACAGTGCAAAAGACGAACAGACATTCTGGACATGGGACCTCCTTAAATCCTTTTTTGTGCATTTGAAGCCTAAATCTTTGCAGGTTAAAGGTTGAATCTTTCAGAAGTACTCAGGCATAAATGGTGTTTTCATTTGCCATGTCTCTGGTCTTGCACGGGCCTCGCTCGCTGTGATGTTGTCGGCGACAGAGAAGAAGAAGAAAAAGGCTGATGCCAAGGCACTTTCAAGTTACTTCTTATCAAAGCCATCTAGATGGCCCAGACAAAGTACCGCCATCTCCCACAGCTCGGAGCACAGCGTGGTGAGATGAGAATGATCTCCTCAGGGGAGATCAGAGCTTGGTGGTCCACTCTTGCAGACCACAGTGAAAACACTGGATCCTGAATGACACGAGACGAGCTGAACGGTAATTTGGGGTATCTGTGTTTTAAAGTAAATTTAACAAATGCAGGACCATATAAAAGATAGTAGAAGAAAGTCTACCAATAGCTGTTACACAGTCTCACGCAAAAACCAAAAGTCTTTCAATATTACAATTCTCTTTAGGGCATTTGCATTAGCAAACATTGGCACAACTAAATAGAAAATAGAAAGGACTTTTCTATACACTATGTATATATTATATCTTGTATGAAAATGCGATCACAGTCCCATATGATATGGTTTACTATTACTTTAGTAAACCATATCATTCTAATACAAACACAAACGTTTGTGGCTCATAACGACAATCTGTATCTCATTGCTGTCAGTGTATCTGTGACAGTAGCAACATAATTGTACACCACGTAACCATGCTGGCTTGCTTTGCTCTTCAAGGTCCTTCTAAGTGTGCCAACCTTTCAGCAGATGCATATCAGCTCGCGTGGAGACAACGGGGGACAGATGAAGGCACGAGGGCTCAGAAGTGCGTGCTTTGCTTCCTCTACCCCGGCACCAGACTTTAAAGGTGAAAAACTAATCAGAAAAGCTGCCTAAATATTATACGTTAATAGGTTATGTATGTTCATATACATGTTAGGTCACTAGCCCATATAAAGGTTAGTGTGACATTCGGCACATCGTGGCTGGTTATGTGTGGTCACACTACTTCATGACGATTGTTATGAATTAAAGGTAATACAATAAGTATGTCATAGCATATACTGTATAGCTGCAATATAATGCACAGAAATATTTATATTTATACCAATTAGTGACATCACAGTGGAATGAGAGAATTAATGAGCATACAGTATAAGTTGCTTTAAGTAAGTACTGTATAAGGCCGCTAAGACCATTGCAGTATTCATGATAAGCAAAGGATTAAACAACACAATAAGAAAAAGGGGAAAATGGGAATGGGGAATGGGAAGGAGGGGGGGGGGGCATGTATTTGGCACAGTATACTAAGGAATTTGATGTCCTCCTGTACTGTAGTGTTAGTTCAGAGCTTGTTCCTGCATGGAGGCACTTGTGCAGCACTGGGAACCCCCATCTCCCCGCCAGAGACTACAGATTCAAAGTGTACACACTGTGCTCATCGTCAACAATACTGCCAGGTGTCAGCTTGTGGCTCCACAATAAAACACTACATTTTTTCCATGCTGGTAATGTCTGAGTTTACAGTATATTCTAACTAGCATGAACTTTATAGTTTATAGTTTATAGATTTATAATTGATGCATAAAGTAAAAGCATAATCTCTCTCTCTCTCTCTTGCATTTGATTAATATAAAATACATCTAGTAGAGCAAGCTAGTATATCTCGCTGTGTTCTTTTGCAATTGATTTGTCCTTTGTTATTACTTTAAGTCTACTAGAGCAAAAATCAGAACACTTTTTCCTGCAATAAAGAAAAATGAAAGACTGTATTATTTGAAACAGTATGAAATGTGGCTAATCATTATTTGAAAAAACGTGAGTTGAGTTGAAACCCCCTAACACGGGAGGAGTTCTGCCATGGCAGAGATAAGGATAGACTTCTCTATTTGTCAGGGCAAGGGGCCTCTAAAGGTCCCAAAGAATCTGTGGCCACACACTCTTTCTCCTACACTCTGACATTTTCTCAGCAGTATGAGGTTACGCACGAGGAGAAAGACATCTCCATCACCCAGCCTCCTTTTCTTTTGTTGTGGAGAAGCGGCCTTTTACTCGTGTTTCTAGTGACATCAGGAAAAATGTCAATAGTTCCCAAACGGTCGCCAGTAAAGCGAAGCATTCACTGAAGACGTTTTATTTTTAGATGACCTATGAATCACTGGCTATTTTTAACGATAGCTTCTTCGTGGTAAACTGACCTGTGACCTGTTAAATTCTTCCTGATTTGTAGAAAGGAGCAGAGATCAGAAAGTTGACCAAGGTACATGTCCGGGCGTTTGAGCACTGCTCAGTAAGAGCTGTAACCTGTGCTGGCTGCAGGCTGTACCCGGGTCACAGCCCACCCATGGGGGGAAGGTAGGCACTAGACAGGGTCACAAAAGCTGTAGATGCTACATGTTCCCAGACAATATGTAGACAGCTTCACACAAACCACTGGCAGTCAAATACACTGTCATGAAAATGTTTTGGCAGCTAGATGATTTATATATCAATTATAAAACCACCTGGATTTACCTGTATAGAATCGCCTTAATAATACTGACCCAACTTTATATTAAATCGTGTTGGTTATTAGCTGCACTTTAAGTCTAATGGCATCTCTTTAAGAAGCAAAGAGAAATGGCAAACAACATGCAGCCAGACTGCAAGCAGATAGCACACAAACGTTACTCTGAAAGGTGGTTATAGGATATCTAAAAAGGCAGTCATTGTTCATCATCTCCAGCAAATGACTTTGTAAAAATGAGAGCAAGAGATGCAAACCAGGGGACCTATGCGATAGCAGGCCTTGTAAGAGGAGAGCGCTGATGCGTGAGTGAAAAGCGCCTTATGTCAAATGTAATTGTGGTCCCCTGAAAAACAAGCCACTGATGTCCGATTTGATTCCCTGCTATTTGGGTCAAGTTACTTCCTGTCTGCTTTAAACGTATTTCCTTGACAATGAAGGTCCTGGGGAGTCTTTCGCTTTCTGATTTTTGTCTTTACCACCGTTAATAACCTAATTTTCTTGTCTATTGCTTGTATACTTCACTCAAAAAAGGAATTGACTGTTTCCTTTGACCTCTGATGTTAAATCTATGAGTATTATATTACCTAGGTAGGACTTCCCTCAGATTTGATCGCATAGCATATAGAGCTGTTGAAGCTAAAACCTACCTTTTATTTTGTGTCTCCATGTAGAGAAGGGGTCCTCTCACCCATCCAACTCCGGTCCAACTCCAGTCCCAATGCCATGGTCAAGGGCAATGGAAGGAGTATTAAGCTAATACGCACGTCTTCTTTTGTGTGTGTGTGTGTGTGTGTGTGTGTGGAGGGGAAAAGGGGGGGTTCATGTTGCCCTGCGGACGGGCGTCTTGGCTGGAGCGAGACGGCCGGTGGCTGTTGACCTTGTGGGGAGACGTCCGCAGTGGCCCTTTTCCTGGGCTTCCTTTGTCCGTCGTTGGAGCCCTGGAAGCGTGTCCGGCTGTCCCATCAGTCTGTCAGTGCAGCTGTCTCCCACAGCCGCAGATTACACGCGGCAAAGGGGCCGCCAGGAAAAGTGGCTCGCCTCGTCTCTCGGGCCTTATGTCAAAAATGTTTCAGTCCTCAGGTAATTTGCTACAGTTGGGGATCCTTTCGCTATTTACTTCAAAGAATCTTGCGAGGCAGGAAAGAGCCAGAAGAAACCCAACTGAAAGAGAGGAAAAATTATATTTAGTTGTGGGTAGTGACAGATCTACATTCTTGAGGATTTACATGTGATCTGACAGAGGTGTCCTTCCACTGTGGAGATGCCGGGCCCTATATGTCTACAGACGGTCGCGACTGTTCTGAAGAATTGTCTCAATTTGGACAAATACACTGTATCTTACTCCACATTGTATACAGTACTACAATATATACACACAGACAGGTGACATTTAAAAGGAAAAACTAATATGAAATGTCTTATTGTCACAGGTATTGGGTCACTAGTACATGCTCCCAGAACATTTTCAACGCCCTAAATAAAGCGTTTAGCTCTGAGGCTCAAGGAAGGAACACAATTCTTTCCTCGTTTGGTGTGTTTATGGATTAGAACCCTGCATATGTGTTCAGCTGGGTTGAAATCAGGTGACTGAGAAGATGTCCTAGAAGACAGCGCTCACCATGAGATAAAGGTGACCTGAACAATGTCAGGGTGGCACTATTGCGCTAGCATAACGGTCAGTCATCATCATGCCTTTAACACACAGTTGGGCTTTCAACTGACATCTGACCTTATTTAATGATGCCTATTGATTGGATCTAAACGCACTTGAGTTATTGTTGCTACTGAGGTAACAGCCAGTTCAGCAGTCTTTTTGACTGAAGCTCCTGTCATCTGTGCCACAATAATGTACTCTTTTTTTTTTAAAGTCACTTAAGTAAGGTCATCTTGGTCCAACATCAAGGTCAAGAGGGCCATCTCAGCATCTGTATAACACAGTACTGTACAATATAATACAGTATATATATAATGTGTGTGTGTGTGCGCGTTTGTGTGTGGGTTCGAATCTCAAATCAGAGTGAGGCAATCCCTCTGATTAGAAATAGGATAAACAACCCACCTTTCCAATATGTCTTGCAAAAAGAAATGTTCTCAAAAGTAATATACTCATTTAGTGTTCTCTGTTCAAGAAAATCCTTCAGTAGTGGACTAAAGCACAAAATGTATTGTACAAATGGAATTCTGAATCATTAATACTAATCTATACTGGACTGTTTCCATATAAATATTCCTCTAGGTGAGCACAGAACAAACATGACTGGTGATGTATAGCACACCAAGTCCAGACACTGTAACTGCTGGCTAGCTGGAACTGGAACTTTGCTAACACAAAGGTACGTTTGACTGTTTCAGGCACAATAATGATAAGCACCTTTCCTGTTTAGCTGCTAAACCACATAGCAGTGCAGAGAGCAGTGTGCGTTGACACCATTAAGTATGTTTGCTTCCAATGTAGCAGGACTGATGAAAGTGCTGGACATTATTGTGTCAATTAAAATGGAGTTTACAATATGCCAAACATAAAGGAATTCACACCTCTGTAGCCTCTATGACAAACACATGGCATCTCTAAACTATGTAAAACCTGGTGTTTCCCCTGTGTGTTTGGGCCAAATCAGGAATGCAATTCGAGGCAAACAATATGTTGATTAAAGAGGGTAACAGGATCAGCTCTAATCAGCATGTGCTGAAGAAATACTAGGAGCTTTTCATCCATTGTCAGTCAGGTCATTCCAAGAAGTGATCTCTTTTCCTTATAATTACGTACTATGCCGCACTATATATACTCTGCAGACTGCATGCATTATGCCCTGATTCATTTGACCTCTAAAAGCGTGTGGAAAATCAAACTCTAAGTGATGTGTCTACCCTTTTATTTCTTTGACAATGAACAATGGCCTGCCCATAACTAATAGTACTGGCACCCTGAGAGCTTCTTCGGTGCACCAAGGAGCACAGAAGAAGGCAAAGAAGGGTAACCATTATCCAAAAACATGTTCTATCATGTTGTAAAATCTGTTTTCTCTAGTCAAGTGAAGTCTAAATATCCAGAGCTCGTAATAGAGACTTTATTAAAACGTGCTTAAGCATTTATCTACAGGATGAGGCAGAAGGAGAGGAGCAGGATGGTGATGGAGTGTGTCTAACTGTTCATGGATAGAATAAGCAGGGCACACATATTTTATATTAATAAATACATACACTTATCCCGTTATCTTCAATGTCAGAGGTCAGATGGGATGCTGCCATGTTACAAAGCTATGTCAACAGTGCCCTCTGTTGGCTACAGGTGAAACAACTATTTCTCTCAACAAAATAGGATTAAGTTAGAGCTAGGATTTTCAAATTCCAGATATTTGTTGTAATATTCAGGACATATTTTACTTGTAAACATATACATTATGTATAATAATGAAATAGATAGATAGATAGATAGATAGATAGATCATTTTCTGAAATTTTATTTACAAATGAAATACAAAATATATAATTAATTTAATGTAATTTACACTGTACAATTCATGAACATACACTCCAACAGCATATGGCGATAGCCCTTATGAAAAAGTATAGACATTTGGATAGCTAAACCATTCACCGCTGTTGTCCACTAGGTGTCGCACATTTCAATCACTGTAGAAAGCTTGAATGACGCTAGAATCAGGAGTTAACGTTTGTTCAAGCCTCAAAACCAAGGTCTCCATACAGATAACGCATGGTTGGCGGGAAGAGCCTCCCTTGGCGTGAGAACGGGAGACCAGCTGAAACTCACTGGGGACGGGAAATTGAAGGCGAGAGGGCTTGCCAGAGAGAGGGTGGGAGACAAACTGAGGGCAACCGGTAGGCTGTGTTGTGGCAGTACATGGGTGGAAAGGGAGGTGTTGGCAGAGAGAGGTGACAGTCTGGGAGAGAAGGAGAAGTGACAAGAAGCAGCCGAGGTGAAAGGGGGAGGGGTCGTGAAGGCAGAAGAGGGGTGTGAGAAGAAGGGGGACGGTGGTGGGGAGAGATACTCGTGGCCGGGCATAGAATAGGGGAGGATACCAACCTGACACAAGGACTGACGGGAGACAAACGTGTCCTCTTTGATGCTGCAGCCGACCTTAGCCTCCACATCATCCATTTTCAAGCTGGCATCTGTAATCCTGCATGTACAATGTTCATCTGTTTCTGTGCCAGTTGAACACTGTGTGTCTATGTAGCCTCGGAGTTCTTGGATGAGGCCAGTTCTTTTTTCTGGGGTGATTTTGTGCATATAGTTAGCCAGCTGGGCCATGCATTGCTGAAAGCCTGCAGTCTCGATGGTGAAGAGGGCATTAGATGGCTGGGAATGGCAGGCTGTGGGAGGGCTATTGGCCTTTATGTGACCACAGGTATCATCCGAATCTGTAACAAGGGTACATGCTGTAAAACGGGTATGGAAATACATTATTGTGCCATGTGACATAATATAATTCTCTGACAGTCATAAGATAACAGGCTACTGTATAGGTCCATGACATTAAATTAAAAAAAAAAAAGTAAATTAAAAAGTAAACCCTTAAAACATTGTGGTATTTTATTTTAGGCTATTTGACCTACCATTTGTTATGCTAGGTCTGTCTGTCCAACTTTTAAGATATTCCACAGCCAGGTCCAGAATCTCTGCTTTCTCTATTTTGGGGTTCTTTAGTCTCTTTTATTTATAACAGAAATACATGTCAACATATGTAATGTGCAAACAGTCGAAGATAAAAATACAATTAGCGTGACAAGATGACAACTTACCACATCAGATGTGTGATTTAACAACAAAGTTCTTAATTCCCTAAGGCTTTGGTTTATACGGTCTCTCCTCTTCTTTTCTACAACAGGTTTCATTATCTGTAGATGAGGAGGTAGACTATTAGGCATTTAAATTAAAATAAAACGAATTTGAAACAAATAATGTTACAACTTCTCTAATACCGTAAAGGCATTCATTTACGGGAAATTCCTATCTCCACATTCCTCGTGCCAAAACTAAGCTATGTGGCATTAATAATAATAATAATAATAATAATAATAATAATAATAATAATAATAATAATAATAAATCTTACCCTTTTTCCTCCCTTGTTATGGACGTCTGAAGTTGTAGATTTTTTCGTCATATTGGACAAAGGCTTTTCTCAGTGATAACTTATTCAAGTCCCGTCTATGATGTTTTATGACAACCATTTGAATGAGACCCCAGCAACCGAACTTATATAGACTACAGACTTGCAAAAGATTGGCTTAGAGGTGCGAATGACGTAATTGCAAAGTGCCTGAAACCAGCTAATTTAGTTGCAGGACCCAATTCAAAGAAATCTCCTTAAAACAACATTTGTTCAAGACAAGCAGTTTAACATGCTCAAAATTCAAAATGGTTATTTTAAATGTTTTTACTTATAGGTATTTAATTAGAATAGTTTAAGGAAACACGATATTTAACCAATATCTTGGAATTTTGAACGTCTAAACATTCACCCTTGATTCTATAGATTTCAAGTCGTTGGTTGATATAATTTTAGCCTGGATACTTCTGTTTTGGGATTATGATGTCCATTGTATAACCTATGAATTAGGAAAGTGATTCATCTGTAAAAAACAAAAACAAATGTTGACTATTAGGCATAACATGAAAATGTGAAAATGCAAAGTTTTGCTTTCTTGCCAACACGTTACAGATTTTGGCACCATGAAAGTGAGACGATGGGAAACTAACTTTTTCTCATGAGAACCTACACGAAGTGACAAACTCAGCCACTCTGATAACTATTTTATGATGTGTGACACAAGCACTTTATGCAAAGTGGTAATAGCCCAGGCCAAATGAGAGCACACACTTTTTACCTGCTATATTATTTGAAGGGGTAAAATTACATGTGTTATACTATTAGATTGCACACAACAACCAGTTAAACGCGTGGTTATGTTAGGACATTCAGACTTAAAGTAGGCATACGCTAAATATCGCAGAGTGCAAAGTTAGAATGCAATAAACGGCTTAACAGAACCATTACGCGTGTGATCGTCTCTGTAAGTGTTGTCTCGCTTAGGTGTTAAGTGTGCACTTGTTGATACGTGAAGCTGCCTCTTTCCAATTTCACCATTTGTTGACTTCGTTTGGAGTGTTTTATCCGTATTTTAGTGCAATTGTCGCTATCTTACCTTTTACGGGTTAATAATGTGGCTTACATTCTTATACACACACAACGGGGAGAAAGAGAGCAGTGTGGGTCTACCAGTGACTTGGTACGGTCTTAAGAACCTCCATCAGTGACTAAGCCGATAATAAACGGAATTATCAATACATTTCAAAAGCCACATAATCACAACCTGAACCGATCATCCCAGTGTTACCACCACACTTGAGCCCAATATAGAGATAACCATAAATGTTGGAGAAGCTACCCAAATTTCAAATGATAATTAAACGCCCACTTCAAAAGAAAGTGAATAAAGACTCCCTGTTGAGCAGCATTTAAATTCTTTCTTTTGAACATGTGAACAGCTAAATATCGATCCAATATTAATGGGGTGAATTAAAAACACCCGTATCACTATGAAATATAAATTAATGTTTACGACTGGCATATGTTATCAAGTCTCAGAGTGGAATGCCACATCGGTGTGAATACACGCGGCTGTTTCACACCGTGCAATGGCACAATTTGGCACACTTCAGCACCAGCTGAAACTGGTGATGTTTTGGGGTTCATTGGGGGTTTATGTCAACAACGACGACCTAAACTGATTGTCACAAATTGCATAATGCCATTAACGTGTGCCAGTGTGTTGTATTAATTATGGAAAGGCAATAAAGTAATCTTTTTGGTAGACATTTTTAATCTAATAAAAATAACATAATATCCTAAATCTTGGTGTAGGCCATATTCATTATGGGGTACAAAACCTCAAACCACATTAGAACAAACTGACTAAGGCTATACTGTTTATTGCTTCTATACTTCTACTTCTCATTTTCTTTATAATTATTATTTTTAAATCCTACACTGCACGTATGTATTTAAAACTTTATTATTCAGGCCATTCGGCACTTTGTTTGATTCAAATTTATATTGACATAGTAGTGGTAAAAATAGAAGATGCTGTAAATATTCTGATATAATATTAGCTGATTACAATTGCTGGTAACCTGTCCAACTTCACAAATGTACTACATGTAAATCGCTTTGGATTAAAGCATCTGCCAACCGCCGTAAATGTATGCACTGTTATTTACCCAGAAGGACGTGCCTCACTGTTGAGCCTAAATCACCATATTATCAAACCATAGGGACTCACATTTTAAGCCTGTGATTTTCTCCAAATTAATTTAATAGTCATTTTTTCCATTGTGCAATGTAATGTTTGCTACAATAATTTAGTATTGGAGGACATTTTCTTTGGGATTAATTACGTTTTTATCTATCTTTCTAATTGAGAACCGTTTCCTTTGGATTGGCCCATATGCATCCACACCAACTCCCATACACGCAATCAGATTGATAGGCAATAGGTCAAGTATGGAGAAGGGTGTGTCTTTTTGTCTGGCAAATTAACCGGTTAGATTTCTAATGGACATGAATAATGTGTAGAGTCGAGAATAAGTGGGGCGGGGTTTTCGTATGACCAACTCATGTATGTAATAGATAGAGGAGACATTCACACACATTCACGTTTTTTCGGCTCAAGGCTTGATCATGAAAACGATCGCAGCCACGTTTTCTGCACGTAAGGATGTTCAGCGGGTAAGAATTATAATATGAGTTTTTAGTTTGTGTAGGCTATTGAGTCAACGGAGTGCAGTTCACTCTGAAATAGTCTGATATGCTGACTTTTTTATCTATCCACAGGTTTCTAAACCACACATGGAGAAAAGACGGCGAGACCGCATCAACCAAAGTCTGGAAACTTTACGAGTTTTGCTGTTGGAAAATACTTGTAATGAGGTGTGTTTTCTCTCTACGTAAAACTATATTTTCTAGTGTAGTTTGAAACGTTTAACCTTCTATTAAAAAACTCCAATGAATATACGGAATAATAATGTTGTGATCCCTGTGTTTTGGATTTTAGAAACTAAGAAATCCCAAGGTGGAAAAGGCAGAAATACTTGAGAGTGTGGTAGACTTCCTGAAGACTGAAATGGAAGTTAAAAAGCCACACTACTCAAACAGAGTCCTGTCAGTGTCCAATGACCTACAAAGAGGGCTACGGTCCCCTTGCAAGAACTACCAGAAGTATGATGAGGGCATGAGGTCTTGCCTACTCCGAGTGGGTCACTTTATAGCCACCAAGAGTCAGGAGCTGGAGGAGACCAACACCAGATATGATGCTGCTGCTAGCTCACTAAACCCACAAATGGGGTTTTCCAGTGACCAAACAGTGCACGCTACTCCTGAGCAACTCCAAAGAGTGTTGACGGCCACTTCAGTTTGCTACCCAAGTGCTGTGTCTGGACAACATCTGCCCATGCACCACTATCCTGTCAGACAGGTATCCCACACTAATATGGTCCCTGCTGTGAGCCAGTCAACACAGAGGACTGGGCCCAGTCACGAGGACCCTGACACCAGAAAGCATATGTCCCCCAAGCCAACCGTGGACTTGAATGACTCTGTATGGAGGCCCTGGCCCAAATGAAGTGAGCAGCATGAATGGGTTCCCAGTTTGGCACTATTGATATACAGGCCATAATAAGGTCACCCTCTTCTGCAAAGTTTATGTAATGGGTTGATGGACGTTTCTAGAGATGTAAATGTATAGCCTATGTACAGTTTGTACAGCTGTTGTTAATTTTTAAAAACATTTTCTTTTCTTTTTTTGTAAGGACATATGACCTGAGGTTTTTTTTCCCCTCCAGTTTTTCCACATTTTACATACAGTATTACCTTTTAGGTAATACTTTATGTAAAAAATTTAGGTAATACTTATAATAGGTTTCAGACAAGTACTTGAATATTGTTTGAAATTATTTGCACATATGTCAGCATAGACAACAATTGTAAATGTACAGCATAATGCGAATAGATAAAAAGTAATAGATTGGGTTTTTGTTGTTTGGTTTGAAAAAGTGGTCTAGTCTTAAGACAAGTGCCTCCAACGTTTTTTGGAGAACAATCTCCTTGATTGTTGGGCTAAGTGGTGCATTGATGCAATAAATGTCCCATTTCCTGAACTATCAAGCAAGACTGTCTTTCTGGGTGTGTATGTGCTTTACGAATGCTAAAGTTTGCACACTTTTTAGGAGAGAAAGGAGATCAACTACCACATAGTTAACACATACTTTGGGGACTTATAGGCTCACTAAAATGTATGGGCTGCATTCCAGTGTACATTGAGATGCTGATGAGGATGTAGCTATGAACTATAGTGCAATTCTTTATAACCATTTGCACATTGTCCAGTTTCTAATGCCTGCAAGCCATTTAAAATCATTCTTTAGATGTGCATGTGTGAGCTGTTTATAGTCTATACAATAAAAGGTATATCTACACTGAGTTTGTGTGAGGTAAAAGTCAATAAGCCTCTATAAGCCATGGATAGGTTTACAAAAGCCATTTTTTCCCTGCTACCAAAACAACTACAGTATGTTTAATGATTTGTTAAATTCAGTAATGTTTTGATAAAGGTCAGACTGAGTGGTCACAATTGAACTTTTCCAGGCAATGCCATTAACTTCAAAAAGGTGCTTAACAATGACCATGTTGGTGCATATTATAGTGAAATAGAGCATTAAGATGTAGGATCTCAGATTCTCAATTAGAACGCCATGCTATATAGTCTGAATCATTTTTGTAATTTTAGTCAACTTTATTTAAGAATAGCCTATGTAAATATGATTTTACCTTTAGGCCTTAGGGTATTACTAAATTAGCCTACATGTGTCCATCATGTTCTCAGGCAGTATAAATAAATGTATGTTTAGAGATGGCTAGTCGTTATCATTTGAACATTCCCATAGTAACTTGTGTCTTGACAACAGATGCATCAAAGGGGGTGTTAGTCTCGCTGGTGACCCCTGGACAGGATGCTCCTTTGTGTTTTTAAGCTTTTCTCACCCAACCTTCCTCCTCCAGAGAAAAGCCCATATGCCTAAGTAAATTAATATGATTAGGAATCAGATTATGTTTCGTTTCAGGTGCATCTATGCGTGCGTCTTGGATACAGGATACGTCATTGTCATAGGGACACAGGGATTAGGGTATTGCGGATGTATCTCTCCTATCTTGTCAATATTTTTGATCAGTTCATGCGTTCATACAATTGAACTGCTCCTTTAACCATTAGGTAATCGTGCTATTGTTTTCGACATGTAGCCGATAGGCCTAGGCTACATCAGAGCTAGTTTATTCTCATCAGTCATCACCTGAATTGACTGTAGCCTTTGAGTATCCTCACCGTTTGGTATTTTTAACTTCTATAAACCAATATTTAGGTGTAGTCATTTGGTGAAAACGTCCATATGTTCATGGATAGACTATTCCACGAGAACACCCATGTCCCAAAGACAATATAAAAGGCGTTTAATGCGTAGGCTAAGGCTACTACAATATTTTAGCGTTTTATGTGCACATATTATTGAGATATAATGCCGTATAACATAGTATATGAACATATTGGGCAGAGTAGAAGCCTCGCCACGTGTCTCGATATATGTCACGCTATAAACATACTTCACCTCCTCAGTCCTCACGTGTTACTAAGCCTCGCCTACACACAAAATCACACCTTATTGTCATGGCCTCGAAGAGTAGTGGATTTCTAAACAATATACTGTACGCAACTATTTCCACAATTGTGCCTTCTTTTAATAAGTTGAATCCTTTGTTGGAGGTTGATATTAAGCGGTAGATATAGATTGAATAGCGCCACTGTCTTCTCTATTTCATTGTAAAAAATAATGGGGAGGGAAAGCAACGGGGCGGTTGCATGCGTAATAGCGGTGAGCAGTCTAGCAGGGCGGCCGCACATTGACCCATCTGTTTCGGTGGGCTCATGCCTGCCCTTCTAATTAAAACAAGTGTTCCACTCAGAACTATCCACCCCATGCTTTCAAACTGGGGAGGCCTGCGTAAAAGCGTGCGCTCTTTGTGTTCTCCAAGCGCACTCACACATAATGTAAAGTTGTGCACATCTAATTGTACTCAGTTCACCGTTGTTGGAAGTGTTTTTTTCATGTTCAATCGGTTAATGTGTACATTCTCATAGACTAAAGGGAGGGAAATAAGTACTTAGAAAAGACAATTCGATTTTCAACAAAGAAAAACGATTTATTACTAAGTAGTCAGGACGGGATGCTAGAAAGCAGAATGTCCACTGAGGGAGCAGTGATGAAATATGTATGTTGATCTCCATCTGATCATCAAGCTTTGCCAACAGGCCGCCCCTGTGCCCGCTGGTACTCCTGCTGTAAACTTGACAAGACTTCACGATGCTGGTCTGACTTCTTCTCCATATCTTTCAGGAGTGTTTCATATCTTTTACTACAAAAGTACAAAAAGCAGAGAACTGTTCAGTAAGAGGTTTTATCTCATTTAGCCACTATTTGAACATTATATACACACACACAATGCTGTTACAGGTGTATTGAGGCCATTATGTGTTTAATTTTAGAATGGCTATACTTTGCATCATTATGGATAACTTCATAAAATCACAAACATATGGGAAAAGGGTATATGCCAATTTTAATCATAATAATTTAACAAAGCAAACAAGAATACACTAATCTATAAAATAAATAGTCTGCGGTTTCTATTATTTCTTGTTACTGGATGTGGTCAGTTTGGATTTCAAAGAAATTATGGTAAACATGTTTGTTAATTAACAGGCCTCCATTGACGGTCTTTAATCAAGGGGGACTTTATTGTTCACACCATCAAAAACTCACATCTCCCCATTAATGTACTCGAGTCTTTTTGTGACAGTGGTTTTGGCCTCCTCCAAATCTTGCTTCACAAGAACAGGACCAATAAGCTTATAAACTGTGTTGGTACTGTCTAGCAAGTCCAACTCCTGAAGAGAAATAAAAGCACGGTTTAAATTGTGCGATAGTAGGATAACTCGAATTTAAAATAAATTCCACTAATCTAAATCACCAATGTGAAAAATATTTTAAAGAAAGACCTACCTCTTTTACAATATTGTTCTCTGTTACCTGCGTCTCTAACTTTTGTCTAGATGACATTGTCTTACTAACATCTGCATAAACATAAAACATCGTTAAACGTATAGCATTGAGCTAACTTAGCCAACTATGGCCAGTTAGCTCCACACATTAGCAAAATGGAACAATTGCCATGCACCGGAGCTTGCAATGCTAGCATCTAGAATTTACCTTTCTGCATTTGTTTATATTTGTCTAATTCCAATTGCAATTTCTTCTGGATGGCCTCTGCCATAGTTATATCTAACTATATACAAGACAAACGCGTTAAACAAACATGCGTTAGATTGAATTGATAAGCAATAACAGTTTTTCTATTATAGCTAACAAGAAAAGGGAGTGGTTAAACCGGATGATACGTGATACCTTCAGAATAAGAGCCCACACCAATTTTAGCGGAAAAAAACCCCACATTATTTTACGATATATAAAATCATATTACAGAACTTGTTAATTTTGTTATAAGTATATATTATGGTATTCGTGTTATAGAAAGAAATGTAAACTATCCTACAGCCATTCGCGATAATACATAAAAAAATATTTAGAATATTGCCTACGACATTTCTTTGCGACACCTAGTTCAGTTCCCATCGCCTCACTGGAAAGATGGCGTCTTCATTTTGGAAAGGTGTTGTCGGCGTCGGACTCTTTGCTTTAGCTCATGCAGCTTTCTCAGCAGCACAGCGTAAGTATTGTAGCAGAAATTATGATATCTGTATTGCTGTGATTATTTTATCTTTTTGCAAGCGTTGCTCCGCCAAGCAGGTTAAAAGCGATGCGGTTGCGGCCTTTCCATCTGAGTAGCGCAGTGTAAGGACTCAGCTGTTCTATAATGAATCGCATTAGTGGAAGAAGTATGAACGATTTCAGAGTTGCCTACTCATCAAAAATACGCTTTAACTTATAACTGTACCTTAGGTAGGATGATGGACGTTGAGACAAGAGACTTGAAAGTTGCCTTACGTCCATTATGCAATTGATTAATTCATTCCTAATGGCCTGGTATTATCCCGAATTGGTAACAATGTTTTATGTTACTTCCAGATCGATCATACATGCGCCTCACAGAGAAGGAAAACGAAACGCTACCAATCGATGTAAGTATTTTCTTTCTCAAGTTAGTTTTTGTTTAATTTAATGTACAGTAAAACTTA
Source organism: Forbesichthys agassizii (assembly GCA_026546735.1). Classification (NCBI taxonomy): domain Eukaryota; kingdom Metazoa; phylum Chordata; class Actinopteri; order Percopsiformes; family Amblyopsidae; genus Forbesichthys; species Forbesichthys agassizii. The sequence goes on along the minus strand of JAODLL010000002.1, from coordinate 4,098,505 downwards.
AATGGAATGTCTTTGTTTTTTTCAGATTGTATTACAAACGTTATTGTCATTTGTTCTGACCTGTTATGGTATTGTTCACATTGCTGGAGAGTTTAAAGACATGGACGCCTCTTCAGAATTGAAAAACAAGTAAGTTTCCTTATTGGCAATTCTATGTTCTAAATTACACATAATTCTTGTATTTCACATAACTCAAGTTAGTCATTTTATATAATTGCGATTTTAGCTACATCGCTAATTAATGCTATGAACTTGTACTGTGTTTCACTTAAGGTTTACATGTGCATTGTTTTAATATGTAATAGTTCCTATACATTACCCTGTCGACTTATATTATAGCAGCACTTTACTTCGAAGCATGCTTTATTAGCTTTCCTCTAATTCTGAACCTGTTTCCAGAATATGAAGTCTGCTTTAGAAAATGTGTCAAATACTGGAGAATGTATTTTCCTTTATAAATACAAATTCTAATGTGTAATTTTCATATCACCCTCTTTCAGAACGTTTGATACACTGAGGAATCATCCATCATTTTACCTATTCAATCACCGGGGTAGAGTGTTATTCGGCAGTCCAGAGCAAGAGCCATCTTCTGTACGCAACCAGCAAGCCCTGCCCAATCCCTTACGACTACGCAAGCTGGAACATTTGCACTGAAGCTGTCCTGTCCTTCCCCAATGTCTTATGTGCACATATGAGCAGTTTGGTTAGTTGGTGGGGCAAGTGAGAATTAATTTTCCCTAACTTAATTTTTATTTGTACATACACTAATACGCTATTAAAACATTCATCTCTTTTGTAAACGTGGTCACCACCATATTTAACACTGACTGTGCCAACCCTTTAGAAATCATTGTTCAATTGTTACTGTTTCAGACTTCTACGATTAAGACATTCATCCCTTCTTTACCCCTTCTAAACAGAAATGGGATGATATCTTTTGTTTGGCAAGGGAGTTGATTTATTTATTTATTTCCCCCCCCCCCCATTAGCCACACACTCATCTTGAGCTGTGGTCTCTAGTTGCTTTCATCCAATGTAAAACAATTGTGGCATGAACTAAGGGGCCCTTTATTGCAGTCAAGATGATGCAGTTTCCTGAAGGCATAAATGCTGATATATATTCTGTATGCAATAAAGAGTTGTAGTTAACTATGTCACAGGAAATCAAGGCAAAAATGGCAACTGAAAACTGAGGAAATGGGTGTCACAGCAAGTATAGATACTGTGAACACTAAACAAACCATAATGGTACTTTTTTTTAATATAAACTTAGTGGCCAGGTTTTTCCCCCTTTCATGTTACATTTTGTTAAATGATTTTTAATTTAATAAATGCATACGGATTTTACAAATGTCTGCCTGTTTGTATTCCTCTTTAAGTTCTACTGCATGAAATCTATTGGATGCTAAGGGTTAACTGCCTGCTAATGGCTAGATAAATATTTTACGTTTTTATTAAAAATTCTCCTGGGCTTGTCTGGAATTAACCTTGTGGTTCAAACCAAATGTTAATATGCATGCACACCGCATAGGTTCACTAATAATTCTACAGCTACCCATATTAAGACTAGTCTGGCTGACTGCTAAATACAATTAAATGTTTGTGGTGGATAGTTGTCAAATAATACAAGCTACATTTTGTTTCACCTGCCAATTAACAAGTCTGTCCATTTCTGAAACTGTAAATCGCAATTGTTCCTATAATGTAATAGTGTACATATAACCACGTACTTTTCAACCCGTGAATCTTTTTATTGGAAAAAAAAACTTTCATAAAACTTTCCATTATATATTTAACAGTTTTAGAAATTACCTTTATACAATTTATTTCAAAATATTTGTATACTCTGAAATTAACTTCACAAAAATATTCTATTAACATCAAAAAGTAGTTCACATCTGTCATAAAAAAAGAAAACTAACCAGAATTGTGCATTTCATGTGTAAAACGCAACAAAAAGGAGTATTACCAGCAATTCAAAAACAGGTGTCTGTCAGCTGTAAAGAGGCAGATGCAGTTCAATTCCATAGACAATGTTGTACTGGAGGAGAATGAATGGAGTGACTGATGTTATGGAGAGGGATATTAGAGGATAGGTTCCAACCTACCAAGACGGATCTTAACAGCTCTCATCTTAATAGAAAATGTTGGCATATTTTACTAAATGTGTGCTATTGCTTTGATGGCAGACAAATGACATGTAGGTGGATACAATGTGGAAGTAAAGGGTTTTATTTTGTGGGAGAATGTAGGATATGACAAAATGTCAATAAAGACAGTTTATTTAGTAATGTCAAATTGTTTGACTACTGGACATGTCCCTCAAAAAGCCCACTTTGCATGAGAAATTAAGTTATAAGTTAGCAAAGTATTGTCCAGCTGACTTGTCCCACATTAAAGAATTGAGGTAGACCAGATTTCTCATGTTAGCCAAATGTACACAATTGAGTATTACTTATATAAAGTGTACATGCGCTACATCACAATAACAGTTAACATTTCAGACCAGCTGAATAAAGCTCCTTTTTGTAATAAATAGCCATCTTGTAGCCCAGTTCTGAACAAATTGTGATAGAGAAAAAAAAAAAAAATGTTCTCCCGATGTCTGTCTTGAGTCTGTCTGCTGGCTGTGAGCCTATTATATGGAGTGCAAGTGTCTGGCAAATGACAGTTGTGGACTCAAGACAAAAGCCATATGAATCACATCTCTGAATGAATCTCTACCATTTCGCAGTATGTCCGCCTGCTCACCTTCAGGTCTGGCTGGGGTGTGATGCAACAGCGCTGGACATTTGTCGGCTTCCGCTATGTAGCCAAACCACTCTGTCTTCACGGTGGCATTACACAGCTGTCCGCGGCACAAGGGCAGAGCTGTGTTCATTCTTATGACTGTTTATTCGCTATCTGCTGTGATCATTATGTAGCCGCAAATCTGCAATCTGCCTTTCCTCAATCTCCAGAAGGGCGGTTTCCAGCTGCTGGATCAGAACCCGCTTCTTGAACCTATGAGAGAGAAACATTCAAGACAAATATACAGGAAAGGCACTTAAAAAAACAACAACTTGAGATTGTGTTAAATGAATATCTCTACTAACTGTCTATTAGGGCTGTCGCGGTGAAGAAAATGTCCTCGCGGTGATTAAGGGTGCCCCAATACCGCGGTCTGCGGTATTATCGCCATTTTTTTGTTTTGAATGGTCAAGTTTGTTGCGCAGAGCTTCCGAAATACATACTTACCGTATTGGTCTGAATATAAGACAGTGTTTTTTTCTTTAAATGCGTCTTAAAATGTAACGTAGTCTTATATTCTAGGTCTAGACAAATTGCGTACATTACTTGTAAGATAGTTTTTGCACTCATCTACCGTGCCTCGCTACTAGCATACAGATGCATGAAATATGGAAAGACACAGCGATCATCTTGAACAAAGCGGCTAAAAGTAGGTCAAATTAAACAACTGAGGATGAGTTACGATGTTAATTTTAAAATCATTGTGATTAATGCAGCAGAATCATTAAATAACTCTCAATCAGCCAAGAAATCTAGTGTCACTGAATGCAATGTTCAAAAGATGGAGAGCACAAAAAGACCGACTTAGAAACCGTAGAAATGCAAACAGTCTTACCGTGTTCCAAAAAGTGTCCGCTTCCAAGAGATTGACAGGGGAGTGGGTAAATACGTGTCTGAAAAACTTAATGAAGGAATTCCCGGAGCGGTCATTCAACTTAAGGCACTGGGAATCGCCTAAGAGCTAAATAACCACTGGTGTGGTATAAGATTGTTCAAAAACGGTACAGCAAGTTTTATATAATGTATTTTTAGTATAATTAATTTTTAACATTTGGTCTTCAAAATGTGTTTTTCCAAAAACAATTCTTAAAAAAGGGGGCTCGTCTTATATTCAGGGTCTTCCTATATTCGGACCAATACGGTATAAGAAGCTACAACCGGATAATATGGGGAATTTGTGCTTAGATAGCGCACACGCCCTAGATCAGACGTCATATTCGATGGGCTAGCCTCATGAAAAAAATTAAATATAAACATTGCGGTTTGCGGTACCGGCGGTTTCTTTCCACGGCCTGCGGCTGGGTTAGCAACACCGAGGTATTCCAATTTTGCGGTTATCGCGACAGCCCTACTGTCTATGTACAAACTGTCCAAGATAATACAACCCCAGGAGACTTTTCAGACAAATGGAGCATTTACCAAAACTGAAAAAAGCAGCAATTTATGGCTGAATGGTCGGGTAACTTCATTAGGAGCTAATGTTTTCACCATCTGGAAAATGTGATTATTTGGCAGGTGTTGGACATGCTGTAGTTCTCACTGTCCAATTATTGCCGCTGATTTATGTTAGAAAAACACGAATGTGGACTGGCATTGAGGATTCTTACCTGGCGGCCTCTTTGATAACGTGATGGATGAAGTACCTCTGGACATTAACTGGTCCTTTCACCTCCTCTAGTAGTCGGAATATTGACTCATAGTCTGAAAAACACAAAATAAAATGAGACATATACACATACACAATACAGATTTAGTATTAATTGTCTCTCTGTGCATGTGACTTCTCAGTTATGTCATAATTGATTATTGTAATTGTATTACGGTATCATTTTGTACCAGAGGCGAATAGCCAAGTATGGCCGTCTGCCATACTCACTGCGGCCAGGTTTTCGGACTTCCTTGATGACCCGCGTCCGCAGCTCTGCCTGGCCACCATCCAGGGGGGCTATGACTACAGTCTCTGCCACCGTGGAGTCGACGTCCGACCCGTCTAACGCCTCCTGCTGGCTCGGCGGACTCAGACGTTCGCAATTCTGCTTCCCCTCCAGCACCGTTCGCTCATCCAGGCCGTCTACGATGGGCCCGTCCTCCATCTCACAAATGTCGTCCTCCTCCTCCTCCTCATTCCCAGCTACCCCCAGCCCAGTTCTCTCCCCTAGGCCAGTCGTGGCTGGGCTGTCTGCCACGGCATCCACCTCAATAGGCCAGATGTCGTCCGCCTCAGGTCCCAGCTCCCCCTCTCCATTGCTCTCGCTCACCGCCAGGCTATTGCCATCCACTCCTGTAAAGAAAAAGGACAGCACCTCCTATACACTTGACAATCTGAACATGTCATCGATCTACTCATAAAACCCTACTGGTCTGCACCTTTTAGATGTGGGATGGGCTTGATGGAGCTTGGTTGTCCTGGGACCACCACCGGGCCCTTTCCCGCTGCATGGTTGGTGTTCGGTGGTGGAGTCTGTGGCCGTCGCAACAAAGGGGACATGCTCCGCCTTCTCTTAAGTGCCGCGCCCGAGTTGGAATCACCCGAATTTCCTCTTTTCTTGCTTTGAGGACCCGCTACAAATTCATCTGCCTCGTCAATCATCATCCCCTGAGAAAAAGAATGTAAATAACAATGTATGAATAAAATCATTAAACTCAATGTCTTCTTTCTGCTGATGTTTTCTTTGATTTGTACCTTCTTGTCCTGTTTGAAGGGATTCCCAAACGTGTGCAGACGTTTAGGTTGATCAGGGTCAATCTCTCTTAGTGGCGAGGGCATCATCTTAAGGTACTCTTGATAATTCCCCATCTGAGCCACTGGGATACTGTGCAGATAGTCTTAAAACAAACAGAATGGTTAGTATCATTAAAGAAGAAGACCAGAGATTATTTTGGGGCCGTTAGACAAACAATGCTGTTTCGGTTTCAAACACAAGGACACAAGCAATCCCTCCCTCACCTGGAAAAACAAACAAAAAGGTTTTGCATTTTACATTAAAACCTAAATATATTGCAATGTATGTATCATTCAGAATCTTCACATGTCAAAATCATTGTCTGATGTCTGAAAATCTGTAAAACAGGGCCAATTAGTCCCTGTTGGAAAATAGTGAATAGTGTGTAAATGAAAGTGTCTTCACAATTTAGCAATTATTAATGATATGCTGTACCTTCATCTTGGCCTCTGATCAGTTTTTGGGTGGTCCTCAGCAAATTGGAGCGCATCCTGGTCAGCTGATCCAAGAGGTTCCATCTTGGGATGTCATAGGCATTGCGGTAGGCTTGAGGCTTCAGATCCTACAGGCAGGGTGGTAGACATTTACACTATCATCTCCTTGTCACACACACACACAGCTACAGACTTCAGAAGAAAACAGATTAGGTGAATCAAGAACTACCCAGAAACCAGCCAAAGCTACCAACCTTATTAAGCAGGGCAATCTGGAAGCCAGCAAACTCTTTGAAGTTGACCTCAGCCAGGCGGAGAGGGGTTTCTCCTGTGATTCCTTGCAGGAGCTGCTTGAAGTCACAGCGGTGGGCTAGAGACAGTGAATTAGAGTGGTTCTTCACCCTGATACCAGTCTCCTGGGGTGCTTTCTTCCCCACAGACACGATGAGGCGGTCCGATTCTATCTTTGCCTTTGCAAACACACACACAGACACACACAAAGAGGACGGTTAAGATTAAGGTAAAAAATATGTTTCTAATCCTATTTAGAACAGGAACTATTACCGCCACCAATATTCATCCTTTTAACATGTTATGCAGGTATTTTGACGCTTTGCTAATTTACCAATCCCAAACCTCGCCCACTTCACCTGTCACTGTCTGTTTGCCTGTTATAGCCTAATATGCTGCTTTGTCCAACCTAGTTACAGTAACTAGGTGACTGTCTGTTTACCTGTAATAGCCTACTATGCTGTTTTGTCCAACCTAGTTACTGTAACTAGGTTGGATTAAAACAGCATAGTAGGCTATTACAGGAAAACAGACAGACAGACAGACAAGCAAAAAGGGTCAGACTTGGGATTGATCAATACTACACCCAATAATGCTTGGAGGGTTTACCTGCTGGCTGAGTTTCTTCAGATAGGAGATGACACTATAACTTAAGCCACAGTCCATGTTGTCTGAAATTAGGTTGGGTGCACCCATCATCCTCAGAGCCTTTTTCAAGGGCTGCGTGGGGGGAGACAGAAGGATATTAGCAATACCCAAGTGGAATGCTGGCACGGAACGTTGTATGAAGGGTCTTTGTGTAACACTGCATTACCAAGAGGTAGTAAGGAGGCATTGTCTTCAGGTAGATCTCAAAGGCTTGGCGCCATTTCAGGTTTGGTTTCAGTTTGTGCACTTTGAATAAGTCATCTAAAAGGATGGAAATAAACATCACATTCCTGAGGTTTGTTGTCACCAAGCTGTGTTTTACACAGAGAGCTCAATCAAGATGAACCTATTAAAGTGCTCATGCCCTTTTACATTGTACCCTGATCTTCAGCATTTACCATAAAGTCAAACTCAAGTCCAAGCCACTCAATAGGCCACTTACCAAGGAGTGGGAGAAGTACTGGATAGTTGTAAGGCATAACAAATAGGTTGACACAGGTGAGAGTGGTACTGGCTTTAAGGTAGCCAAAGGGTTGGCCCAGGTCACTGTGCTTTCCACTGCTGCTGACGAACACCTGCAGACATTGTAGAAGATGTATTCCAACCGCCAAGGAGCCAAATCAAAAATGTCTTCAACTCTAAAGTGAAATCTTTGTGGATCTTTGCACTGACTAGTTGAATGTATTTGCAATTCATTGTGCACAGTCATGACTTGCAAACTGTTAAAAGATTATTAGTATTTTTTAACTACTGTAACTACTACTCGGAAACAGTATAAACAAACTGTGCAATGAATATGACCGATCCTACCTGCCAGCACATGTGTGGGGACTTTCTTTCCAGAATGTACTGGGTGAGAGGTGAGGGCTCCAGTTCATACTTGTCAAAGGGCAGCTTGTCAATCACCATGGGCTCACAGTCCACACAAGAGAAGCGCACCACAGGGTGAGAGGAGCGTGGCGGCTATGAGCAAAGCAAGGGGGTGGGGAAAGACATCAGAGGAGATGTGTAAGATATAAACATCTGTTGTAAAGATGTGTGCATCCAGTGCAAATGTCTTGTGTAAGAAGTGGAATTAATAAAACCAACTACAGTGACACCATAGGGGGCTGAGGGCTACAAATGTGCTGACGAACTTCTTGATCTGAAAAGATGCCTGCAAACAGGCAGCCAATTGTCTGTGCCTTCACAGTACCCCTTACTCTTAATAAATAACCCACTTGCAAGCAGGGAATATCTTTATTGCCTGTGCTCACCAGAGCAGGAGAATTCTGATCTGGCCAGAAGGACTCTGGAATGGGCCAGTGGCCAACAGGCACCCCTGTCTTGGGATTGGGTCTCACGTAGATGAGCTTGTGGCAGCTGTGCCAGGGCTGTGTGCTAAAGCATGGCGCAGGCCGAGTTGGCTCCACTGTGCCATCTGTACGAAAACGAAGAAACAAGCGCACACACACCGTTAAGCATAGTTGGCCATCATCGTCATTGGGAATATTAATGAACAGAACGCCAGCATAAAGTATTACTTTATAGTAATTTAAATATGTATCATCTTTTAAAGTGTGCGTTCCCAAAATGGTAGTTGCTGTCAGTGTTTAAGTTTTGTTTTAATAGTATTTTAGTTTATTGTGTTTTGTAAACTATTCATACATTGTTATCTTACATTATTATTTTGCCCAAATTACATTTGTTAAGAACAAATTAGTTATAGCTGAAACCCCTCGTAATTACTTCTTATTGGGAATTTAGTGACAAAGCATTGTGATGCATGATGTTTTAATGCATAAATCTGTTTTACCATGAATATCACAATGCAATAATGGTGTGCCTGTTTAAACAGTAGCCTCTCACACTGCTATATCATTTTGTAATACAGTATCCAAATATTATGGTTTAAGTTAGAAAACATTAAGAAAAGAAAAGTTCTCTCTCCAGAATGGCAAATATTATAATACTCTACTATGCTGGTGTTTAACCAAAAGAATTTCATAAGGTACAATATAAGATTCATGTCTTTTCAAATATTTGCCTTGATGTGAAGTCGTTTTTCCATTACTAAAAAAACAATCTGAAGTAAGACCAATATTTTTCTTTGAAACGTTTGCATGCATGCTCATGTTCTAATGAAAGACTCTTGCCTTAAAGGGGTAGGTTTGTTGAACATTTGACAATTCATGTTATCCTTCGACATACTTTATATTTTCGCTCCAAATATATTTTTGATATTCAAATTGGTAAACAATGGAAGTGAATGAAGTGACTGAAGCTGAAAGTAAAGGTTTCTTTGATAAGGAACATAAAACTTCCATAGCCCTTTCAAATATTCATATGTGCATATGACTAACTCTACTGACCTTCGCCTACAAGAGGTGGATCTGGCCCAGTCTTCTCAAAATTTATGACAACACCACTTTGAACCTTCTGGACCAAAGACTCCAGACATTGGTTCAGCATCCTCTGTGTCCGCACACAGTATGAGCGCCCTGGAAAAACACACAAAACAGAGAGCGCCATAATCTGCCATTCTGCAATATTACCCCACACATACTGTATACTGTATAGTGGCAAGGCATAACAGAATGTGTGATATTCTGAAAAACATCTTACAGTGATCACCAGACCTACCTCCCGTGACTTCACACATTTGGGTGATGGAGGACTCATCTGTAGGGACACTGCCAAGATGCTCGCTGTCTGGTGTCGTCGCTCCAGGCAGTCTGAGCACCAGGGCGAAGAGGCGCTGGTCCCAGCGGAAGGGCTCTTTGGTCAACTCACTGCCCGGCAGAGGAGAGTTCAGAGGCAGATGCAGCTACATAGAAGGTAGAGTCAGAGGATGATAGAAGTTAAGAGATGATGGCTCAAATAGCCTTATTAAATGATCACGTCAAACCTAACCAAACCTAACCCTTTGTCTAATGCTCTCACCTCGTCGGGCACCCCAGAACTGTGTGTCAACTTGTTACCATCGGTAATAGTAATGATCACAGATGGCTCCAGAAAGAAAGGATTACGGCCCTGGAAGGAAATGGTAAAAGTCACAAACTACAGTAAAAGCAGGTTTAGCAAATGCAACAAATGCATTCCACCTGTCAGACCCATTATGAGAATGATAATGCAGTCTCACTCTTCTCAGAAATACATTCTAATTTTGTAGAATCAAACTGTACACTACAGTCTACAGGGAAAATGTTAAAGAACTGGTTAAACTGAACCCACCCACAAGCGTAAAAATAACATTTATGTATAAAACCTGTTATATAAAAACATACTGTCAAGCTATTATAGTTGGAAATGTGTTTCAAGATAGTCAGATACACAGTATGCAGTCACATCTTAGACAATTTCAGATGAATACGGTCCTACAGCTTTTTATGCCTATGTTTGGGTTTAGAGGTCTCTCACTGCACTGTAGGGGTGCTTGTCTCATTCATGCACACTGACATTGTTTTTGAACACCCCTGATGCACAGAAAAAGCATAACCCTTCTGGCTGTGTTAATCCATGGTGCAGCCTTCATGCACACATGGACACATCTCTGTGGGTCCACAGAGATTATGTGTGAGGAGAGAGTTCCAGGTGGTAGGTGGGAGTGGATTGTGCTCGAGAAAGAATAGATCCCTGTAGATTTGTTTAAATATCGCCAAGCTATCTGGCTGGCCTTGGACCAAATACAGTACCAATTGTGCTTATTTAACAATTCCCTCCTGATTGCCCACTATCTATATACAAATTATAATAATGCTAAATGATAATAAATTGATGAAAATGCGCATACATGAGTAAGCAGTTGACCATCAAATATGTACAATTACAGTGATGTAATATATATGAATAGAATACATTGTAGATCTAGACATAATAGTAATATAATAGTTTACATGTTGTTTGTAAAACAGTTGTTTTACAGTGACATGCATGATTGGGGACATGCCGCATGTCAAATACCTGTCCATAGTTGTCAATGCCTGAGACGAGGCGGTTGAGGTTCAGCAGGTCAAAGGCTGTGCGAAGTGCGTGACCCAATGTGGTCAGCCCAGATGCCTGCAGGTTCTTCAGCTCACTCATGAAGGTGGCGTGGTTCTCCTTCCAGCCTGCCTAGAATACACAAGTGTTGTGTGCCTTAACTCATTTTAACTAATATGTTTTAGTCACATCTCTCGCCACACAGAAAGACAAATGAGCATTGGCTACTTTAAAACACCCCTATGTTAAGCATATTATAATTCCCGGGGTAAAGTGCATGTCTTCAACAACTGTTTGTGCCGTCTCTGTGAGTGAGTGTTTACTTCAAATGTTTTACATGATATGAGATGGGCATGTTTAAATGTGCATCTGCTTTTTCATACAATACCTTACTGCTAAAACGGTATGCTTAATCTAAGGATGACATGCAAGTTTACCAGCCTAATTGCCTAATGGCATGCTTTAGCACACTTACTTTAAAATGAGAGTGAGAGACAAGATATATACACTATGTTAAGGAGAGTGAATAAAGTTTTTGTGAAATGTATCTTATGGTTGCATATAGAAACTGATACTCCTATCGCCATTGCACAATTACGGAGTATTTAAAATAGCTGCTACTACTTATTTTAACAACTTTGTTTGCATATCTGACTATGTACCTTACTTTATGAATTTATATTCTAGACTCTTGAGTGACTTATGTTTGTGTAATTATTTACAAGTGATACTATATGTTTATGAACAATTGAGAATTTAACATTTTGCATGAAAAGCACATTGATTCTGAATAACATCAGAGCATCATAATAGGAAGGAGTGCACCCACATTGTTGTATTTTTCGGGGCTAGAGATTGTAGCCTATAGTTAGCAATTGTTAGAATAAAGGTTTCAGGCTTTAAAATGAACCTAAAAATCTATAGACATTACTGGACTGTAAAAACAGGGAGCAATGTGACTATTCGTAAACAACTCACTAAGTATAATTTATGAATAGCTTGGCTAATATAAAAATGTAATTATTGCAATGCTTCACATGCTATGTTTTTGTATGTCTGCAACTAGTAAGAGGAAAAAGTCTGAGGGAGGGGAAAAGAGAGCAAGAGAGTGGAGAGAGAAAGAAGGAGGTGGGGTGGTTAGTAGTCCTCACATTAGCCTGATATATTATTATGTGTTTAATCTTTTCCTAGCGACCCATCGTGTTTAATATGAAAAAATGAATCTCGTGATAAAATGTTATTATCAACTTTCAGTTCAGATTGGCCAATGATTATGCATGGAGGTCAGCCGTAGAGCGGATGTGAGGGGAGAGGAGGGGATGATGTGCGGGCCACTGGACCAATCATAACTCTGCAATGTCGAAAAAATTGTGGACGTCAGAAAGAATAATAAATCTCCCCGCCTCCATCTCAACGCCCGAAACGTTTCTTAACACAAAAGCAAAATGTCCGCTGATGTGCAGAGGCAGCGCTGCTTCGGTTCTGCGAATATTTTAGCAAAAATAACCGTTTTTGCCACCGGGAAGCTATACCCAGCAATGGCTACAATAAGATGGACAGTATAGTGTCACTGACAGAAAAATATCTTCGACTTTTCAAATAAAAATGATACCATTTGCTAGTAATTACCTTAACTCCGTATGGTGGATCATCGAATGTAACTAGCATGTACCTGTCGCCTCTACTAGCCGGGTCTCGAGCACGCAGCTGTCAAAAGAAAACCAAATAATACATATTAATTTCGACCGATCTTGTGCAACGGATTCTAAGCTCATCAAAGCCACATAGTTGCTGAAAAAGTCGGGGTAAAATTATTCTTTACCTTCATAAAGACCTCAACCGCGCCTTTAGCAATGTCCAGATACGTCGTACCCAAATAAGTGCGCTGATTCATAGAAGCGGACGTGTCTAACAGGAAAAGTAAAATAGGCATTTTAAATGTATAGTAACGGCTATATGCTTTCTAAAATACCTATTTTTCACATTTGACCTATCGTGCGGCTAGGGCGGTTCACACATGTGTGCATATATTTTTGTTAGAATCAGACCCCCCCCCAAAAGAGGGTCGTACAGCTTCCCCTTGCCGCTGCCCTCTCTATCTGCCTTTCCCAAGCACTGCCTAAGCACCCGCTGTTGAAGTTCTGCTCCGAACAGAGCGAAACGCCTTCGTCCCACAGCCACCGTGGTATTGGCTGAACCCAGTCACATAGGCCACTCCCTTTATTGCATAAATATGTAATGAGCTCGAGACAGTCTTTTTATCTGCCTATTTGCGTTTCAGATCCCTCCCTGCAACCAAGACAAGTATGAATGTGATATTATGAGCATTTTATTTGTTCAGATCCAACCCGTCAAGTTATATTATGCGTCAGTGGCGGGGTTATATGAGCATGCTCACATTAACATGGATGGTTAACTGTCTATCTCCCTATCCCTCTCCCTCTCTGATGTGCCTAGTGCAGTGTTACGATGCGCGGTGGGGGCTGGGACCCTATGGCTGGGACAGACGTTACGGCGGGGAAAATAGTACACTCATTATCGTATGTCTGATGTTAGTAGTGTGATAACCTATGGCTACAACAATGAATTTGGTTCGTATGACTGCAGGGGTTGCTTGATGCCTTTGTGGACTGATAATCGCGTCTGTATAGAATCTATCTTCCATCTTGAAGGGCATTTGTACACGCCTCTTTCTGGTCTGATGAAAACAACGCTGTAGATTCCTGAATTCTTACTAGTTTTACATAGCCTATCACAAACTATTGGAAACGACTTTAATTTACATTGTTAAACACGTTAATGGTGGAATCAGAAACAATTGCCGTTTACTGTCATTAACGATATAATGAGTTTAAAGATTTAAGCAATTATGAGTTTCTTCGGTTATTTTCCATCAAGAGTAGGCTACATGTTGGTGTCCATGTTGGTGACGTAATGAGTTCAGGCGGCTCTGGCGGAATTCCTTCGCCCTCCTGTATCCCACAATCCACTGCGCGGTCTGCAGTATGTTGACAAAGGAAAAACTAAACGAGAGAGAAGCTAAATAGGGTGGGATCAGTAACACTTGTGATAGCACAACATTAACCCGTGTATTGACGGTAATAAGGTAAATATGGCTTTCATGATAATCGAATTAATACATTATGAAAACTGGTATGCACTTTTTCATGATGACAGCACTCGCGGTGAATGTTATTTGTGTTGTCATCATATCGTAGCCAGCTTACGTTAGCAGACGGTGACGCTCTGTTCACTAGCATTACAGTAAATATGATTCTTTGTCTGCCATTCGCAGCTGACAAAGAAACCTATCCGTATTTCACAGCAGGTAGTTCATCCAACTCTGTCGTATATTCCAAATTTCAAATATAAATTGTATTCCATATTACGCGCTATATAACAATAATATTGTTGGCCATATATATGGTTGTCTGATGTTTAGGCGCTTGATAGCATTGTGACTTATGATGTGTAATAACACGGTTCTCTACTCTGGTAACCATGTTGCGACACCACGGGTTTGTTCCATTAAGTTCTACTCCAAATAAACACGCACACGTGATCAGCCATGTGGAGTCACTGTGTACGTTTATTTTGGTTAAAGTCATCCTTAATGTATTCGCCTTTATTTCTGTTAGCCCTTCACCATGTCACGGTCGTGAGCAGTTAAGGACAGGAAGTAACATTTCCACCTGAGGGAGTTCACACATCTGTGGGGTTTCTGGCGACAAGGTGAGCCAGCTAGGCCGTGGACCGGACAGGGAAGAAAGCTCAGCTGGAGCCAATGCAGCAGCAGAATCGACAGCCTGAGCTAGTGGAGGGAAGCCTTCCCGTGTTCGTGTTTCCCACTGAGCTTGTGTTTTATGCAGATGAGCAGACATCTCACAAACAAGTTCTCACCCTCTACAATCCTTATGAGTTTGCTCTCAAATTTAAAGGTTGGAAAAGCTAGGCACATTCTAAATGCTTTTTTTGCCATGGTACTGTAGAACCATTGTGTGTGTGTGTGTATATATA
>JAODLL010000002.1:4063448-4072656 GCA_026546735.1 Forbesichthys agassizii | reverse complement strand
TAGATATATATATGTGTAGATATGTATGTATGTATGTATGTATGTATGTATGTATATATGTGTGTGTGTGTATATATATGTGTGTATATATATATATATACACACACGCGCGCGTACTGAGCACGTTTATTATGAATGTTCTCTGTATTTAAATCAGTTCTGTTTGAATTTCAGTTGAGTTGAACTGAATCCAATTTGTACACAGTGCAGGCATTTGAAGACAATTTACTGTGAAAAACACACCTATACATACAACTACAGAAAAAAATTGATAGGACCCTGATCTAATACTCTGAAAAAAGAGAACCACTATTAATAATTGTAGAAAATATACTTTGTCATTGTTCAAATTGGAGATCTGCATATATGAATATAGTTTGCTCTATAATCAGTCTTTTTTGGTTCTAGTTTGTTTGTTTGAGTCATTGTGAATAAAAGTTAGTTATCTTGAGTACTGTGACTTTTTCAACTAGTTATATGTCAGAAACTTTTGATATATAGTCTTAATTAATTGTGTTACCGTCAGGTTTGGCCACTGCAGTGATGTTCAAACAACAGATCATGGTCTAAATGCTGATAATCTGATGCTCTGGAGGAGGTTGGAGGTTGCTGTGCTGCAGTGTCCACTAGCAGTGGCCATTTTAAGAGGTGGCAGTATTTGTAGTGACCACTAGAAGACGCTGTGTTTTCATAAATAGTCCAGACTAGACAGTGTATGTGATTATGGTGAGCCCCGCTCCCATAGTGACACACACGCACGCAAGATGCCTTTGGCTGCATGCCAAAACGAAGGGCTCTCAGAAGAGATGGAGTGGAGTTTTCTATGCTGGTGTGAGGAGTCAATTTAGCAGACAGGGTTGAGGTCACAGTCTCTATTGACCAGCCACACTCAGAATAATTTAGTTTGGTTTAAAAATATTTAGCTACATTAGTTAAAACTTGTATGCACCCTTAGGGGTACATTTATTTGAAAGGAAACACTTAACAAGATTTTGATATTTGGACAATATGAATAGGTCATTAGTAAAGGCTCTACATTAACTTTAAAACATGTAATAAAATAATACAATATATATAAATAGGCCCAATTATATATATATTTTAATTGTTGCCTTACATTTTAATCAATGTTCTGAATATTAGAAACTTTGGTGCAAATAGCCACTTTCATATCTTGACATTACATTTTTAATAACACTAGGCTACAGGCCCTATTAGTAAGTTAAGTAGACACTGATATGTATCTATTTGCAACATGATTTAGGCCTAGGCTATGCTTTGTAAAGGCTGTATAGCATAAATCGATTAGCTCAGAAAGATTTGTTATTGGTTTTATTTGTACTGTGTTGCTGTCAGATGTATAAGCAAACAGTTACACACCGACCACTAAGTGGGAAGTGTGGGTAATAGAGTCCACTTCGTATTTTGCGCGACGCCCCCAAATTCCGTGAAGTGTGTTTGCATACCCTCCGCGGGGAAAAGCGGGGACGGAGAAGTGGAGGAATCGGGAGGTCCACCTTCCATATGCGCTAGAATAACGAATAGTTCTTGACCCTGTAATCAGATTTTAATGAGATAGGCGGACAGATTTTATAAGGTAAGTACCGACATCGTTAAATGACTGGGTGACGACCATTTGTTTGAAACAGCGTCCGCTTTTGACGAACGTGACGTGTCGCAACGAACGACCACTCGGACTATGGTCAGCTCGCCATCGCATTTGTCGTG
Organism: Forbesichthys agassizii; assembly: GCA_026546735.1. Lineage (NCBI taxonomy): Eukaryota > Metazoa > Chordata > Actinopteri > Percopsiformes > Amblyopsidae > Forbesichthys > Forbesichthys agassizii. The sequence continues at coordinate 4,070,928 of JAODLL010000002.1, read as the reverse complement.
CACGGTGTTTTTAGATAACGTTAATTACGCGAACCGATTAATCGGTCATTACATGAGGGGGTAGAATTCAGACATGCGTTTGGCCATTCCTCAAGCGTAACCTATATTTGTTCAAATAGTTTTTATACAAATGTAGACCAGGAATGTAAGCCATGTCTTTTTTTATCCACGGCAACCGCATCGTTGCGCACCTCGCGCCTCGTCGATGCCAGACAAAAGACAGACTATTTCCTACCGTCCACGATGTATGCCTTCCCGGGTATGATTTTGTTATGGCTGGTACACATAACACCAGTCGTCAAAATGTATTTGAAAAGCGCGCTCCACATTTGACCTGCGCATATGCGCATATCTTTGCATATTGTTGTCGCTCTGTTATTGATTGCATTGATATACCGTGAAATTCTTAAAGGGATACTGCCTCTTGTATGCGGAAATCACTGGCAAACGATGCAATGTCTGATTGTCTGATTTTATATGTGATCTCGTTTATGTTTGTTAATTCCACTAGTAATAATCCAACATTTTAGTCATTTATCGTTAAGACATGCATTGTTAGGATTCATATTTCCAGACGTCATGTTTAGTGTCCGTGCTTCAGTTTTCCCTGTTTCACGCTCTCCTTTTCTTTCTATGAATCTTTTCACACAACATTTCTATTATTAACCTTCCTCTCAAACCCCCATCCCCCCTCCCCCTTTAGCTCCCCCGGACTGCCAGGCTGCTGCAGAGAATGGGAATAGGGACGCAGGCCAAGGCTTGCCATTTTGGCTGAAGGAACAGCAGGACGGTTGTCATCCCCACGTCAGCTCCAGTCCACTTCTCTCTTACCTCTCCACACACACACACACACACACACACACACAAACACACAGTTGCTGCTATGTCCACTGCAGTAGACTTGGCTGGCCCGTCTTCTCCAGACCAGGCCCACAGCGGCACCAAGATCCCCAACGAGCCCTTGAGGCCAAGCCTGAAGCGCTCCAGCCAGCCTTACACCCTGTCGCATTACATCTCCAGCCCGTCCCCGGCTGTGGACGTCACAGGTCTTATGCAGCCGTCCCCGGTCCAGCAGAGGCCCTCCCAGCCCGGGTCCACCAAGCCGCGGCGGGCACCGCACGCCTCCTCCACCTGGCCAGACATGTGGGAGTCGCCGAGTGGCCTCCACCTGGCGCACGCCGCCGAGCTGCTGATGCGCGCGGGCCTGCTGGCGCTGACCCCCGCCACGACGGAGCAGGGATTGGCTCCCGCTGCCAGCCAGGCTCCTCGGACCGACGCCTCGGCCAAGGAGGCCAAGGAGGCCAAGGAGAGGGGGCGCGTTGAGGGGGCTGCCTTCGGGGCCGAGGAGGAGGAGGAGGAGGAGGAGGACTCTCTGGGCTGCGGCGCTGAGTTCCAGCCCTTCCTGGGCGCCTGGTTCCCCTTCAGCCCCGCGCTCTTCCCACTGGCGGGCTTCCAGATGGGGGCAGCCAGCCGATGGAGGAGTGTGGCGACGGCGTCAGCAGGCGGTGGGGGGGTCGCGGGCGCTGAGGCCATGGAGGGCCTGACGGCAGCCGACGGCTACTCCCCCGGGTCACTGGGCGGCGGCGGCGGTGGCCGCAGGAAGAGGAAGAGGTGCGGCGAGTGCGTGCCGTGCCGACGACAGAGGAATTGCGAACAGTGCAGCAGTTGTCGCAACCGCAAGAGGGGACACCAGATCTGTAAATACAGGAAGTGCGAGGAGCTGAAGAGGAAACCGGGCGGCCTCGGGTTTGAGAGCCGTGTCCCAGGGTTCGACCTGAGGGGGTCAGAGTTCACCTTGGGCCTGGCACAGGAGAGAAACAATGCGGCCTTAGATGGATAGTAATGCGTGTGTGATTGTGTATGTGTGCAACAGCTGTGGTTGCTAGGCCAACCGCGTTGGAGGATCGATAAAGGACCTGCAGCATGAAAATACCCAAGATGCAATGTTGCTAACACACCTGGTTGGTGGTTTAATGGTCGGTTTAACAGACTTGGTTGAGTAAACAGGAGTTATGGTTCATTCTAGAATGTTCACACTCGCTCCCATGCTTTATTTTGACAATCAAAGACTTGGCGCCGATGGAAACCAATGCTGTAAATATCCTGTAAATATCGGCAAAAACGTGACCTTTTATTCTGTTTGGGTTTTTTTTACATCCCTTTCCAGTTTGGATGTATTGTGTTTCGACATTAAAATGTGAAAAGAAAAAAAGAGCCAAAATGTTTTATTGCTTACAGGGAGTTTATTCGGTTGTTGTGATGTCACAGCATCAGTTGAATGAATGAGTTCAGCGTAGGATAAATTATTTTGTGTGCAACTCGTACTGTATAGCTCTGTTTGCCCTTTTGAAATAAAATAAGCAATTTACAAGGTCTGTTTGTCTTTAGGCTGGTTTCATATGCTGTGTGTATGTGTGTGTGTAATGGAGTAATAGGGTATTTCACAATCTGTGTAATGTGTTTGTGTGCATGCGTGCATGTGCTTGTAAACATGCACACTTAGCTAGCGATGTTGTGTGTGCACTGCACGTGTGTGTGAGAGCCTGTGCAGATTATGAGTCACCTAATGGTGTGGCTGGGAGCCTTATCGCAATCCCACAGATACACACACACACACACACACAGTAACACACCTACACACAGCTTTGGCACGTCCAGTACACGTACATACGTACGTACACACACACACAGAGTCCTAACGTGACATGCACACAAGATATCACGAATACTCTATTTACGCAATGTCCCTTTAATTCACAAGCGTATCATTTGTAGCAGCAGAAGCCATTGGCCGACACATGGCTACAGGGTGGGTTTTTCGCTTGTTGCCGTAACGATGGCTGATGTGATAAGACCTTCTTCCTCGGCTCCACACTCCAGGGGACCGCAGGGAAGGCGTAACCATGGTAACGGCCGGCCCGAGGTGTCACGCTATAATTGGGCCACGGCTGCACTTCCTGTGCGCCTTCAGTCAGGGGGGAGAGCGCAGAGGGACTCTGTGTGTGTGTGTGCGTGTGTGTGTTTGTCAGAAAGGAAGCACAGCACGGCAGCCAGCGCAGGACGCTGCCAACTCACAGAGAGAGAGAGAATTCTCCCCACTAATACAGACTTCCTACTCCTGAACGCAACGCTAAGTCCACAGTCTAGGATTTCTTCTCCTTCTCTCTCCCTCTCTCTCTCTCTCCCCCCCCCCCCCCGACAAAGGGAAATTTCAAAATCTTGAATATGCTGTGGTTTTTATTTGTCCTCTCTCTCTCTCTCTCTCTCTCTCTCTCTTTTCCTTTCGCCCCCTCTGTGCCTTTCTAGTGATTGGGCGCTTAATCCCCCCTCCACCCCTCCCACCGTTTTTTTCCAACGTCACGCATGCACACTCGCGCACAAGCGCGCACACACACACACACACCGGAAATCTATGTCACTGGCTGCCCAGCAGGCCTACTGACTCCCTGAACGCCTGAAGTCTGGCTCCACTGGCCCGCAAGATGGCAGGAACGAGAGAGGGAGAGGGAGAGAGAGAGAGAGAAAGGGGGGGAGAGAGAGAGGGAGAGAAAGGGAGAGAGGGAGAGAAAGGGAGAGAGAGAGAGGGATGGGGGTGGACAGCAGATCCAGCTAGAAAGAGTCTCGTGAAGTGTGTGTGTGTGTGCGCATGGAAGGGCAGCAGCGGTGGGCGGTGAATTGGCGTGAGATTGAGAGAGAGAGGGAGGGAGAGAGAGAGAGAGGAGGCGAAGGACAGGGAGATGGTAAAGGGGGTCGGGGGGGACAGATGAGAATCAGGCCGCAGCAACGCCACAGAGAGAGAGAGAAGGGGAGGGAGACAGCAAGACAGAGAGAGAAAGAGAGGGAGAGGGAGAGACAGCAAGGTGTGAGAGATTGAAATGCAGTCAGACACAAAAGGAGAGAGATAAAGAGGGAGAGAGATGGGAGGGTTAAATGATGGGTGTGTGTGTGTGTGTGTTGCTGTGCGCAAACACACAACCACACACACCCGCGGAGGTACAAGTGTTTGTACCAGCTAGCCAGCCTTTCTTTGGAAACCTCAGCTGTGTGCATGTGCGTGTGCATGTGCGTGTTGAACTCGTCCTTGCCGCTGTAGTGGAACCTGCCAAGTTAGACGGCCTGCACCGGGGCCGGGCGCGCCTGTGGTCAAGGCGAAGCCAGCGCTCTCTGTGTTGGCTGTTCCGTGGACAGCATGGAGACAGCATGGAGACACCATGTCTCTTTGTGGCCGTCTACCCTTTCAAACCCCACCCTCCCCCTTCCTCACGCCCTGACGTCTTCCTCTGAGCCTGCTGAGCTCTTTCTCAAGCCGTGCCTGCATGCTTTCATGTGACATGCTGCCTTCCTCTACTTTGCCACACTGCATGCAAGTTGGGCTAGTCACAACACAATGTGTTCCTGTGTGCATCATTAGGCAGCACGAAATCTTGGGTAGCCTCTGGCTCTATTTTCATCATGGCCGAGGTCACTGGAGCTATGGCCTTTCACCTTCACAGCTGTTAAAGGTGGAGTCACTATCGCTTTGTAAACAAACTAAACTCTATCTGTCTTGGTAATCTGTATTACCATAATGGTAATATAGCATGCACACACAGACATACATGCCCACACACACACACACTACACTCTACACCACTTTTCAGTTAACTTTATTACTGTACTTACTGTATAGTCAGCTATTGCAAACTAATTGCAAGATAATGCACTTCAAATTCACCAGATATCTCCTCGACTTAGCCTGTTTTACTGTTACCTGCGTGTTGAAAAAGTAATCCAATACTTCTACACCTCCCTGGCTCCGTCAATACTGTAGCAACATAAGGTATACATCACATAACGTTCAATATAAAGTGGTGAACACCGCTCACATCAACCAAGCCGCAGTACTACGCTTTGCTTTACAATGCGTTTTGATGTGTGGAGCGGCGCTGCGGAGGGCCACCGAGGGATATTGTTAGCAAGTGTTCTCGAGAATGACTAACCCTGCCTTTGTGTGATTGACAGGTCTGTAATGTATACATTTGTAATATTTAACTTTTACCCACTACATGTTAAAAGAAAATCTATAGGATACTTTCTTCTATTACATTATGTCCTGTCAATCCTGGGATATACAGTATCAGACTACTCCTGATCAAGCATTTAACTACATGTCACATGGAATTGATTACATGCACACACACTCACGCCTTTACATCAAAAACATGGTAAAGGGGTGAATCCTGCTGTGTGGTAATGGTGGACTTTGTAACTGATTGCTAGACATTTATTTGAGGTCTCATGTCTTTCCATTTGTTATTCTTGAACATACACATTAGAAGGGGCATTTAGAGGGCTACTTTAACCTCACTGGTTATTCCATAAAAGGTTATTTAGATACAAGGGAATTATGTGCCAGTAAATTATTAGCATGGCAAAAAGAAAGTTAGAGATTGAAGGACAGTTGAACTCACATTCTGAATCTGATGTTTTCACCACATGATTTGTAAAAAATGTGTTCTCTTTAAAATACAGTGGTGAAAATATATGATAAATCAATGTTATACTTGTCATCTTTTGTTTCCTGTATGCTATAGCTATACTGCCAACAACACTGGATCTTTATAATCTAGCAACATTAATATATAATGTCTAATCTATCAGATCAAAACATTAAATTCTTAATTATTTAATGGCATATTTATGTATGTGATGCCTAGTAACTAAGTCTTAACCCTGCTGGTCATTATTTTAACATAATTTACTATATGTATTTGAAGTTACTGTTGTACCATCTGTTAAGATGTAATAATTGTTAAATTGCTTTGAATAAAAGCATCTGATACACGTTAATGTAAAGAATTAGCCCAATGTGTCCTAAAATGCTCTTGGGCTTCTCTCCAGGCCTCACTGGACAAAGCAGTGCCTACACAAACTCACACACACACAGACAACATACATACATAAGCTATACAGGGTTTGAAGAGCTTCTCACACATGTAGTCTCTCATGAGACAATGATGAGATGACTGCTATAATGTGTTACAAGGAAACCCAACACCGCTCTACTATACTATATATAGCTGGGCCTTTCACAGGGTGAGCATGACCCACTGTGTGAAGTCACATGATTTAAGACATGACCTCACGCGGCCTGCGCTCGAACACACACACACACACAGACACACACACAGCTTAACAAAAGCACATACACTAAGAATCCCGTGGCTCTTGAGGAGAGGGAATGTGGAGCATTGGCCCTGAGTAAGTTCTCCTCGTGACCCGACTGCCACTAGCTTTGTCTTCCCCAGCTGCATAGCTGGTCGGTGGGGTCCAAACCATGTGATAATCTGCCTTCTATTCCTTCGGTTTGATCCTGTAGGGAGGAATAGAGGCCTCAGCTTGACTGTGTCTCCCACGCTCTCCATTTTGTCAGTGTATATCCTCCATGTCTCCCACTGTCTCCATTTTGTCTCTCTATGGGTCAGTGTATAACTTTATGGTCTCCCACTGTCTCCATATCTGTCAGCGTACAACCTCCATGTCTCCCACTGTCTCCATTTTGTCAGGCACAAAGCACACACAAGCATGTTAAAAACATATGTGTATCATTTTAATGAAATGCAAGGTCAAAATATAAATAAAAATGGCCTGGCAATTGCCACATTCATATGTACACACCAATCATAGACATACAATCATTGGTTATACACAATAGAAAAGCAACCGTAGAGTGTGCAGTATATTGGACAACATGGCCAAGAGGCCGGGCTCTAAGGTGAGGAATTAGTGATTGAATAAAGGCACCATGTGACCCAATAGTTAAGCAGTAACTACAGGTCAAACATTCCACTCCTCTAAGATGGAAAACAGTGTTAGAACACACAGGATTATCTCTCTCTTTCTGTGTGGGACATATTAACAAAATATTCCTGGTAGTCCATTTTGATAATTATTTCCTTGTGTTATTAGATTTGTTTTGTCATACCGCTTATTACAGCAGATATGAATAAACTTTGCGACAATAAAATACAATATTGTAGCATCTAAATCTTTTCAATAGTAAAAACTATAATAAAATAATCCATGGGTTTTCACCAGAAATACCTGGTGTATTTGAGCATTGTGTATTTTACTCAGAGTAAGAGTTTTGAACCACATATCAAAGCTGCTTTGTTCTAGGATTCAGGTGAAATGCAGTTAAAGAACCCTCTCCCCCACCCCATCCCATTTCCCTCCTGAGTCATCTGTCCATCTCACTTTCTGTAGGTCTGTCCCAGGAAGGTGGTCTTTATAGCCACAATCATCACAGAGCTCTGCTCTCACTTTGAATTTGAGCTAGCTTTCAGTGAGCTGGGCTCATGGCATGTTCAATGGAAGCTATGCTAGCCTGATGCACCTCGGGGGCTAGTGGATAGAGGGGGCGCTCAGCCTTTGCATGTGGCGAGGTCTGGTGGGTACAGGGGGCTTGGTGTACAAGGGGTCGCTTGCAAATGCCCTGCTG
>JAODLL010000002.1:4040671-4052703 GCA_026546735.1 Forbesichthys agassizii | reverse complement strand
ACATATACATATATATACATATATATACACACACACATATACATATATATATATATATATATATTATTATTATTAAATATATTATTTAATTATTTATTTATTTATACATACATACCGCCCCCTCCCACACACAATTTATTTTTGAAAGATACAACATATTATATGGTATTTTAGACCATACCATGGACAGGATATGTTCGTTGTGCATTGACCCCAACCCATAATATGCCACACTCCCATTTGCAAAAATTAAACAATGTCTTCAACACATTTAAAGAGCGTTTTTATAATCACAACAGTCTGCAACATACGTGTGCAAACAGGTGTGTTGAATGAGCTAACTTATAAATGGTCTGCGGTGAGTCATCAAGGGCTTGGCTTAGACTGGGGGCTGTGATTAACCTGGAACTCTAAATTGTCAATGAAAGTAAACCAAGGAAGTGAGCATAGTTTCCCGTCTGGTTCGCCAATATGGAAGATTAGTTTTCTGTAATTTTACAGATTAGTAAAGACAGATGGGGACAACATTTAAGTCACACAGTATGCAGCTAAACTCAACCCGTCAGACGTGAGACAAGTATGACAAAGCAAGTAAAGTTGTAGCCATCAAAACTGTTTACATGAGGGAGGACCTCGTACAGGTCCTCTTTACCCCACTCGCAAGCAACTACCAACGGCTTTAAAGGTTTATATAATATAACATACCTATTGAAAAACAAAAGCATTAGTAATAGAACATTGATACAGGGTGGATTCACAACTGGGGACTCCAATGATGGCTACCACTGTAAGATATGCTCCATTCATCAAAATATCTCCCTCTTTAAATGAAATGGCTTAGTACACCACCAACCAAGGCCACATATTTCAGCCAGGCCACTGACACTTCAAAGGGAGAAATAAAAATCTATCAAATATAACTTGCCCGTCATTAAATTGAAGTCCCTCAGAAAATGAAACGCAACCGATTGACTGTTTGTGCAATTTCACATAGGCATTTAACTGACGATCCTCTACAACAACCAAGTATCAGTATTACCTTCAAATGTTGGATGGTAAATTGTTCTGTCTTTTTGTGTGTGTGACATCCCCAATTCTAACACCTAACAAACTGATACTGGTTTATATTTGACCATGTGACAGACAAGAGGAAATGTAATTCCAGTTGCAGTCTTGGTTAACTTAACGGAGTCATCGTTACAGCCAGAACACTGTGGCGGGTAATGCTGTCTCACAACAAAATGTCCAGACTCACGATGACCTCGAGCTGAACTCAAATGTACTTGAAGAATTTTGACAATCCACAAGAAAGTGTAAGGAGAATATACGGATGCAACAGGAGAAAAACATATCCTATTCCTCTCTGGTGGGAAAATAGCCTATGGGAGAGAATGTCTATAGCTGGCCCTGTGTAAACTGCTGTGCCAGGCTTTTCACTAATACTCACACAAACCTGGGCCAAACAGCTCCTGCTAGGTGGGACTTCACAGAGCATTTCTTGTTTTCATTGCCATAAGAAAATCCATTTAAACAGTGCTTTGGATTGCAATTTTAGCGTCTTCGTATGGCTAGCAGGCCTAGACTTAAGCTAGATGACGTCCGATGTCCACATAATGCCAACGCCTCAGCTATAGAGCTGAACTAGTATGAACTGTCTTTCCATGTAATGCCATCTAGGTGGCATGCTGCATTGACCAGGCCTGGGACTGTGTTTGGATGTAAGCTTGCTAATCCAGTCTGCTTTAAATATGATCATCTGTGAACTAACCACTTGGGGCTTATTGATTGTTAACGAACGCTTCAAAGAAAGATGAGGTCAAAGGGAGACAATAGACCATGTTCCTTTAACATTAATTGAGATGTTAAAGTTTCCATAACTAATATCTACACATGGCATACCATGACAATTAACTAATGTAATCTTTATGAAAACACTACCCACAGTCCATTGTCCTGTAGATTCACTGTAGTAGATGGCTTCCTCAACATCACATCAAACCTTAGTCATAGAGTACCTCTCACCTGTCTTTGAACAGAAAGCAGTGGAAAATATTAAGCTTAACCACAAATTCCAAGACTTTGGATAAAGGAAGCCTTGTGCACTTGGAGGCCCAAATGAAAATACTTGAGACCTCACAACCCCTTATTTAGAGGTGTATTTGAATATGTATTGTTTCTGAATGGTCTTATTAGTCCACTATACCAAAGACCATTGCATAATGGTTGACAGAGAGTATTTGGATGTTTTAAACTATGCTTTTTATGGAGCAGGCGCAAATGAGTTTTCTCTTGGTCGGTACTTTACAGGAACGTTTAAAAACAATGAAATAAGACCACAGCACACACTGAGACAGACAAAACGCTCTACTGGTTTACAGAATGTGACAGGAAGAAACCTCACTATATCTCAGACACAATATTTTCCCCCACTTGAGAGTGTTTCAGAAGAAAAACTTCACATTTAGGTAATAAATGCAGATTTATCAACCTCATCATCGTGCTTTCAAATATCTATTGATAGCCTGTACATTTTTCATCTTATATTTCTATACACATGGTACAATGCTCGTACACAATATTGCACACTATATGAGGTGTCCTGCGCTGGCTGGTGACACCCTCTCTGCCTGTGAGGGGTAACTGACCAGTTACGGACAACAAAAAGTGTGAACTGAAAAGTGACATATTCTGAGCGGAGAGACCCCCTGGGAACGATCAAGGGGCTGTATAGCACCATAAAGAGAAATATACTGCCTTGGCCATGTGCAGATAGGCCTCAATATTCACTGGACCTCAATCTTAACCATTGCCTGGAGCTGTCCTGCTATTGGTTGGCGGACAATTTGCCTGCCTGGCTATCAACAACATCCACCCCAGATCAATGACTCCCACTTTCTATAGTATACCATGGTGTTATCATCATGGTACAAATGGTCTGGAGAGCCACCACTAGCCAAGATGACACAACTATGGAAAGATTGTAGATTTTCCTCGGCTCACCTGTATCCTTACTCTCTTACGGCATCTCGTAAGCAGCCATTTTGCTTGCAGTATTGCAGTATTATGGGGCCCAGGGCCATCCGCGTGGCTATTCTGCCTACAGCACTCATCATCGTAAATGAAAGCGTTTACAGCAGTCAAGGTCACAGGACCATCCACGTGAAAACACGTAAACGAGTGGAGTGTATAAGGCACCAGGTTGTGATGACGTCAGAGAGGGTGCGTCACACCGGCGACAAACGTCTGCCGCCACGACTTTTGTTTCTTTTAGTTTGCTTGTTGGTTTGTTTGTTTAACGCGCCTCACGCAAACACCACCAGTGGACCATATCATTTTATGTCCCCCATCTCCCCAGAGGGAAAACTATTTAAAAATAAATTAACCAAAAGAAACCTTAACCCACAGAAAACGTGGGCATTTTGAGAAGGATTTGTTTTACATCTGATTCACAAAATCATAATTAGTACATCTACGTTAGCACTTTTTTAATTTAAGTTTATATGGACATGGTGCATTGATATTCAATAGTATCATAGAGATTAGGTAATCCCTTTCTTTGAGGCGTGAAATAGACTATTTCATCAGACTTCTGACCTTTCCACAGCATACAAAATGTGTTCACTCATGTTTTAAGTCAATTTAAGAATATAGCCTAATTTGCAAAACTTATTTTAAAATATAATTATACAAGCATGCTGACAAGTGTTACAGCCCTGTAACATGTTTTGCAATAATACACTTTTATAGTGCTTTAATATTTATTCTGCGTACCTTTATAATAAACTACATCTGTTGTCAGATTTGGGTTCCATTGTCCATAATAGCCTAGCCTATATCTTTGTGCTGATGTCAAAAATGTCTTAACATAATATACCTCTATATTTTATGATGTAGTTTAAATCTTATAGGCCTATTATAATTTCCGGAAACCTTTTTACTTGAAATACCTTTGACTTGTGCAAAATCTGTCATTGGATAGAGAGAGAAACACGGTGTTCATTGTCACTTAAATCAAGTAGGAAACATTATATCTTACAGTTCAGTTCTTGGTAGCAGCGGCTTACTGTTAAGATGGTGGTAAGTGGGGGGAACATCCAGTAACATGAGCGAGGACAACGGGCTGTGAAGCTTGTGTGTTGTGGGGGTGATTTCCTTGGAATTTTCTCATTATAATTTACAGGTTAATGTCTCGTTTTCTTGTAGAAGTTAAATTTGCGTATTTTTGTTCGTAGGTATCGCGATTCGCCGATCCGCGTCAATCATCGTCTGCGTCGTCACCCGCATGCGGACCCTCTGGTAGCAGTTCGGAGGCACGCTTCTCTCTACTCCGCTCCTGGATTTTGCGCATTTCGTCGGCGTATTTACTGAAGGTGTTGCCGAACTTGGACCACACTTTGCACGGAACCGTGATGGAGTTCCGGTAAGTCGGCTTCACCTCGCTGACCCGCATGAAGACGCCGTACTTGTTGGACCCCACATCAAAGAAGAAGCGCTTGTTGTCGACCGTCAACGAAGTGCCTTCGGGCAGTTCCGCCGGCTCCTCGTCCACGCCGTAGTCGTCGATGAGTTTCGCTAAGGCGTCGCGGAACTCTATGAGTCCTTGCGCCGGGAGAGCGATGGTCTGCCCTTGTGCGCTTCCCAGTCCGGGCCCCCGGTTAACGGTCTGTCGGATCCTGAGAAACCGCCCCCTCTGGTTCTCCTTCAGATCCATATAATATTTACGATTCTCCCGCACCAAGAATTCGCTCTTGAGCGCGCGCCGGGGCTCGTCCTGCACTATATCCGGGTTGGTGGGGCCCAGCTGGGCATAATGTTCGATAAAATCCCCGAGATAGTCGCGGAACTCCACGGCCACCGACATGGAAAGCGTGAGGCGGCTCTTATTTCCCCCAGCGCCGACCTCGGCTATCTTAAGAAAGCGGCCTTTAGCATTCTGCTTCACGTCAAGGTAGAACCGTTTATTCTGGATGTCGACGCGCTTTGACGCAAGCTCCTCGGTGTCGTGTTGTAGGCGGGTTGCGGCGCCCAGTGCGGCCGGAGGCAGCGAGCCGGGGCTTGCGGTAGGGCCTCCGTGGTCACTGCCACTGTCTCTATCCGCCATGATGATGCCTCCCTGCTTACCTTCCGCCGTCTCCCTCTGCCTGCTGCAACCTCGACTGCCCGTCAAAGCGCTATCGCGGGACCACGCGACGAGACTTGGAGAAAAGAGAAAAAACTGAAAACATTAAACGTGCTCCGCTCCAATGTGCTGAGCTGCGTTCAAGCACGTTACCTTGCTCTTTATGTGGTGATGTTGAAAACAGCTCCAGAGAATCACCTCGGCCTAAAAGCGCGAATGCCCCCTCCTCTCTCTCTCTCTCTCTCTCTCTCTCTCTCTCTCTCTCTCTCTCTCTCTCTCTCTCTCTCTCTCTCTCTCTCTCTCGTATTAACTATGTCGTTAACATACCAAGAGAAGCAAATTAATATGGCCGGGGAGCCAAAATAAAGTTGAGGGTGTTTTAGTACCTTGGACAGCGAAAACACTGCAAAGACATATAGGGTACATATATTGCCCAAGAAACTAACGAATCCTTCAAATAAATTAGCATGTGGACACACATGCCGGCGAGATGCCGGTAGGGCGGTGGTAAAAGGATCAGGCATGATTAATCATTAACTGTGCTACTCGCATGCGTCACTGTCATGTAGTCCACAAACAAAACAACATCCTTAAGACCATTACGTTTTAAAGAACAATCAAAAATAAAGTGTGTGCGTGCGCGCGCGCGTGTGTGTGTGCGTGTGGTATGCGAATTGGTTGTTCACTAAAACAATACACTTTAGCATACAGATGTGATTTGCAATATTTACTCTAAAAACAATACAAAACATTTCATCATTTAAATTAAAATTTCAAAAGCTTTTCAAAATTATTGGTATAGGCCTAAGCAATAAACTATATTGATGGTAATAAAGTAAGTAAACGAAGAGATATGAGAAGAATTAATTTCCATGCCACCATTTCAGTGTGCATCAAGACTTCTTTGTTTGTAACACCACAAACTGGACAAGCTAAATGCAGAGGCATGGTAATATGGCAGGCAAGCCAGCCAAGTGCCCGGGGCCCCAAGCTGAGAGTGGCCCCACAACATCCCCTGAACAGTTGTTAACAACAATGACACATATGTGAGAACACCCACCCACCTCTGCAATATGCAGTCTTGCAATGCTATATTCAAAATCCCCCATATGGGCCCCATGTATAACGTGTGGCCATGCAAACTAACATCACTAAGACCTGTAGTTGTAAAATTACAACATCACTTAGCTCTCCAAATAACACATTTGCAAATGTTTATATTTTTGAAAGACCACATTTAAATTGTCTTGGAATTGGATATTAATTATGTGTAGAGCTGTGATGTTATAATTTTACAGCCACAAGTCTACAGGTTTATTAAATAAATATTTTACACTTCCAAACGTGTTTATGGAGTTAAATTTATTTGTAAAAGTTTGCAAAGTCGCCCAGACCAATATAGATAGGATTAAACTGTGTGAAATGATGAATGAAGTTAAATGCCTTGTTACCCTTGAAATTTAGATAGTGGTTTACAGCAGCATGTTGTTTAAACGTTTTAAATTTGATTGCAGATGATTTAATTTCAGATAATTAAATGCGTGGACTTTGGTTTTATGTGATGGATTGGTAGATATAGTCCTGACATAACATGTCAACAAAAATCCATGAATCTTTCATCAATTGTCATATACAGTATGATTTGTTATACATTGTTCATCCCCGCCCCTCAGGAAAGTATCTTGCAACACCTTTGGGAGACCCATGCATGCCCCAAATCATTTAAATGTGAAAATGTATACTGATACTGAACAATGCTAAACCATTTCAGGACCACAGACAGAGAACACCTGTCAGTGAATTTGTAAGACATAATAAAACCTGTTGCTAATAAAAATAGGCTTTACGTCTGCATTAGGAAAAAACGACCTCCGAAGTTACTGTGAATTGGAATTCGCCAATTTTCTGCAGCTCGAAGAAAAAAGGCGAAGCTTTGTGACCTCTAGCGAAGGGCGACGGGCTCGGCTCCCCAAACAGAGAGAAAATGCGAATCTTGTGAATGACTTGACTGATGGATAGAGGAATAGATGGAGGAGGGGCCGTCGTGGTGATGGAGGAAGAAAGGGGGAAAGGGCGGGGGGAGGGTAGGTTCACAGTAAAACGCCCATTGCTTGGCACGCTACCCTTTCATTGGCGGAGATACGTTCAGGAAAAAAATATGTTATTAGCTGTAGCTGAGCAGGTTTGGGCGATAATATTGGGTTATGGTGTAGGCTAGTATAGTTTATAGGGCCACTAATCTGTGGTGTGGTATTTTCACGTGTGTCTAACAAGCACACGCATTCAAAATCAAATATGTGTGATGAAATAACATTTTTCTACACATTTCTTCTGCGGGGGTTTGGGCATTTGATATTTGGCATTCACAACCTTTTATATTACTCATGTCGCCCAATCCATTGAGAAAATTTCGCAGTGTTAGTCATAGCAACCTTCCGCAGTGTGTAGTAACCAGAGATCTATAGCACCGGTCCGATACAGGCGTTTTGTGGTGTATTTTAATTGCGTGAAAGGCAAAACCATGTGGTTTCGTGCTGCGTTCCGGTCCGGTCCGTGTCCGAAAGCGCGGGTGTCATTATTGTTTGCGCAGGACGCAGCGAACCGACGCCACAGTGACCGGACAGGTGACGTTTGCTCACGTAAGCCGCTCGCGTTTGAGGAGTGCAGGGGACGTGGCTGGACTGCTCTTGCTTTTGTATCGCTTCCTCGGATAACGGCTTCTACTTCCAGCTTTCTATTCTTCCTTTCGAGAAACGAGGTTTCGGGACTCATTTCTGACCGAAGTTGTGATCCCGAAGAGAAGAGCGACCGTTTGCATGTGCGCGGTGTGCGCGTCGTTTCTTGTAATCCTCTCAGTTGGCTATATGCTACAAGCAATCCACATAGCCCTGAACAGTTTTCCCCTTTTCAGAGAGAGAGCGAGAGAGAGAGAGAGAGAGAGAGAGAGAGAGAGAGGCAATGCGCCCACCCAAGCGATGCTAGACCTTTAGTTGGAGAGAGAGTAAGAGCGAGCGAGTCTGTGTGTGTGCGTGAGAGACGGATAGTGAGAGTGAGAGAGAGAGAGAGGTTTCACTATAGAGCCCTGCATGGATTCGAGCGGAGGCTAATTTACGAGTCGTTGTTTTGCGTTTCAGAGAAAAAAAGAAGAGCGGAGCCGCGCGCGGGGGGAGGGTGCGTGCGTGGCGGTGAAGGAGAATGCAGCAATCACATTTTTAAGCATGCGCGAGAGGCGGCCCATTTCCGCTTCTTCTTCTTAGGCCACAGGCTGATGTAGTGTTCCTCCATACAACCCACCACCGTTCACCACCGACCACCAGCCGTATGGGGACACTGCCAGCGGCGGACCCAGATGGCATGGACACTTCCGCAAGCTCTGCCGCGTCCGCGTCTCCGCTCGCCCGTCCGCTCGCTCCGCCGCCCCCCAGCAGCAGCAACACTGCAGCACACCGGCTGACGGCATGAGGCTGGGGCCGCTGCATCTCTCCATGCTGGTCATCGGGGTCTCGTTTGCCTGCTACGCCCCGAGTCTCAACTCGCTGCAGGACGCGGCGTACCGCGCCGCTGTAGTTATCGAGGGTGAGGTGCGTTCCTCCCCAGAGAACGCAAGCTCCTCGCGGGAGCCCTACAGCGTGAACGTCCGAGTACTAGACGTGTGGCCCGTAAACAGCGGCGGCCTCGAGAGGGAGCAGCTCGTGACTGTAGGGGACTTCGGCGCCGAGGCCCCGGCATGTACCCCCGTGGAGAAGGACCACCGTTACATCTTCTTCATGGACCCGACGGCCGAGCCGCTAGTCTTCAAGGCGTCATACGCACCAGTTGACGCCACCGAGGCGGACCTGAAGAAGGACGTGGAGCGGGTCTTGTGCGAGGACTGCGGTAAGTTCGAGCCCCGCGTTCGCGTTATGTAGGGGCACGCGCCATATACATACAGGCCACAATTCTTTAACTATAGCCCGGTATGGTGATGTAAGCAGTCACCGTGATAACGGGTGCGTGCACGCTTGTCCAGGTGCACGTGCGTGTACTGATCGAAATTTAAATTCTCTACCCGATCACCCATAATGTAACGAGGTGTATGTGTGTGTGTGTGTGTTGTGTAGGCCTATGTATTGGCGAGGGGGGGGTTGGAGAGAGAACGAGAGAGCGAGACCAGGTTTAAGGACCAGAGCAGCCTATTACAGATGACTAGACATGCAATGGTGACTAGGAGATATACCAGGAATGGAGCCAGGTATATCGGTACCATAATGTTCAATATGTTAAAGATCCCTCTCTCTTGCTCTCTCTCTCTCTCTCTCTCTCTCTCTCACACACACACACACGTATGCACAGGACAACCACGTGTGTGTGTGTGAGTGTGACAGAGCTACAGATAGTGTGTGTGATGTAAATCAAACAGTTTTTGATCCTCAGTTTACAGTTGCTCATGTTCCATCTACTTTTCTGTTGGATAGAATGTGGTGAGAAATCAGATGTTGTTCGTGTTTGTTGTAAAATCTCCTCTGTCCCTATTCAATCTCAGTTTAACATCCAGTACTTTACTGTCAAACTGCATTTAGAATTCACAATATATAATTTTATCTGGCAGCTGTTACTTCTTTGTTTTTGTTCCAATATATTAAAAACAAACCTATAGTCATACCGCATTTCCAGTTAATTTCCATTAACTGGAATGGAAACACTGGAATCCTCAAAGTTGTTTAATTAATCACAGTGTTCTTATGAAAATATCCTATTTTTTTTCTTTGAATTTAAAAATAATCACAAATGTAGTTATTTTCTACTCTGAAAATATTAATACAAGCTGACAAAATAATGATAGTTTTTCAAGAAAATTTACCATGATACGTGTTTTTGCACTGTAAATACACAGATAAAGCATATGAATAATGTTAAGCTTTCTAAATAATTCAATAGTAATGGTTTAATAATAGTAAAACATATAGGGGATATAACAAAGTGCAATTACGATATTACTAGATCCAACAAAATTAGATCTATTGGCCCTGCTAACATACTGAGACCCTGGTGTAACAGCTGCCACAACCATGGTTTCCAAGCAGAGAAAGGCTAATAAGAGGAAATACCCTCTTGAGGGGTGAGTCATGCCACAAATACAAACACACACACAAACACACATGACAGTGAGAAAACAGTATTGGTTTAGTGAAAGAGAGAGAGAGAGAGAGAGCGATGTAGCAACAATATGTGACACATTTTTAATAGACATTTTGATGATGATATGAAAAAACACAATATTCAAACATTACAAATGTATGGTACTGTAGTTGATATATGAGATTCTTCATACATTTCTCGGACTGAATGAGGTCGTCTGCTGTATCCAATCACATAGTCCCAAATGTGAAGTCCCATTCCTCAACTGTAGTTTGTGTGGCAGGCCATCATAATACACAGTATACCTGCTCTGATCATTGTTGCTGGCATTCCCTTTGAGGCACATTGACAGGTTCTTCCTAAAATAGCCACGCCTCATGTCAGAAAACAAAAACAGAGCTACAGAGAAAGATACACTAAGGACATATCTTTAACTTTGTGGTTAGACCACCATGCTTAATATAATGGCATGCCAACATAAAAATGTAACATGCTGCTATTGGTAGTTTCCCCTTGTTTTATCTCAAATGGCCATGCTCGTCCCAGTGCTCACACCCACAAACATAATAATAATAATAATAATAACAATAATAATATATATTACAAAAAAATTTGGGAAATCTATACAAAATAAATAAAATAAAATGATAAAACATACATTTATGAATATTATTATATTATTTAAGGGGGAAATATAGATGTTTACCTTAAAAAATAAAATGAAACTGAAATGAACTAAGCCAACATTAAAGTGTAAATACAATTAAGTTAATTAAATCTACCATTATTCATACAGAACAAGGAATTCTGTGGAAAGGGTTGGAGCATAACTTTGAGAGCAAGAGATGTTTGCTACAATGTGCATTGCAATGCTCCATTATTTAATGAAGCATTCCTCTTCATCCCGAGCCTCACAGCGGGTGGGGACGCACCCCCACCACAACTCTTTGAGTGAAGCTTATTTGTTAAAATACATGTGTGGTTGCTATTACTATACACGTCTGGATCGCCAAGTCTCTCGGCTATCAAAATAATCTAACAAGCATTGCCCAAATAAATCGATTTTTCGAAGTCAACCCGATTAAAACCCATTTGGATGGTCTATTGGTCTGGGTGTTGGGCTCCAAGATTGTGGGTTCAAACCCTGGTGTTGACCTACCTGTAAGCATCCTTGAGCAAGATGCCTAACCCCTAACTGCTCCCAGTGGTTGGTTGCACCTTGCCTGGCAGCAATCACCATCGGTCGGTCGGTCGCACCTTGCATGGCAGCAATCACCGTCAGTCGGTCGGTGTGTGTGTGAGTAAAGTACTTTGAGTGGCCGAAAGGTTCTAAATGTAGTCCATACTGATCGTCCACTTCCCTTCTTCCAAAGGAATATTTTAAGGGGGTCACATGTCAAATTTGGCCAATCACAGCTCAAGCTATTCAGCTATTCAAGCTACTATTTCTAGTTACGTCATCTTCGTCCCAAAGACGTCTGGAATGGAATTTCTCAATAAGAAGAAAAAAACCTTTGAACCTAGCCTGTAGATTAGTACACACATTAATACAATAATATAGACTTATATATACATTAAGAACTACCACACACATTTAAGAATTTTTGACATAACACCCGTAAGTATTTTGATATGTTCACTCAAAATGGCTTAATCGTTGACAAATATACAGTTGCAAGAAAAAGTATGTGAACCCCTTGGGATTACGTGGAGTTTTACATGAATTGGTCATAAAATGTGCTCTGAACTTCACCTAAGTCACAACAATAGAAAAACACAGTCTGCTGAAAATAAT
>JAODLL010000002.1:4015120-4031813 GCA_026546735.1 Forbesichthys agassizii | reverse complement strand
ATATAATATTTGTATTTGGTATACAAAATATAAAACAGGCAATACATATAAATGCCATTGCAAGCTCTTTCTCTCCCTCTCATCCTGTCCCTCTCTCTCTCTCTCTCTCTCTCTCATCCACACAAACACACACTCATACATGCACTCAAAAAGTGCGTCCATACTTCTAAGTGGGACATGAATAATATCCTTTGTACTAGAAGCCAACTAAAGGGAATACAGATGAGCACTGCGTGTGGTTCGTCTTTAAAGCTGCACTAGTAGTTTTAGCACAGCTCCTGAGCTAAACAAAGATCTGTAAGCTCCTCCCCTCCCTCAGGTCTGATTGCTAGCATGTTCTCCAAGTGCAGCCTGCTATATTAAACTGCATGATCACTCACTAACGGAACAACATGTCCTTCAAATGAAAGTCATTTAGTCCCTATTGTTTTAGCTGAGCTACCTGGAGTCACATCATCACTAAAGCGACTGAACACGCCAAAGCAGCACTTTGCCACAGTACCTGACAAAGGATAAAATAATGCTAATATCTCTAAAATGTGCAGTTGGCATAGCTACTGAATCATTCCTCTGAACAAACAACCAAACCATCCCAGTCTGAGACGTGCTGCCCCCTACAGATCGTTATTAATCAATAACAACGCAGTTGATTCGGGTCAAATAGGAGAACCGGGAGTGGGGGGGGTGTAATGGAGAGATGAGACGGAATAAAGTCTCAGGTGAGACACACATGTACACTCACACACACACAATGACTGCATTGACTGTCTTGTATTGATCAGCCCAGATTAATACAAGACTCTTCCAGCCACAAGAAACAACAGCAGCTCTATGCACTCCAGGTCCAATATTAGCACATCCAATAATACTATACGATACAATACTCTCAAATACACAAAACTACACCGGTACTTTTGGAATCAACATATATGAAAAAACTTCTACTGTACGGGTAAAAATAATCTCTCTCTCACTCTCTCACCACTTCACAGTTATTCGTCTATTCAGGAGGCTCAAGTGAATGCAAACAGTGAAATAACTAACAGGTGTTTAGAACAGCCTTATTGGTTTATGGCTCATGCTCTCAAATGTCATTTTTGTTCAATCACATTTTCCATTTAGAAACCCAGAGAGTTAAACTGTAGTTTGATTAATTCAGTGTTCTAGCCCATGTTAGCAATGGTCGGGCAGGAGATGTTCATGTTGAACTGTCCACTTTGTACGTAACTGTTATGTCACACTGATGTTCATGTTATGTTCTGTGTACTGTCCACATTGTATGTAAGTTATGTTAATAATGTCCACAATTTGGAAAGACTGTATTTTAGATTGTTGCTTTGTTTTATTTGTTATGCTTTGGCAACATTGTCTTTGAACTTTCATGACAATAAAGCAGAATGTAATTGAATTAAGAGCAAGAGCGAGAGAGAGAGAGAGAGATGGAAGGAAGGAAGGATGAGAGAGAGAGAGAGAGAGAGAGAGAGGGAGAGAGAGACAAAAGGGACAAAAGTCTAACAGAACACCGTCACCTAGAATTCTGTAAAAAATACTTGGAGTGCACAGGAACAGCCCAAACCTGGCCTCCAGAGCAGAACTAGGACGATTCCCTATTTTAACAGAATTCCAGAAGATAGCAACAACATTCCGGTTTCACCTGACAGACAAGGACACTGACTACTACCACAGAACAGCACTAACACACAGACGAAATAACCCAGAGTGACCCTTTGTACCACGACTGAAAAACATGAACTCTCAGAATCCAAGAGGGCCGTAGCCCCTGAGAAAGCTACCTGCAGCCAACGCACCTGCGGCTCATTGGCCTATTCAACCAACTGTCTTAAGCAGTTCAGGGATGCAGCACTGTGCTCAGTCATGCACAAGCCCCAGACCAAAGACCAGAGCCTATAGTCTTCTGTCCTCGTTTACACATATCTACCTGTGAGAAGAGGGTCTAAGTTTCATCACAAAACGTTGATACCGCTCTGTGTGTGTGCTCTGTTCCCAGCTACCTGACATGGACTAAATTATAATAGAGAAAACAAATTTATAAAACTCAAACAACTTCTAAAATCAACTCAAGATTAATTTTTTATCATAGTTGGTTTCTCAAAATCAAACAGATAAACAAACTTCAATGCTACGGAAGCATTAAAAAATTATACAAATTGTCCCAATATCTTCTTAAAGTCAAAGATCCCAAAGAAAGAACAACACTAACAAAGTGCAGACTCCGTGATCATAGCCTGGCTATAGAGACAGGCAGACACAGGAAAACATGGCTGCCCAAAAGAAGACAGGATATGTAAATACTGTGATCTAAATGAGTCTGAAACTGAAATGGATTTCTTAACAAAGTGTGAATTATATGTAACACTAAGAAACACTTTAGATCCATGGAGGATTGTTTAGGCTCTCTGAGAGACTTTAAAGAGTTACCAGATGGAGCCAAACTTACATTATTGTTGGGTGAAAATGAAGAGTGTTGTAACCTAGCAGCGCTTTATGTAGCAGCCTGCCACAGGAAGAGGGAAATAAACATATTATAATCATCTGTATTGTTTATAAAATGCATGAGGTTTCATTTAGGAATACTGCCATGTACTACATGTTATAAATGTTGGAAATGTTTTACTTTTATTGTACCTTTTCATCCTGCACTGCTTTGGCAATATAAGTAACTGTATGTACACTTGTCATGCCTATAAAGCACCATTTGAATGAGAGAGAGAGAGAGAGAGAGAGAGTGTTGTTGATCCTTCAACATGAATTGGATAGATTTGTGCCAATTACACTTGCAATAATTGCATAAATGTGACTTAACAGATACACTGATAACTTAGAGATATGGTTAGACTTGAGGATGCTTAATCCTTACTGTCCACTATCCCTCACCTGGTCTGAGGAGCTGCCCAGCCTCTCCATCTGTCGCCCTTATACACCGGCAGCAATTGAGCTAAATTAGACTGTGATGCACAGGGGATTAAGTTGTCGTCATGTTTTGTATTATAATAATAAACATAATAAAAAAAATAAAAAAAATAAAAAAAGACTTGAGGATGCTTGCTATCTTTGAATCTTTTAAATCCAATCATATTCAGCCGTCCCTTCAATGCCATAAGCTGCTCCTTAAACGAGCACCTCTAATTATTGCATATTCTTCTGGTGTGAGGAACCAGACAGATAGGTTGACAGCAGGAGTGTTTCAGAGATAATCACAGCATGAGACCGGTTCATATGCATATATCCTTACAGAGCTCATGAACATATATCCTTACAGAGCTCACATACATATATATTTACAGAGCTCACATACATATATACATACAGAGCTCACATACATATATCCTTACAGAGCTCATGAACATATATCCTTACAGAGCTCACATACATATATCCTTACAGAGCTCATGAACATATATACATACAGAGCTCACATACATATATCCTTACAGAGCTCACATACATATATATTTACAGAGCTCATATACATATATCCTTACAGAGCTCATTAACATATATACATACAGAGCTCATTAACATACAGTATATGCCTACAGATCTCATTAACATACAGTATATCTTTACAGATGTATGCGTTTTTTCCATGATAAAACATTAATTAAACCATAAACATAGTTAACATTAACATCGGCTTCTTCAGCCATTCACAGATAATGTGTTTCACTGTTATGGAACACCATTTACAATTAGGCATTTATAAGCCTAACCACAAAAATAATGATTGAAACATATGAAACGCATGTTTGCCGAGCCACAAGGCTATTTAATAAGTCTGTGGTCAAGTTGGCTGATTTAGGCCACTGATCAAATTATTCGGGGCATGTTGCTGTTCTCTGCCAGGAAAGACATTTAGCTCACATGCACCTCTTGTGGGCAATTACATATTTATACGTCCTCTAAAATGATTGGCACTCTGTGGAAAGAGGAGCCAAATTGCTGCTGTATAACGGTTGGGTGGAAAAGACAGAAACTACAGTTCAGCGCTCCAGCTGGTTTATGGTCAATTTGGCTTCTTGCTGTACAGCAGCTCTTAGGATAGAAATATAAGTGCCAAGTGACAGGATGAAGTGTATGTATGTGTGTGAGGAGGGCAGCCCTTCTTAATTAATTCCTGGTAATTATTAATACGGTCAAATGCCACTTTGAGTCACACTAGCATCCCAGGCTCAGAAATAGTTTACACACAGTTAGCTCAGGTAGTTATCAAAGTTAATTAGCATAGGTTAACTCAGGTTGGAGCAATTAGTTATCTCAGTTAGCACATCTTTCACAAACATTCACCTATATAGAACAAAAAAATAATTAAACTCCTAGAACAATAGGCTTAACAAAGAGACGCGAACAGTCCATTTAAAATAATGTGTTTGTCTATATTAACATAATAATTTGTATGTTTTATTAGTTATGTAGTTGTATGTATTATAACATAAAACTGCATTTGTAGGTACCAAAATATGTAGACATGCTTATTGGGATGAAATACTTGACTATGTTGATGTAAAGCTGCATTTATACGATTGTTATTTTTCTATAAATCAAACAAAATGGGCACACAATACTCAAATAAGTGCTGATTTTAATACCTTGATTTCAACATTGTTATACAATAAAAATGAATATACAGCAGTTTTATAACTGATATAAAAAAATTATTTATTATACTTCCAAGGTACATTCTATGCAATTGAAACCTCAATAAACACTCATAGTTTTAACTTAACAATACTTTTTTTAAATAAGAACTGGAGATATTTAAATGTTTATAACATAATTTTGAAGTAGAACTTGTCTTGACAATATAAGCTTAAACTAATTAAATTATAGAAAAGTATTTGAAGCCATCGTGTTGAGCATTTTTACTAATATTGCACATGGTGTTTTATGACACATTTCTGTTCAAGCTGGCATCATAAATGCTCTAAAATACACTTCCCAGTTTCAAGACTTTAATATATGGTCTAATTTCTCACATCTATATGATCCAGAACCATATCATATTTAATGCACATATATTTTGGTTGCATAATGTTAATAAGAATCCTTTGACAAGATATTGGGGAAATATGCAATGCCTCTCCTTCATCCAATAAGAGGAAAAGTTCTTCAACAGAAGCTAAAACCTCGTTCACAGTCTCTGTATCATGAAGATGCACCCATATCTCAAGTCCTTTAGGTTTTTAAATAGTACCAATAACTCTTTAAATAATCCTGCATGTAGAAAAATAAATTAATTGTGTTGTTCAATTATTTTACTATGAATTGGTAGTATGGGGAGCGTTGGTTCATTGGAGAATATTTGCAATTTGTTTTGGATAAATCCATTCACAGTCTTGTGTGTGTGTGTGTGTGTGTCTGTTTTCCCTTGTCATTTACAAACCAGTCCCACAAATACAAATAATGTAAGACTTACAAAATAAATTCCAGGTTACGCTTACATGGCAAGCAGCTCTTATGTTTGGGTTTTCCCCCATTATTTCAGAAACAAGTCTTTTCTCTGTGTGTGCGTGTGTTTTTCTTCACCCACACAAACACAGGTGTTGTCTGAAAAGAAACAATATATTCAACATGGCTCTTTACAAAGTAAACAACAGTCTTGCCATGTGCCGTCTATTCCCCGGCCGGCACATGCACAGATGACCGCCCCAACCCTTTCCTTATAGCAAGAAAGAACATCCAGCTCTGCCTTCAGCAGGGTCCATGATTCCTCCAGGCTCTTTCCAGGGGCCTCACTGCAACAGGAGACCGCAGTCTCTTTGGAGTTGGTGGGGAAACAACAGGAGGTGAAGACTAAAGTGGAACAGCAGTGTCTTGTGTGGTCCTGTGGTGTGTTACAGGGGTGTTAAGGGGTCCTGTGGGGTGTTAAGGGGGTGTTAAGAGGTCCTGTGGTGTATGGTAAGGGGGTGTTAAGGGGTACGGGGGGTGTTAGGGGAGCGTTACGGGGTCCTGGCGGTGCTCAGGGGTCATGTGGGGTGTTAAGGGGAGTTTTAAGGGGTACTGGGATCTATGTTAAGGGATCCCAGGGCTATGTTAATGTGTCCTAGGTGTATGTTAATGGATGGGTTAAGGGGTCCCAAGAGTATGTTAAGAGCGGTGTTAAGGGGTCCTAGGGTTATGTTAATCGGTCCAAGTGGTATGTTAAGGGTGGTGTTAAGGGGTCCCAGGGGTATGTTAAGGGCAGTGTTAAGGGGTCCTATGAGTATGTTAAGGGAAGTTAAGGGGGCCCAGGGTTATGTTAAGGCGGTGTTAAGGGGTCCCAGGGGTATGTTAAGGGGGTGTTAAGGGGTCCTAGTGGTATGTTAAGGGCAGTGTTAAGGGGTCCCAGGGGTATGTTAAGGGGGTGTTAAGGGGTCCTAGGGGTATGTTAAGGGGTTGTTAAGGGGTCCCAGGGGTATGTTAAGGGGGTGTTAAGGGGTCCAAAGGGTATGTTGGGGTGTTAAGGGGTCCTACCACAGTATCACAGGTAATCCACAGCGCTTGTTGCTGCTAGTTTGAAAGCATCACGTCCGTCTCTCACTGGTCAGAAGGCACTTGTTGCTCCGTGTGTGTGTGTTTGTGTGCGTGTCTCTGAGTGTCTATCTGAAGTCTAACAGAGCGAGTGAGAGCGCGAGAGAGAAAGCCTGTGTGTGTGTGTGTGTGTGTGTGTGTGTGCACTACATCTTGCTGAGGGCCGTCTGCTCCTCCAGCACCTGCAGGTAGTCGGGCGTGAGCCGCGCCTTCAGCTCGTAGTACTCGCTCCTGCGTTGCTCCACCACCATCTTGCTGTGGTTGCCCCCGATCAGCGACTTCCGCCCCTTTCGGTCCGCCGGCCGGTCTGGGTATCGGATTTCGAAGCCGCCCATGCCGACGCTACTGAAGTCCCTCTTGCCATCCAAGAAGCCCTGCAGAAACATGCTGGGCTCGCGGCCCGGCAGGAACTCCTCCAGCTCGTCGATGGTGCTGAGCCGCTTGTTGCGCTCCAGTGTGGCGACCAGCGAGTCGCGGTCCTTGTCGGCACTGTTCCTCAGCAGGATCTTCTGGCGCTGAGCGGCGTCGCAGGCCCAGGCCTCAGGGTCCGCGGCCCGGGCCAGGCCACATGTGTGGCTGCCCAGGTGCTCTAGGGTCTGGGGGATGAAGGTCTCGCCGCCCAAGTCGTCGCCCGGTCCCCCGCCCTTCTTGCCACCCTTGTTGCCATGCCGACGCAGCTGGAGGCCCCCGGCCCCGCCCCCCAAACCCTCCTGGCGCCCTGCCGGCTTCCTGTTGCGGCGCAGCACAAACACCAGCAGGCAGAATGCCATGAACACGGTGCCGATGAGCACCACCAGGATGCTCAAGATCATGATGCTCAGAGGCACCGGGCCCCCGGGAGGGGCGCGGCCCACGCCCGCGGGCGCCCCCGAGCTCAGCGGGGGGGTGGTGGAGGCGGGCGGGGCGGGCGGCAGCAGCTTGGGGCACAGCGCCTCATTCCTCAGCTGCCGCAGCTCCACGTTGGCCAGGTGCTCCGGGGAGGAGCAGCGCACCTCCCTGGCCGTGGCCTCGCCCAGCTGCTCCAGCCACAGCTTGAGCGCCACCAGTTGGCATGCGCAGTCCCAGGGGTTGCCATCCAGGTCCACCTGCGCGGTGGCTGGCAGGTGGTCCAGCACGCCGCTCACCGGCAGGCTCATGAAGCGGTTGTTCTTCAGGTTGAGCCGGGCCAGCGGCACACCGGCGAAGACGTAGGCAGGAAGGCTGCGCAGCACGTTGTTGTTGAGGTACAGCAGCTGCAGGTTGGGCATGGAGGAGAAGGTGGAGGCCAGCACCTCCCGGATGGCGTTGTACTCCAGGTAGAGGTACTGCAGGTTGGCCAGGCCCAGAAACATCTCCGGGTGCAGCTGCTCCAGCTGGTTCCCGTTGAGGTACAGCCTTCTCAGGTTGGTCAGGTTGGAGAACACGCCGCGCTGCACGCTGGAGATCTGGTTGCTGCCCAGGTGCAGCAGGTCCAGGCCCTCGAAGCCCCGGAGGTCGGCAGGGCTGACGTCCTGCAGGTAGTTCCCGCTCAGGTGCAGCTTCTTGGCGTTGGCGGGCCGTGGCGCCACCTCGGCCAGGCTGCTAATACTGCGCTCCTGGCAGCTGACGCTCACGCCGAAGTCGGAGGGGTGGGCCTTGCAGGCACAGGGCTGGGGGCAGGCCAGCGCCGGGGCCCGCGTCTGGTACGACACCATCTGACTGTTCCTGCCGAACGGGGGCAGGCCGGCCACGATGCCGTTGCCGTAAATCCTGGAGGTTTCGGGGGTCTTGGGCGCCCTGGTGGAGGAAGGCCCGGCACTGGGCGCGGCCCCTGAGGGTGCGGGGGGCATCCTGACGTCTACGTCTCCAGCTGCGCCCGGCGGGCACAGCTCCTGCCGAGTGGTCTCCTTCAGCAGCCGCCCGTACAGATCCACGGGCGTCTCGCACACCGCCTCGCCGATCACCAGGGCGTAGGGCATGTTCTCTAGCCAGGCTTTGAGCGGCGCAAGGTCGCAGGTGCAGTTCCAGGGGTTGTCGTCCAGTTGTAGCTCCACCACCCGGCCGATGTGCTCCAGCACGCCCAGGTAGGGCAGCCTCTGGATGCGGTTGCCCCGGATGTCCAGGTGCGTGAGCGAGGCGAAGCGGAAGATGTTGTCAGGCAGCGCCTGGATCAGGTTGTCGTTGAGGATCAGCACCTTCAGTCGGTGCAGCTTGTTGAAGGCGTCCTTCTCGATGTGCCGGATGACGTTGTAGTCTGCCTGCAGGTACTCCAGGCTCTCGATGCCCAGGAAGGTGTCGGCCTGCAGTGCCTTCAACTCGTTGTTGTTCAAGTGCAGCTGCTTCAGGGAGCTCATGCCGGCAAAGGCCCCGCCCTCCACGCTCTGCAGGCGGTTGTAGCCCAGCTGCAGCGACACGGCGTGGGTGAAGTTGAGGAAGGAGTTGGGGTAGAGCACCACCAGCAGGTTGTTCTGGAAGTTGAGGTGGTAAAGCGAGGAGGCAGGAGGCACAAGCTGCGTAGGCCGGTACACGTGCACCTTCTCACAGTTGACGTACAGCACGTTCTCCAGCCAGCTGCAGGAGCACGCACTGCATGTGTCGGCCGTCAGCTCCACCAGGGGCTCCTCTGGGGAGGAGGAGGAGGAGGAGGAGGAGGAGAAGGAGGAGGAGAGGGAGGAAGATAAGGCTCCCAGCAGGACAACGAGCAGCATCTCGCCGGTCAGAAGTCCTCCCCCCAGAAAACCATCTAGTTACCTTCAGGAGGAGAACAAGGTGAATAGGAGACCTGAACACACACACACACACGCACGCACACACATGCACACGCACGCGCACACACACAAATACACAGACAAATGCCTCCCACACACACAAATAGACATAATGACACACACACACAAAAGCAACAGCATTCCAGCTATCTTATTAAACCCAACATACTCATATGTAGTGTAATGTTATATAGTCCAGATTGTGTTATTTCCGATTAAGATAGTGTTTATAATGATAGCATGAGTGAATATCATATTACAGGTTGTCTCAAACGTCTCATATTTGAATGTCATCAATAGAGTGATTAGCTTCGACACAAATTCACCTCAGTGAGCAATGCAGATCTCTTGTGATTAATTTACTGATTTAATCGATAAGGGAAGGAACAATATTGGTGCTCTCTGGAAAATCCCACGAAAAACATATAAAGCTTGGTGTATTTGTGAGCTGCCTGGAAGGGTCACATTTCGTGTCACTGCCGTCCAGACCGTTATTAGCTTCGTCTGGAAATACCAAAATGCGTGTGTGTGTGGCGGGGGGTGGGGGTGGGGGAGGGGGTTGGGGGTGGGGAAGGGGGGGGGGGGGTGGTAGTGCTGGGGGTGCAATAATTGGACACTGTCCCTATCTCAGACGCAGGAGGCACCGCGTGCCTTCCAACCAGCAACACAACTTAACCCGTCTTAAGTTCCTAGAGACATTCAACAGAACTACGAAATAAAAGACACGTGAAATGAAAGCGAAGCGGTCTGTACAGCGGAACTCACCCAGAGCGCTGCTGATGACCGTGACGCGATGGCGAGCCATCGAGTCAGAACCAAACGGTCCCGGGCGCAACAAGGGCTCCAGAGCACTTCGGTCTCTCGCGTAGCTCCGGTTTCACCCGATGCGTCGCTGGCTGACCGGCTCCTCTAGCTTGGAGAAACCACCCCTCTGGTCGAACTGTTCCCAGGAGTCTCTGACTACCTCCATGGGAGAGTGCTCATCCAGTGTCGGCGACGATCGGACAGCCGGGCGTTGAACGAGCAGGCGGCTAGAAGTCCCGATCTCGCGCACATAGGTGTCAGGCCGTATGCAACGGGGGAATGCGGTCGGTGACACGGCGGAACACCTCGGTCATTCCCAGGGCTCCTATGCGAGAGAATGTGTTTTGTATGTGTGGTTCTGGCAGGAGGAGAATCGAGAGGATTCAGAACAAGTTGCGCAAAGAGCATCTGTTCAGGGTCGACGCGAAATTGCTCCCGTCAGAGTACTGTAGGAAATTCTCCATCTGGACCCAATCCAACCATATTAACCGTTTGTGCCGCAATTTTTCCCTCTCGGTTTGCGCCTGCCGTCAGCAAACGGATTATTATCAGACCAGCAGAACAATGGCGATCCAAAAACGTTGTCCGTTTAAATTTCCATTCCACGGTAAACGAAAAAAAAAATACGAATGAATAAAAAAGGACAGAAAATTTGAGCCTTAGCTCTTCTCCTTCCCGCGTGCGCGCGCCCACACACACACACAAACACACACACACACACTCAGGCACACGCAAACGGCGCTAAGAGCCAACAGAACTGGAGACACCAGTGCGTAAAAATGAATAATGCAGTTTATTTCGCTTCGCCCGTTTGTTGGCAGAAGTCCGTCCTTTAAGCGCCGGCGTTCCAGAAAGCTCAGATCCTGGACAGTGTGCGTTTTAAAAAGCTTCTTATTTACAATCGAGACACGGAGTAGTAGCTATAGATCCACCGACCGGTTCGGTTCGCGAGGCGTCGGAGAAGAACGAGCGAACGATAGAAAAAAACGAAGCCGGTGTTTTCCTACAAGAGCAAGTATCCGGATACACGCAAATATACTGCAGCCTTCACACGAATACAGCAGAGGGAGAGAGAGGGAGGGGGGAAAGAGAGAGAGAGATAGAGAGAGAGAGTGGGAGGGGGGGGAGAGAGAGAGGGGGGGGGGGGTATTGAGAGAAATGAAGAGAGGAGAGTGAAAAGGAAGGGGCGCTCTCTCACTGACTGAATGAATAATATTAAACTTCAGCTAGTTCTCCGAATAAATGGACGGTATGATTCTAATTGAGGATAGATATGAATATTTCACGTACAACTATGAATATATTCGTTATGTACATGCACCTGGGAGCTATATTTTGGGGACGGGGTTCTTTTACGGTTTTAGTAGGGACTTCCAACCATAGCTTCCAACATGTCTTCGCGTCGCCAAGACGCCTCTCTTTCATTATCGTGGAAAGTGTGTTTAAAACGGGCACGGGGGCGAGCCTGTGAGCTGCATTTTAAACAGGGGAGGAGGAGGGAGCAGGAGGAGGGAGGAGGAGGGAGCAGAGGCTGGGGGGGGTCATTATTCAGGAGTGCTGCAGTCAGAGGACTGGCAGAGAGTGAGAGTGTGTGTGTGTGTGTGTGTGTGAGAGAGAGAGAGAGAGAGGGGGGAGAGAGAGAGCGAGAGAACATCGCATTTTTCTTCTCTTCTTTCACTACGGAACGAAGCGATGGAGGAGGAGATTAGAGGAGAAGGGAGGAGTGAAGAGGACAACGGGGAGTCGTGCGCGGAGGCTTGCAACAGATTCTTTTTGACAACAGGTGCGCATCGCCAACCCGGGTGACATGTAGCAAGGATTGCGTGTTCCAACGTAGGTACACCAACTTTAAATAAAGTTGAACAAAAATGTATTAATTCGTCCTTCTTACGCTGTTATTCTAAGAACCATGATATTGTTTTATATAATACCACTTGAGCTTGTTTATATTAGTATTAATGTTAAGTATAACCCAAGTAATTCGTAATGTATAGTGTTTAATAAAGAACACAGTGTAAGTGACCCTAACCATACGTTATAGCCACACACCCGTCACATTTCATGCATACATACAGCTGCTACATGTTCTCTGATTAAGAACATTTAAACTCTTATTAGCGTGTTCATTCATATAATGTTCATTCAGACATATGCCCATTACATATCCATGTGTAATATACATATTGTAGGCCTGTATAGTGTACATTGTGACTAGTGTACATTGTGAGTTGTTATAAGTTGTGATAGCATAAGACTGCATGTTTATACTTCTATCCCACATCAGTGTATGTCAGTCATGCCTTACTGGGTCTTTAAACATGTCTTTACATGGCAACCTGGCATTTGACCTGTTTGTGACAACAACTAGTCAGCCATTTTGAGCTTGGTCAATAAAAGTGTTTGTTCTGAGGTGGTCCAGCGTGGTATTTGACACCCCCCAGAGCCTTAAGGTGGCCTTACAGTGGTCAACATGGTAACCCCCACCTGGGCAGGAAGGAGCAGTGCTTTTAACATTGTTCTATTAATTAAATGTATAGGTATTCATTGGTGGATAGTATGGATAACATAAATAATCATTCTACCTTACGTTTGTCTGAAATGTTAGGAAGTAACAATATAAATATCTGTATTGTATATGTTCGATTATGTGTCGACGCCCTTAAAGTATGTTGGTCTGCTCAGACCTCTATATATGTCTCCCTGTTTGTCTGTGGAGGGGAAAGTGATTCTAAAGGTGGTGCAACCAGGGTGACCATGCTGAGAGGATGATGTCCTACTGTTTGACCTCGCATGGAGACTGTTACCTGTATTTGAATTATATCATATTTTTCTACACTCCTGGTTTTATTAGTACCTGTAAACCATCTGGGGTAATAAACCCCTATTTTTGCACTCTACTTGTGTCTCTGGTGCCTTACTGACCTGGTCCCTAACATATGGTGGCAGTGGTGGGATCGGCCAGTAAAGAGCACAATTAGAAGATTCTAGATTTAAAATGCCCAGAGGAATTCGAGCAGCAAGTCGGGAGCAGACCCGACCACAGGAAGTGGCAAGGGAAGCTGAAGAGGAGACAGATGATGAGATGGGGCTTGGAGAGGTCAACATGGCAGAAGAAGAGTCTCAGCAGCCGACCTCTAGAGACCTAGCAGACATTCTCCGTGCCCATATGGCAAAAAGCTGATAGACTCAGTCAGGAGGCGACAGGTCAGGAGCAGAGGTTCAAGTCCCTGCAACATCAATTTCTCCTTCTCCAGCTGGAGGTGCAGACCCGGACTTCTCCAGCCCTTAACTAGCCTTTGACGAATCTGGACTCCCTGCGGGCTGTGGTGGCTGAAGCATCCCAACAGTCTTCTCCTGTTATGCCAGAACTACCCTTTTAGGATCGCTCCCAGCCCGGGCAGTACAGGTTTACACATGAGCCAAGACTTAAAAAAGTAACTGATTCAGATGATGTTGAACATTTTTATTAACGTTTGATTGGATAGCTGTAGCATGTCGGTGGCCTATCACAGATTTCCTTTCGACTTATCCCTTTGCTTACTGGGAAAGCCAGGAGCGCTTATGTTCATATGGATGTTGATGACTCCTATGACTATGAAAAAGTTAAAATCGCTATGCTAAAGAAGTATGCCATTAACCCTGAAACATATCGACAACAATTTCGTTCTCTTGAGGTGGAATCTGACGAAACCCCCATGGAACTCTACGTCCGGCTGAAGAAAGTGTATGGGAAATGGGTCCAGCCCAAAGGAAAGACTGTCCAGGAGGTTGGTGAAGTTCTCATTTTGGAACAGTACCTGAGGATGCTGGCTCCTGAGCTTCAGGTTTGGGTCCAGGAGCACGATTTAAGGACTACTGCTGAAGCAGCCTCCCTGGCTGATGTGTTTGTGGTGGCACGCAAACCAGCCATGGACATATGTCTCCTGGAAAACCAAGAGACCCAGTGCCACTCATTCAACAGAGGGTGAGTTTGCATTCAAGGTGACACCACCCCAGGCTACTTTAGCCATGAAACCTCTTAGGAAACCGCCAATATGCTACTTATGTGGACAAAAAGGCCACACCAAGCCAGTATGCCCAATTAACACAGTTAAGCTTACTCAAATGTGTTATGTGCCCAGACAGACTTAAACCGGACTACCACTATGAATAACAGATGAAAGAGACTTCTGCCAAGATTAATGGTCGGGAACTTAGGGCTTTAATTGATACAAGCAGCAACCAGACACGTGTGCATAGGAAATACCTTCCCCGACACATTGTGTGCACTAAAGACACAGGACCCATCTGTTGTCTGCATGGAGATGAAAGGCCGTACCTCACAGCTGATGTGTATGTGAAGGTGCAGGGCCAGAGGACACATGAGAAGTTTCAGGGCAGTGGGGTTGACCCATTAGTTGAGTCAACCCCTGAATTTCCCTTAGGCATCAAGCTCCCAGTTGATGTGATACAAATGCAGAGGGAGGATCCAAGTCTGCTTTCTTATAGACAAAGGGTAGAAGGGAGTGAGGGGAATGAAACTTAGACAAAGGGTAGGGTTGAGGAGAATGACGTTTTACATCAGGGTGGACTTTATCGCCAGCAAGGGTCAAGAAAGCAGCTTGTGGTTCCTAAACCCATCAGAGATAATGTGCTCAACTTGGGCCACTCTATTCCCTCGGCTGGCCACTTGGGCAAGCACAAAACCACAGCTCGAATTAGACGGCACTTCCACTGGCCTGGTCTGCGTAAAGATGTAACTGTATTTTGTAGGAGTTGCTCACAATGTCAGCAGACCTCAGCTAAATGTCCGGCCAAAGCTCCCCTCCAGCCTATACTTGTCATTGGTACTCCATTTGAAGGCCTCGGAATGGATATTGTGTGCCCAGTTGAGAAAAGCAAATCAGGTAATCGCTTCATGCTGGTAATTACTGATTATACTACCAGGTACCCAGAAGTATTCCCGTTAAAAACCGTTAAAGCCAAGTCTGTGGCATTTTGCCTTGTTCAGTATTTTGCAAGGGTAGGGTTACCTTGTGAAATCCTTACAGACGAAGGCACCAACTTCATGTCAACACTACTGAAGGATGTTTATAAACTGCTGGGAATAAAGGGTCTACGGACAACTCCCTACCATCCAGAGACTAATGGACTGACTGAGAGATTTAACCAGACACTTAAACAAATGCTCCGTAGACAGAAACCCAGAATGTGGTCTCATATGTTGTCCACATGAGGGAGAAGTTGGAGGGAATGGGTGACCTTGCCCGGCAGCACCTGGTAGAGTCTCAGAGTCTTCAGAAAAAATGGTATGATCAGTCAGCCAGGGAAAGGAGTTTTGAACCTGGGCAGAAGGTGCTGGTTATGCTTCCCTCACATGAGAGCAAGCTTCTTGCTAAATGGAAAGGAGCCTTTGAGGTTACCCGGAAACTTGGTCATACCACCTATGAAATTGCAACTCCAGGGACTGGCCATACCAGGAGGATTCTCCATGTAAACCTCCTGAAGAAGTGGATATCATGGACGAGTGAAGCCAAGGTACTCCTTATATGGAGAGTAGAGGATGAGGAAGAGATCGAAGAACAATATCTGCCAGTACCAGCAACTTCCTCCATTGACCTGGACCATCTTTCTGAACACCAGCAAGCCCATGTAAGATCAATTCTTGATCCAAATATTTTTATGGAAAATCCTGGGCAGACCAGTGTGGTTAAGCATTTTAATTTAAAGGACAATGCATGTGTGAGGAGATTAAGTTACAGGATCCCAGAGCGTCTCCTCGTTTCCTTGAAGAAAGAGATGGATCTAATGCTGTCATTAGGAATATTGAGATTTCAAGAAGTGAATGGTGTAATCCTATTGTTCTTTATTAGAACCTGTAAACCATCTGGGTAATAAACCCCTATTTTTGCACTCTATTTGTGTCTCTGGTGCCTTACTGACCTGGTCCCTAACAAGCCATCTTTACGTGTTCAGATGTAATAATGCTCATGAGCCATCTTAACGTGTTCAGATGTAATAACTCTCATGAGCCATCTTTACGTGTTCAGAGGTCAAAACTCTCATGAGCCATCTTTACATTTTCAGATGTAATAACGCTCATGAGCCATCTTTAAATGTTCAGATGTAATAACTCATTAGCCATCTTGATTAGTTCAGATGTAATAACTCTCATGAGCCATCTTGATTAGTTCAGATGTAATAACTCTCATGAGCCATCTTTACATGTTCAGATGTAATAACTCTCATGAGCCATCTTTACATGTTCAGATGTAATAACTCTCATGTCAGTCAGCCATCTTTACATGTTCAGATAAAATAACTACGACTGTACTGTCACGACATGAGAGAGCTTTACGTGTTCAGATGGGTATGTAAAAACCACTGCACTGTACTGTACTGTGCTTTATTGGTCGATATGTAATAACGACTGCAAAGACACAGTGTACTGGGCGATGACAAACCACACATCAGACACAGTGCTACACTGGAAACATCTAAACCTATGCAAATGACCTCCAATGACATCATCAAATACATCTAAACGTATGCAAATGTTCTTTAATTACATCATCATATCATCTAAACGTATGCAAATGACCTCCAATGACATCATCAAATACATCTAAATGTATGCAAATGTTCTTCAATTACAT
>JAODLL010000002.1:3991830-4002170 GCA_026546735.1 Forbesichthys agassizii | reverse complement strand
CCCCCCCCCCCCCCCCCCCCCCCCCCCCCCCCCCCCCCCCCCCCCCCCCCCCAGGACCTATTATTATTGCTAATAAGATACTTAAATTGTTTTTAACCCTCTCAGCCCTAAGGGCATTTTAGGTAGTTTTTCACTTTTATATTATGGTTTCTAAAAACATTTCTGCAATAGGTAGGTGTTTTATATATCTGACATGAGATACAATTAGGATAATATCCCAAAATATTTTGGAGAAACCTAACTCACACAAAAACAATAAAAATAAAACTCATACAAATATATAATAATAATAATTTATATATATAAATTATTATTTATTTTTATGCGAGTTTAATTTTATTTTTATTGTGGCTATATAGTAGCTATTATTGTCTGTATTTCATTGTTTATTGCATATAACCAGCATTTTTTACCGTGTATAGCCGAGTAATCCTTCAAATGGAAGTAAAATGCTAAAAACAAATTTCCATGGGACATATTACAATGGTACACACGTGTATCTTGTTTCGGTTCTTTGGTTCATTTGAATGAACTGGAACGTGAATATTCTAGATGCTATTACAGGCAAGACTTGGCCGTGGTGTTGCAGTCCCTGTTATGTGGAATAGCATAGGTTATATGTCGATCTCTCCAGTAAAATGTCTGGTTTATAAGGATTATAATTACCGTTTCCTACCTATTACCGAAGATATGATACGAAACATTAACCTATGCCTTGAATCACAGCATACTGTATGAGAATCCATTATGCAAGTCATATATTTTATGTCTGACTTTGTCGCCGTGTTGTAGAGCCACTATTATGCCAGAAAAGACTATATACACTAATCTGCAACGAAATGTAAAGATTACGAGGAAACAAATGCTGAGGTTCTAGCATTTACCAGTCTGAAGATATGATACAAAATATATGCAACATCCACACTGGCGCGGATCTCGGGTTTAGAGAGCAAATAAAAGACATTATATTGACATTGAAATTAAATGTGGCCACGGTTTGATAGTTTTATAGGAAGAGGAGGTTCATTAGACATGTGTGTGCGTGCGTGTACCTGGACGATAGGCAGTATGCTGAGTAGTGGGGAGCTCTTGTTATCATCCAGAGGCGTTGGAGCAACAAAGCTGAAACCTTTGAAGAGCTGGTGAGCATTTGCACTGGGCGGAATACCTGGAGAGTCTAAACACGCGCGCACACACACGCACGAACACAGGCGCACATAAACATAAGCCCATACGCTCAAAGATAAACTGCGGTTGCCATGGCTCTCGGCGCAGCAATTGGTTTGGAGATAAAAAAGCATGCGTGCGTAGGTAGAGCCTTTACCTTTAGGCGTTTTAGCGGTGAACTCGGGGTCGAAGCAAAACGTGTCATCGGGTTTACCTGCAGCAGGCTTAAAAGGGGGCTGGAGCTCTCGCCTGTACAGCTTCTGTTGAGACAGCCGCACAAAACAAAAACATTAATATAATAATAATAATAATAATAACCCAATGGCAGCGGTATTTTGGTTTGAGAGCGTGCTGCCAAGACCACTCCACTATTAACCCCTCACTTCCCCTCTCCAGTGCTGTCCAGCCAATAGCGTCCCGCTGGCTGTTAAACACTCACTCACGGCTATTAGCACGCACACACTGAGAGCTGGCCTTCTGCCCAGACACACGCAAACAAACATGGTTGGTGTGGCCAAGACAGAGGGCCAGCAGTTACTCAGCCAACCGTCTGTTAGGTGTGAGTCCTCAACAGAAGCTCCAGGGTTTGATTTCATTTGCGTTTAAGTGTGTATCTGTGATCAAGTTATTCCCTTTTCACACCTACTCCCCGAGCGGACCGCTGCCGCTGATTCCTCCAATCAAATTGGTGAATTACGCTGAGAACGCAACAGTCCACACTGACACACAACAAGGCTTTTCCTTGACTGAAAGGCAATGGCTGATGTTTCCATGACACACACTGTTCTCCATATAGTTATCTGTGTGTTCACAATGTTGGCATTAGTTACTCGGACATTAACCAAGGACTAAAGTTAACTTACTGCAAATGACTAAAGGGTAAATCTGTGCTCTGTATCTGACCTGTAGGAACTTCTTTCTGGAGAAAACCAACTCCAGTTCTAAAGCTATTGCCTTGGCAAGTCAATGTCACAGGTACTAACCTGAGCTATACTGTATGTGGGGGGGGGGGGGGGTACCTGGGGTTTAAAACCCCAAACCTCCTAGATGAGAGGCAAAAGTGCAAACATTGCTAAGCACCTACCAAACGTCAATACCTCCCTTGTTGTCTGTGAGGAGATGGCTAGACTGTACAAAACAACAAGCCTTTGTACTGTGCCTTCATAGGTCCCACAGCCAAGCCTACACAGGTGTGTCCCAGCCCACCACAAGCACGGAGCTTCCCGAACAAAGCAGAGTTTGGCCTGGGTCTCTCTCTACCCTGGTCTGCACAGGGGATTGTTTTTGCCCCTGGGCGACCTTTTCACTGTTGACCCGCACACCGCCTGGGCTGCTAGTCTGTTGCGAGGAGCGTAAGGACCACAGAAAGAGAGGGGAGGGCAGTGTACTCACATTCCAGTCGATGGTGGAAAAAAAAGCGTGTCGTTTGATCTCCTCCACGCCATCAGCTCCCGCCCCTGATGAGACAGTAACCGCTAGGTTACCCTTCACAGAAAGGCGTTCGCTACAAGGTGCTTATCACAGTTGTAAAGGTGAAAACACATCTGGATACTTCATGCTGTTTGCTTGTACCATTTAGTGCATATTGGTGTGTTTTCTTTTTTTTTGGTCTGTTCAACTGAACATTGAATTTACTTGGGAATGAAATATGTTACACAAATACATTTGACTTGACACAAGTAGTGTACAAGTAGTGTACACTTGTACATTAAAGAGTAATTTACAATTATATGATTTATATGGCTAGAAACTATGGATGTGCATTCCAGGAAAACATTTTTAACAATCATCATATGTTAATGCGTGTACAGTTACAGAGACTGCCAAAGCTGTGTTTTATTTTATTTATTAAGTGAACCAAAAATATAATCAAATCATGTCAGCAAACTGCAGTAAATAGGGTACAAATCAATTGAAACTTGGATTCATTTTGTGCGTAAAACAACAGTTTTTTTCCTCTTCTTTTTTCCCAAATACACAATCTTGGCCAAACATGAATGCAACTCTTGATGTTCCATAACATAAGGATGTTGAATTCATTATCAAGCTAAAGGTGGTTCAAGGAAATAATCAACTAATCAACTTTATTTCATCCATGCAGTGTGAGTGTAACAGACGATGGGGACATTCAAATCTAGGGAAAACTCACCAGTCCCAAAGCAAGTGTGTTTTTACTATTCACGTGAAAGAAATTGGACTTTATTTATATTTTTGTGTTTTACTTTTTGGCTTTGGAAAAAACAAAAAATAGTTTAGAGGGGGATTTTCTTTCCCCCTCTGAACTACTTTTTGTTTTTTTTAAACTATGAAGATGCTATCTGACAAAAAGATTTAGCAGTTGCTAACAGAGGATTGGACACTAGCTGTTTTAGGGAGGGGCTTAGCAAAAAGCTCTGACATGTTAACTTTAGCCAGACTTCATCAAGCATGCTGCAGTCATGGTAAACATAAACAATCACACGTTTTGATATAATTGAATCACAATAAAGCAATATTTTATTTTTTAAGAGCATTATAAATAAGTTGACTGTTAATGCAAACTGATCTGACTGTTATTCAAATTGATCTGACACTTCACAAACAATAATCAATCATTGATTTAAAATGTGCATCCCTACTATGAACACACAAACAAGTGTTCAGTGCAAGGTGCGCTCATCTTACCTAGTCGATTTGCAGGGTTTCGTTTGAACAACATTCTCAGCAAGCTCTGTGCCTCAAGACTTAAGAACTGTGGCATTCCCAGCTTAGCTCTAGAAGGGAGATTCAGCACAGAAACAAAGGTTGTAAATTAACAAAAAAAAAAGAAAAAAAAAAGAGAGATCCTTCAATTCAACATGCCAACATGATGTGACTCACTTAAGAATCATGTTCATGGTCTCGTTTCTGTCTTTGCCTTGAAATGGTAACGTCCCTGTCAGCATTTCAAACTGCCAACAGCAGAAATGACAGAAATATACGACCAGCCAAAAGCAATAGCGTGAACAAACCCAACACAATATGATTGAAATGCGTACCATAAGAACTCCCAGGGACCACCAATCCGCACTCTGCGTGTGTCCTCTCCTGTTGACCACCTCAGGGGCCATATACTCCACCGTACCGCAGAAGGAATAAGCCTTCTTATCAGCGTCTACTGACTCTTTACTCAAACCAAAATCTGTAAGAGATTGACACAAGGTTAACTCAGGGCACAAAGACAAATCCGGTAAGTTGCCCAGTGCCATGCTGTTTGTGAACAATATTGCACTATAGCTGGCAGAATACATTATGTGGACCGTGATAGGAACAGGAAAATAAACACATACCTGTTAACTTGATATGACCAGCTTCATCAAGTAAGATGCTACAGAATAAAGATAAGAGTGTAATTAAAAAAGGTACAGTATGGGCAATGTAAGGTAGAAATTAGCAACATTATTAAATAGAACCCATTTTGTTGTTAACATGCACAGCACGGTTCTTTACAGCCATAAAAGCAAAATAATCATATTTATAGTACAGGGAGCATAATACACTTGTTAATGGATGTCCCACAATAATTGAGTCAACATTTGCAAATGTATCGGTTATTGTAATGCTTTCAGCATAAATAAAACTGTTTGCTTGAGAGACATAACCGACTGAAGAAAAATGAAGGACGACACAGGAAAGCATAACTGATTATGTGTACACAGCAATTTTGTGATGCCTCTCAAACAAACAGAAACTCTCAACAGAACAGGCTAAAACAATATAGGATGGAGAATTACACTTAAAGTCCTCAGTGCTTATATACTGCTGTGAATCAATTAAATAAATAACATTGGGGTTTTTAAGGTGTAACCCAGGTATCGGGAGCATATAAGAGTGTGTGCTCATACTTCTCTGGTTTGAGATCTCTGTAAACTATGCCCAGGTTGTGCAGGTGATCAAGGGCCAGGGCTAGCTCTGCAAGGTAGAATTTCACATCCTCCTCTGTAAACATAACCTATTAAGAACTGGACAAATTTACTCTCTGGACTCGGAAGAAGGAAAGAAATGCAAACAGCTCTTCATTAACCATGCACAGAGGATACAGAATATTATCATTATTATATCAACACATCAGCACTGCTAGATAAAAGATTGCCGGCAGCTATCTCCTGAATTCTCTCACATTCTCTCTACAGGATAACTATCTTAAGAACACGGTGTTTACAGAAAGAGAAATTATGTGAGCCTTCAAGTGGCAGGCAATTGATGCTCTTAGTGGAAATAACTGGAAGGAAAGCACTTTGACAAATCACAACTTAACATAAAAAGGGGCAGATAAATTATATTTGTCTTCTGCAAATGTGCATCATGTTTATTTGTAAATGTCATCTTTACAAATACTTAGAGCATGTAAAAGAATGGTGTGGCATCTGTAATTATGACTTCAACAAAGAAATGTCTTATCATATCTAAGTGGGTTCAATAATGTCACTAAATGCTTGAATACAGAAACACCCTTTAACTCAGACAGAAATAAATGTGCACCAAGTAAAACACGAATCAAGGCAAATAATGTAGCAGGAAGTGAGCATACCTCTTTGGATAAGCGAGTAAACACATCCCCTCCCCTGAGAAAGTCCAATATTAAATACAGTTTTCCTTCTGTCTGAAAGGCTGATGGAAAAGAAGAAAGCCATAGAAGGAATTGACATGCACAATAACAACATTTAAAGCATATAATATTAACTAATTACACTGATTTTTGAGCTGTAAAGTATAAAGTACTGAACTGTGATTCGACACATCTATGCTGGTGTTAATATTGACAAAGGTCACATTTTTACTAAATGTCTTTATTTGATGGATTGATAAAAAGCCTTTTGCTGATTGACAAGCATATGATTGGAACGCTGTCTGGTAGCTCATGAACTAAGTTAACGTTAACATATGTGGGGGCCACCCTCTAAGACCCTCCCTTAGTCTCGCAGAGCAAGATCACTTCACTTAGATCCAGTCTGGGACACAGCACTGGCTGAATGTGTCAAGACCCACCTACTTGACAGGAGAGGTATTTTGATTGACATGTACCTTCCAAATACATATCTCAATGACCATGTCAGATATTACACTTATATAGAGAGGAAATTGTTGGGAAACTTAACAACAGAGTCTGGCTGTTTGCAGGTCTTGTAAATGTGTTAAATAAGTAGGCTACGGTTACTGCTTAAACTACAATGAGTAAATAAAGCACTGCACTAACGTCACACTGGAAACGGCCAATAAAAATCAACAGTACCACTTCCCGAAAGTGCTGTCAAGCTTACAGTGGTATGTATCAGACGTTCAGCACAGAGTTGCTTATGTATGTGACGTAGTGCTAATGGATGGAATTGGTTGAGGTTAGCCCTCTCATAGCTCCTTCCCCACATTTGAGCATTTTTCAAAATTGGGCAGTGAATGGAGTCAAACATCCTTGATAGAAGTTTGGGCCTTGATTGAGCATAGGAAACAATAATATATGAATGTACAAAAATAAATAAAAACATTGCATGTCATTATTATGCTCTTACCGTAGTGCAATTTCACTATGAAGGGATGATTGACTTCCACTAAAATGTCTCTCTCCATCTTAGTGCGAACCCTGTCCCTGACTAGAGGAACAAGGCAACATTTGATGCCATCACAGAGAAAAGTTGCAGGTGGCAGACAAAATACAGGTGCTTAATGAAGACATCCAAATAAATGTTGTGTTACCTTTCAAAGATGCCTTTTTCAGAACTTTCATTGCATATAACTGACTAGAATCTGGACCGATGACCTTCCTGACAAGAAACACCTGAAGAGACGATTCAAACATACAGACAAGAAAGACATAGCACATGTATAGCATTAGAGGTACATTGATAATATTTAAGCGTGCTATAGTTAATTGCCTCACCTTTCCAAAAGAGCCCTGGCCCAGGACCTTGAGCAGTTCAAACTGTGACGGCTCAGCTTTCTCACAACCTTCTTTCACATGGTGGGTAATAGGAATCTCCTTATATGCCCCTTCGTCCTACACACACACAGTTTGTATAAATGTCATACAGCACACGCACACACACACAGATTTATGTGGTGACACTGCCGGTTCATTGCTCACACAGTGTGTGAAAGACTCGTCCTCTTCCATGGGCTCGTCCATAATCTGATGTCCATTGACCTGGAACCAAAACAATGCAAATGAGAAAAACAAAAATCTGCATTTGCCGAACCAGGAACACGGCTTATCAACGGCAACACAGTTAACAGATAACAAAAATTAGACATACATTCTGTACAGTACAATTTACTTCAATAACAAAAGTCGTGTTTTTAAACTGAAATGTTTTCACACGCTAGTGTCCATACCCTAATCACGTCCAGTGCTCACGTACAGCCTATAAAGCCTGTTATGAGTATTAAGAAAACATCGTGTCTGACTAGCTCTGACGATAACTATGGTCTGGCTCTTTTACTGGCATAATGCCTTATGTGAAATGGCCACGGTGAAAAATGCTTTGGACTAACACAGAGCAATATTTAAAATGCAGACAACAGAAATCTCTTAGAAAATGTTAGAGGTTCATACATACATATTACTTTTTAGTAGAATAACATCAAGTGAATTTAGTCAAATGTGCAAGGGATGCAGATGACAGATATTTCATCGCTGATCAATCTATTCTGTCCAAATTGTATCTTTGTGTGCTGAATTCCATCAAGCTACGGAGGAGGATGGTGACTCATACGGCAACGCAACCCACTGAGGGGGTGGAGCCACAAGAAAACACTCGCATCCACAAAACACCTCTAAATAAATGCTCCATCATTTTAACATTGATGAACATGATGACCTCTA
Organism: Forbesichthys agassizii; assembly: GCA_026546735.1. Taxonomy (NCBI): domain Eukaryota; kingdom Metazoa; phylum Chordata; class Actinopteri; order Percopsiformes; family Amblyopsidae; genus Forbesichthys; species Forbesichthys agassizii. The sequence goes on along the minus strand of JAODLL010000002.1, from coordinate 3,994,168 downwards.
AGAGCATATTGCTAAAATACAATGTTGTGAAATGCAACAACCAAAGAAACATATTAGTTGCTTTGAATTATCACATAGCCAATTGCATTTTCAATGCCTGGGCTGTGATTGTGTCATTATTCATATTTAGATTTTTACTCCCACATTCAGTGTGTCTTATAACTCACAGCTTGCAAAACAGGAGTAAGGCCTACACCTCTTGCCCAGCCCCTTGCTAGGCTTCATCGGCCAAGGTAAAATATATGTAATATACAGTTTGCATAAAATATATATAGCAGAATAATTTAGTGACATTACAAAACAACTACAATACTGTATTCCTAATTTCTGCATACTACCCTGAATAACAAATGCAAATAATTGGGTCAAAATCCAGCCCCACCATAAAACACAAAATAGGGCTGTTGTGTAGTTTTTTCTGCAACTGAATGACATTTAACCAATGCTGAAGCATCACACTATACCTGCAACAGCATTACGCATATATTAATAACCTTTTAAATATTGTATGGTCTACTCTCTACAGAGCAATCCAAAGCTCAATTAAATAATTCTACAAGTATACATCTATACTTAGATACCTATCAATATTTAGCTAAACTAAGAATATATTGCAGGTATTTTGTCTTCAAACAAATTCCTCAAACAGATCAGTACTGTACAACCACTATTTTAGAGGTAGCCTCATCTATTTCAGAGATTAAAATGTTAGTTTGCTAAATAAACCAAACATTATCTAATAAATTATATATAACCAATATAGCAATGATGACCGAGAAACAGAAATAAACAGAAAAACTATATTTACCTAAACATTGTGATACAATAAAATGTAATGTATGTGCAAGAAGTTGTCACTGCTAACACGTAGCAATATGCTAATGTAGCTGACCAGGTTGATTTCAGAACAAGTTATTGATTAGCGCTGCCATAACAGGCTCATCTATTAGTGTACACTTTTGCGGAGAAGCCTTTGTTGACGTCTGACAAAAGTGGTCAGGGTGAAGTTTCAGCATGCCAAACATATCGAGAGAAGATTTCGACCTGATACATTTTGAAATGACGCAATTGTTAACAGGGTTGATTGGGTAGAGGCTTATTTAAAGAAATTAAGTCTCAGGTAAGATGTCAGATGGCATCCTAACCGATCCTAACTACTTATAGAACCGCTGGTTTATGAGCTAGTAAGCAACATAGCTAACCTGAAGCTAACTGCAAAGCAAAGTATCTTGGCTAGTGAAATAAACAAAAGAAAAAATGATGCCTGTCAAGCTATTAAGTATCTGAGAGAAACAACATATTCAGCATAATTCGTTATATATATTTATATAACTAAAAATGAACGCAGCTAAATAAAAACCGAACAGTTGTGCAATTTAAACAGCTGTTAGCAATAGCTAGCATGTTAGCATGCATCATGATGCGCTGCGGCTCTTGACGCGAATTTAACCCAACCTTGCAGGACACGCACACAAAACGGGATAACTAACCCATATAATCGAATGTCGACAAAGATACAAATCATACTGTAATAAACTTACCTCACTACTGACGCTATTTACCTCCATCTTGTGCCAGGATTCCTCTGGTTGGGAGAAAGGCATCGTAGTCAAACTAGACCCCTGCTCCACGTTGCATGGCTCCCTGTTGTGCACGTTTAGATATTCGGTTTGATGATAAAGTACACGTTTTGCACCAAGGGAGTACTGTCGGGGAGGATCGGGGTTTTGTGTGGGAATAGTTGGTGTTGTTGACAGAACCATACGCTCACCGAGTACCGCTATCCTGCCATAGATGCGAATATGGCGGCTACAGTGGTACCTGAACGTCAGTGAATGAAAGCTTATTGACGTATCTCTGACGTAATACTGTTAAGGATTTCCCCCATCTATCCAAACCAAAGCAACAACATAGTGATGCTTATTTGTTAATATAATGTCATGACGATTCCTGACTGATTATGATTAACACAAAGATTATAAATAACATAAAGGTGCATGACACATGCTACTTCTTTAGCATTAAGTTTTGGTGAGACACGACTATCCATTTATCTAAGCATATGATTTTAAGATGTACTCTGAATATTTTAATATCAATGTTTTAAAAGCCTTCCCATCTCTTCATCCAAGTAGAACTAAGAGGCTTTAGTTAAACTCTTTGTCTGTAGCCTTCACTCATTACAGAAGCTTCAGAACATTTTTGCAGTGATGCATGTTTAAATGCATGAGATGCACACTTATTTTCATATATATATATACATATATATGTATATATACATATACACATATATACATATATTATATATATAGCTATAGCTATAAAGGTACAACATGTA
>JAODLL010000002.1:3968053-3985553 GCA_026546735.1 Forbesichthys agassizii | reverse complement strand
TCTTTCCATTATACCTCTCTAAGAACGAAAACCAAAAAGAGAAGTAAAGGTATAATTCCTGTTCCTATTTTCTTTCTTCTTCACATTCACCCTGCCCTGTTCTCTTCAAAGGAGTAACAACATAAGGGTCGTTTAGCTTTACTTGTTTTGATATATAGGTTACATATTTATTTCTGTACCTAATTTGTTACTGTGCTTTTGCATAATTTCTACAGAATATTAACGTGACAACAAAGTACGTTTTGGACTGTATACCAACACATTTACTTTGTTTGTATTTTGGCATTTAGTTCACATCGCGGTTTGCTTTGTAACAAAGCAACATGTAATTCTATACAGAACTACGCATACTGTGGTTAATGGACTTACATGGGGTGGTGTGGGATTGACAATTACATTAGGACCAATGCATTCACGTGAATGATTCCATTCTACTTCATATTCATATTGAACCACTTTCCCAATGTGACCATGTAACGCCATGTCACGCCAGGTCATTTTTGGGGGTGATATCCCAAAATGTGTTTAATCCAAAATAATGTTATGACTTTCTCATATACTGTTTGTCTGCAACATGTGGGATTGTGCCATGGGAAATGACGAGGCAGAACTGTTCTGTACCTAATGGACATTTTCATTTGAATTGCATACAGAAGCTCTCATGGTTTATTTATGCACGGTTTCTCGTTATGCTATATTGCCACTTCTGTCCTCCTGTCCGTCTAGGTTCTCTAACCAGTGCTAGCCGCAGGAGGATCTCCTGTAAGGATCTGGGCCATGGTGACTGTGAGGGCTGGTTGTGGAAGAAGAAAGATGCTAAAGGCTACTTCACCCAGAAGTGGAGGAAGTACTGGTTCATCCTCAAAGAGTCGTGTCTCTACTGGTACACCAACCAGAATGTAAGGCATGACGTCGGTCCCACTATCTGCAACAGATAGTTACTTACTGTTTCTTTAGCGCACCATTTTTGATGAAATCTCCCTCCCTGCACTACAGTTATGATTGCACCATTGGGGCTGTAATATACAGTAAACCCATGCTCTGATTTGTATGATGCCAGTGCTTACTGTATGCTGTGCATTGTAGCAGTGCATTTCAGGAAAATATCACGCAGTTGATTTACACAAACAAAGTGGCTATAAGTGTCAATATAGTGGCTGTCTACAGTACTTCATACTGTAGACAGGATTCAATAAGATTCTTATATAAAGGTATAGTCAGCTCTTGCAAGCTAAATGTAAGCATACTGTTCACTGTGCGTGCTTTAAAAAACTATCCTTTACTACTACACAACCCTGGCTTCGTAAATAGGAACATAATCAAAGACAAATACCAAAATACTTTTATCTGTTAAAAGTAATTTCACATACTAGAAATAGTTGGTTCTTCATAGATGGGAATATTTGACAATGTCATTTTATCATTAACATTTTAGATATATGTTTCCTGACAGTATTTTTTCAAAGTGTGTATTATGTTCATAAATGTCCCACGAGAGTATCTAATCCCACTATTAATGTATGCATGTAAACACTGCACATGTTCCCTTCCGGGGTGATGAATCCACTTCCATTGTTTGCTCTTGGCTGCAGGATGAGAAGGCTGAGGGCTTCATCAGTCTCCCTGAGTTTAGAATTGACCGAGCCATCGAGTGCAGACGGAAATTGTGAGTGTCCCTCGCATGTCACTCTAAATCCTAATCAAGAACATTTGAAATCACCTGCACAGAATACACACGCACACGTGCGCGCGCACGTGCACACATACTCATATAGGCACATGCACTAATCAATGTTCCTCCTCTTGATTGACTGCAGTGCCTTTAAAGCCTGTCATCCAAAAATCAAGAGCTTCTTCTTCGCCACAGACTGTCTCGAGGAGATGAACAGGTGTGTGTGTGAGCATCTGCATGTGCGTGCACGCCACGTTGCCATTGTGTGCTTGTTTTGGGTTTGTTTCTAATGCCTAATAAGTTTGGTGTATATGTTTAATAATATGTTTAAGTGTGGACTGGAATCACTTTCATGAATATCTCAGCCGAGTAAACGTAGTTTGCACCGAGCAAAAATCCAGTACATCCATGGACATGAATAAAGCATGACGCTTGTCTTCTGTAGTTAAATGTGGAGTGTGTGTGTGTGTGTGCGTGCGTGTGTAAGCGTGTACGTGTAAAGATGGATTGTAGTGATGTTTGCAGGAGTGCCTATGCTCTGTCAGATGAAATCTAATTATCCGCACCTCTCCTCCATGACATGGGGAGATAATTGAAGTGGATTAATTAACAAGCTATATTTGACATCCGTGCTGAGGTTAGAGCAGTGTGTGTGAATGTGTCAAGCATTTGTGTGTGCGTACAGGTATCTTCGTGGGCGGGTCTTGCTGAGGGCAATGGGAATTGCAATTAATGATCAATTTCCAACTTTTTATACAAAGTGTAAAGGAAATATTTGCTTACCACAGTGTTTTATAATAATGTTTTCTTTACGTAAACATTAAGAATTGTAGTTTACAGCTGTGTGAGATACAACAGGGCAAAGCAGCACATTGTGTTGATAGTGTATACTGGTAGGAAATAATAGTTATATCATATAACGTTACACTATTGTTGATGTCATCGGTGCTTAGCACTGACATTTTCATATACTAACAACAATTAATCAATGTTATTTATTATCATGACAAAGGGTTCGTTTTTAGCTTTAATACTTGATAAACCCTGTTTGAGGGAAGTCCTCAAATCTCTGGGAAAACCTTACAGCTATTTATTTTATATTGGAGAAGCCTGTAACAAATTGATGAAGGAACATTTGGTAGGATACATTTCCTGTTCCTCTAGGCTAGTTCTCTATTCTTAGAGGTGACCCCATTATTATGTGCCTGCGGAAAGGTACGTGACAAGCCAGAACCTTTCAGGTAGGGTGGCGGAGTCTTTCTTAAGAATAAAGGGAACCTAAATGAATGTAAATAAAGGAGGGCTTCATTAGATCTTTTCTAATTATATCTAAACCTTTCTCATCTGAGGCGCTGTCTGTGAAATATCAGCTGCTAATGTATAATGTACAGTGAATGATTTAGTGTGGGAGGTTGGTCCTAATCTATCTTCTGACTCATCTTTTCCTATCCGCTTCCCCTCTCTTCCCCTGTCTCGCCTCTCCACGGCCTATCTCCTTCCTAAAGGTGGATGAACCGGCTTGGCTTGGCTGCTATTGGCTACACACCAGACGACAAGGTGCCACGACCCGATGAAGGTGAGACACAACAATGTGTGATTGCTCACACGTCTCTGTGTGTGTGTGTGTGTGTGTGTGTGTGTGTGTGCGTGTGTGCATGGGCTCATGTCTGTTTGTGTGATGTCATCAGACTACTGGAGTGAAAGTGACCAGGATGAGGTGGACGGCTCGATGACGCTCAAACAGGAGGGACCCACGTCTCTCTGTGATACCTACCACCGCACTCCATCTGTGAGTAGACACACTTACACACTCTCAGGCCAGTCACATACAAGCCAAGCCATGCATCCAGTAGAACATTTTATTATAAAAGTGTAGTATCTTTGTGTGGCACTAGTTTTATATACAGTATACTGTATATAAAATGCTGCCTTTTTACTGTGAGCCTCTAGGTGGCGACAAATTGTATTCTTGTAAATGTATTCTCCACTCATTATCCCAAGATAATATTGTATTGTAAAATCGAAATAAGATACATCTAAAGTGTAGCGCACAGCCAACAGACCTGCTAACCCCCATGGAGTGGTCATTATTACTCATATACCATTTCACTGCTTTATCACTCATGTGTTTTTTCATCCCTTTGCACACCTGCTTTTCTTTCTTTCTTTCTTTCTTTCTTTCTTTCTTTCTTTCTTCCCGCTGCTGTGTCCCTCTATTCTCTCCTACTCTCTCTCTCTATCTATCTCTCTCACTCTGTCTGTGCCTTCTCCCTCTATAATCCCGCCTTCAGCTTCTCCAGCCCCTCCAGCCCCTCCAGCCCCTCCAGCCCCTCCAGCCCCTCCAGACCCCCCAGACCCTCCACCTACATAGTTGCGATCAGCTGCCCCGCTCTGCCAGTTCCATCAGCCTCCTGCGCTCCACTCCCTCCCCGCTCCCCCCGATGAGCTCCTCCACCTCCACCTCCCCCATCCCGCCGCAGATGGCCTCCTCCCCTCTCCTCCCCCCACAGATGGTCTGTTCCTCCTCCTCCTCCCCTCTCCCTCCCCAGGTCAACTCGTCCAGCCCATTCCCGGAGCCCAAGCACGGCCGCCACTTCTCCAGCGAGTCCACGCACTCCCACTCGTCCGCGGAGGAACAGCGCGGCGGCGGCGGCGACGCCATGGGCATGGGCACGGGCAGCACCAGCACCCACTCCTCGGGCTGCCGCTCCTCCCACCGGGAGCGCCGCTCCTGGCAGGACCTGATCGAGACTCCGCTGACCAGTGCCGGGCTGCACTTCCTCCAGACGGCCCCCGGGGAGGGCGACGGGGGCTACGGCAGCGTGATGGGGGGCATGGGCGGGGACGTGGGGCTGTACGGGGGCCTGGGGAGGCAGGCCATGTCTCCCGAGAGGCGCAGGCAGGCTACTCTGCCCGTACGGAGGCACCACGCCGTCGAGAGGGACCGGGAGCGAGACGGGCCCTTCCCTCTGGAGCGGGGACCGTACACAAACGCCCACACGCACCGACGCTCCTCCCACAAGCAGCGCAGCCAGAGCCTGCCCAGGAACAGAGACCCGCGGCCAGGCAAGCTGCTGCTGCACGCCCCGGGCCGCATGGAGGAGAGGAGCGAGGACGAGGAGGCCGAGGCCCTCGCTGGCGACGCCCACCAGGAGGAGGCCGGTGATTGGCAGGCTGCTGATTGGCAGGCCGGTGAGTGGCAGGCCGCGCTCTAATGACGCTTCACCCAACCCTTGTACAGTATCTCCAAAGATTATTAATTATGTAAAGATGAGGCGTTGTATTGCATTTCAAAGGAGCAAATATGCAACACTGCTGGTCTCATAAGTGGGCGTGTCACCAACGGCATTTTGCTGTGGAGGCTGACATACTGTAAGCAGCGCCCAGACAGCTAATTCTACCATGCATGGCCTGATACAAAGTTAATTTACCTCAAAACAGTTTGCTGCAGAAATAACATTGTGGCCTCAGATTGATCATAGAGCATATCTATATGTATAAAATAAATGTGAAATAAATACAAATATTGTTTCAAGGTTGTATGCATGCATCTTTACTGTGCTCGTGGCTGTTATGTATTTATATGTTTATATGTGATGCTACTAAACCCAGAGGGGTCTCTAATAACTCTGATCGTCAATGCTCTACAATGTTGTCTAGTTGTATCTAAACGTCTCTTGCCCGGCTCCCTCAGACCTGTGGGAGGTGAGAGGTGAAGGAAGGGAGAGGAGGGTGTCTGAAGGAAAGGAGCGACGGGCCTCGGAAGGCCGTGAGCACGAGCTGACAGATGGCCTGGAGCAGCTGTACCGGGCCTTGGAGCAGGCCAACGTCACGGCCCTGGGGGACCCGCGGCCCTGTAGCAGGCAGGAGCTCCGGCGCTGTTTCACACAAAGAGCCAGAGACCCGCTGCTCAATGACAGACTGCACAGGGTCAGAGCCCTCCGCAGCACCTTGAAGGTACTGCACATACTGTACACGAGACCCCTAATAGAAAATAGCATAGAAAGTGTTGGGAAGTAACTGTAATCCAAAAAAACAGTGACTGTAATCCATTACAGTTAGCAGCTCAAATAGTAAAGTCAGATTACAGATATATAAATGAGATGATTACTAGGACTACTTTCAAATTTAAAAGGGACGTTTGAAGAAGACAAATGCATACATCTGTTCTCTTATTATCCTTTCATTAGCATCAGTCAATAATTGAAATGAAGAATTTAATCTGACCCTTGAGCAACATAAACGGTCACCAAAATAGAAAGATTTGACGCAACAAAGCAGTAAATTGCTTTGGATTGCATTTCAAAGAAGAATGTAATCTAAGAAAAACCTAGAAAGTAATCTAAAAGAAATGGAAAGTAAAGTTATGTTACCTACATTTATTTAGGTCATCCAAAAATTACGTTACTGATTATAATTTTAGTCTGGTAGTAACTTTAGTGGATTACATTTAAAAAGTAACCTACCCAACCCTGATATTGAATTACCACAGGCTTTTGCTCCTCTGTTTCATCTGATTGTTTGATAAGTTTAGTTAACTTTAAAATCTCACTGTGCGTTCAGACCAAAAGCAGCAAGGCCATCAACATTCATTCTGGCTTCTCGGTTCTCGAATAAACAACATTGTTGGCATAACAATGTTGTTTATTCGAGAACCTGATGTAGTGGCGACAACGTTTGAAAATAAGGAAGTGTCACTCTTGTGGGTCCCAGCCGGTACTCACACGTCTACATTGTAGGCTACTGTATGCTTTTGAAAGATGTCAAATACTATTCATATTTTGCAATTGCATCTTGAGGGGTACTATTCACTGTCCATCATATTTCCTCCTGTTAACTATCCTAACTGCTGAAAAAGCTAAGCAAAGACACAACAACACTATGCTCGCCTTGGCTAGTGTCCACTAGTCCATTGTGGGGGGGGCAGTGCTTCTGAGGGAGCACCCTACGGCATTGAACGGGGAGGTGCTTCTTTAACAACCAGCTTTCTCCAGCCTGTTCCTTTTAAGGTCCAGAGGTGCTGCGTACACAGCGTGGTTTTCACATCAGTGGTGTGGTGCTGTCTCCATCCAGGCCAAAGAGTCGGAGCTGGCAGTGATCTGTGCCCTGCTGGAGGACCCGGGCCTGTGCTCCCAAAGCTTCCGAGAGTGGAAGCAGTGGCACAGCGAGTTGTTCTCAGACATCTGCCAGCTGAGCCCTGGCACCAACGGTCAGGATGACCTCTCCCCGCTGGCCGTTCCCTTCATGACCCACACACACTCGTTCATTGAGACGCACGTGTGAGGAGAGAAACAGACCTGTGCCGTTTATACACACACACACACATACAGATTTACTCAAATGCACAGACACACACACGCACACACACACATCCTTTGAATTATCTCGATCCATCATGACCTTGCTCACATGCACACACAGCAAAACACACGCAGTCACAAATACACACATGCACCCAATTTCGTTCGCACGCACACACGCTCACATGCACACACATTACAAACTGTAAGATTTGTATATAACAGAAGAAGGAGCGGAGGGACGTATGTGTATGAACTTTTGATAATCCCGAGGACCCCACAGGGTGCCTACTGCATGCCTGAACAGAAAGCATTAACCTTCCTTTGTCTATGGAACACTCAGCATAAACTCAACACGCTTGTCAAGCAAAATGGAAGAAGAAAAAAAAAAACTGACTTTTTGACGTTTCTTTGTATTCTCTTGGTTTTGCTATTTATGGTTGATTTTAGGGGCAGGGGGAGCTATGTAGCAGCAATACAGAAGAGAATCCTTTTCACCACAGCACTGTACTTTTGTACTGAGGAACTTTGCACCCAGAGCCACCAATTCTCCCCCTTTTGCTCTTTATTTTACTCTCACTGCATATATTGTTTTCTAGGGACCTCACTGTTATTCCAGGCTGGTTTTACAGGATAGTGTGTGTGGAATGTACTGTAAGTGAAGTAGCTCTTGCCAGTAACACTGTAAGTCTGTGGAAGGTATAGTCATCAATGTTGGGGTTCCTATCTGGCCTGTCCCTCAAGGAATGACTACAGACCACCACCATAGCATTGACAAAACTAGCCGCTATTTCAAACTGTGAACTATTCATGTTGGAGATAAGACACTAGCTGACCTAGCCGATAGAGCAACTCTTATAGTGCGCAATTAACGGAGGTCCTCTGATTCCATTTGACTCCTTTTCGGTCTCTCTCTCTTCTCTCTCTCTCTCTCTCTCTCTCTCTCTCTCTCTCTCTCTCTCTCTCTCTCTTCTTCTTCTTCTTCTTCTGTGTGTTATGCGTTTTGTTTCTGAACAATATTTCCTCTAGTCGCCAGAGACTTGTGTATATTTGTATACTGCTGTGTATACTGATGTAAATGTATGCGTTCCACTACCACTGTGATATGCTTCTAGAGGTAGCGGAGAGAAGACAGAGAGTATGTACTAATACACGCGGGTGCAAGTTTTTTTTTTGTTTTTGTTTTATTAAACATTGAATGCAAGAGCTAGGGAGTTATTTCAAAGGAGTCACTCACTACAAAGAATGCACTTTCTATATCTCTATATGTCATTGGCTGCACCACAGGGTCTATGTTTCATTGGCCTCTACTCTTACCATTGCTGTTGAAAATATCAGGTAAAAGCATTTGCCGTCTCATTTTCTAAAGATTTGTGTACAGTCTACAAATATATTTAAACATAGAAGAATATATAAATCTATTTACGTTTTGTGTCATAAATATAATGTAAAGTATGATGTATTCTATGCCAAGGTTTTGCAGTATCCCCCTCTTCACTCTGTCAACGTGGGGTGTGAATCGATGACCAACTAAGAAAGATCAACTACCATTAACTTGACTGACAATTTCAACTGGTTTACAGTAAATCATGGCTGACCCATAACCTACTGGTGTGTTGCATGAGAAAAGGGCAAGGCCCACTACTGATTTGATTGGATATAAGGTTAGATTGTGGATCAGTTGTGTTCTTTTGTTTTTGTCTTGCTTTTATGACCGCAAGATAATTTGACTTGTAGCGCATGATTCATGCAACAGTACTGTTAAAGAACAAGTTATAAGTCAAGTGTTCATAAATTCAAAGAATTATACTTGATTTTTTTTCCACGAGGTTGTTTTTTTCCAAGACACACACTGTACAAAAACTGAGGGAGGCATTATGCTACTGTTTAATCAAATTTAGGAGATTATAACATTATTTCAACATTATATATTTCACACCATCAAACTAAATCTTCGAACAATAAAAACTTGTGCTTATAAAGTTGATTCTAACTGGTCGTAGACCTAACTGGTCTGCATGTCTGGGAAATTGTAAGGAATCGTTCAATTTTGATTATCAAATGAAGGATTCAACAGTGCCCCCCAGTGTTATAGACATGAGTAGCAACTGCTGCATCTAGCGCCATCTATAGTGTCTTTTGTCTATAGTTTAATAGATTTAGTGTAAATGTTAGTTTCACATTATCCTCACATAATTGTCAAATCCAAAACACCCTTGAGATATAGTTAATGTTTTTGAATGGTTTTGAAAAAGTACTACAAACTAAATGATGCAAGCACTTTCCCTGTGCCTCCCGAACCTCTTTTTGGCAACGTTGGACTGACTATAATGGCATTGCTACACACACACATCTGTAGAAGTGATACAGTTGTAGTCTGCACAACTTTCTCTGTGTAGTATCATCTATAGTCTTATTTTGCTCTGCTGAGCAGGAAACATACTGTAGATTGTGAATTATGATTTGTAGGCACATACTGTGTTATCCCTCCCAGATCTTTGTGTGTGTAGACCTACGTAAACAGGCCGAAAAGGGAGATTCCACTGTGTATTATTTCAGGGGTGTAGCCTACACCCTACGGTACATTGCACAGGTGTGTAAGATGTAAGTTGCACTGCGACATTAAAAAAGGACATATTGCTCTTTTTCAAGGATAATATTAGCTTACTGTTACTCTGTACATTAAACTGACTAAAGATGATATTGACAAAAGAAAAAAATGACATTTATTCTTCCTAAAGTAGCCTTTTTTGGTTTATATATATGACTATAACAAAAAAAAAAGATACAGATTGTAAACTTGTTAAACTTTGACTTCAATAAACTGAATCCTCTGCACTATGAGCTATGTTGAATTAATATTTTGACTTGCTCAGTGGGTATGCTGCCTGAAGCAGACCAGCACCATCTTGAAAACAACATATTTTATGCCTGGCTATGCCCACACTAACACTAATACTCTGTCTCAATAATGTGACGTTGTGTGTGGGTGTGCGTGTGTGTGTGTGTGTGTGTCTACTAAACCATCTACCACCTTTATGGTTAGTTAGTCCCATGCAGACAATGTTGATGGTGGTTCCAATCCACACACACACACAGAGAACTAGTCACACTGTCTTGCCTTACTTATTCGCTGACAAATCACCAATGGCCTATAGATGGCAGTACATTACTATTCACAATGACATAACCGCAGCTAAAGAAGAAGGAAGAACGCTGTCATGGCGGCCAAGGTGAATGTTTTACATTTCGTCTATGGCAAAGTTTAGCTTGTGCAGTGTGAATATGATATTAACTATGTGCCTCCCTTATCCATACAAACGGTCATTAAGTGTATTATTATGCTCGCTGAACTGACATTTGTCTATGCATTTCGCGGAACACTCAAAGCTAGGCTGGCTAACTATTGCTATCAGCAGACAGTTGTACTACGTTAGACTTAAGTTATGAATATATTTGTAACAGTACTACAGTTTTCACTGATCTATTTCTGGGGAGTTCCCATTGCAGCATAACACCATTCAGTTTATTGTTACTTGTGGCTAGATTTATCTTAAAATAGACATACCACAGTGTTTCTTATCAAAATGCTGTGGTGGTGTCCATGTCCACCCACACATCCCCTAGTTAGTGTTGACACACAGTCACTATAATACCTGAAAGGTATACATATTCAGATTATTAATTTGCGAAGTGCTTTTGCACATTAAAGGAATTAATCTTTGTCAGTTTGGTACATTGCAAATAAATAGAAACACGTCCATTAACACAATTAATACAACTTGGTGTGTGTGTGTGTACAAGGTTGTGTTGATTGATGTACAGTATGTAAATAAAGGGTTCAGAAGACTATAAAGGCCATTCTCCTTTATATATGGTTATATATGGTATATGGTTTTCTTGAGCCTTAAAAGCATATTGTGTGTATACACACACACATAGCTAACACACATCATTTTAATGTGCAGGTGGTGATGGTGGCCGTCCCGACAGTGCTGGGCATAGCCTCTATCCGTGTGTATAGGGCCAGTGAGGCTGCCACAGGTGAAGGCTTAACTCGTGAAAAGGTATGGCTCCTTCACTTGATATGGCTTTTCAGTTCTAATTGCATGACGCTGATACTGATCATCCTGCATGCAGCTATCTGTCTACACCCCAGCGCTACAGTCCTCTCAGATGCATTTTCTTGTGGAGAAGCCCGGGGTCGTGCAGAGTGGATTGGGCACCATTAGAGAGAGTCTAACACCATGTGTCCAGGCTGTAAAGGTAAATTAGTGATGTGTTTGGCATTAGTTTTTAAAGCTCTGAGCTTGACTCTACTCACTACAACTTTGTAAAATGCTTCCAGGAGCTGAGTGAGAGGGTAGAGGGGGAACCCCATTAACGTTAACATTTTGCATTTGATGAAGTTGGAGCGTACAAAGTCTACCAATAAAAACCAGCCAGGTCATGGGGTGTTCTGTTTTCAGCCCATAAAATGCAGGTTTTTATAGAAATGGAAATTTTGTCAATATTGACACCAGCATTGATGTGTCTCATCACAGATCAATCCTATAACTTCGTTTACAGCTAAAAAAAAACACATTTTAAGGGTGCAGTTACACTTTAATAGCCATTCTACATTCTTCATCTTTACACACACAGTAACACCTAGAGTATCATATATATATATATATATATATATATATATATATATATAGATTGAAGTCAGGAGGTTTGGGAAAGTAATGTATCATAAGACATACAAGAGATGTTTGAATTTGTGCATATAGACAAAGAAGTTTTACACCACTGAATATTCTTCTTTTGTGTGTGGTTACAGAGCACAATCCCATGTACTGCACTCTGTGTAGGTACAATTGTGTACACAGGAGTCAGACAGGATGTAGCTTTTGATGTGGTGTCAAGACATGCACAGCTCTCAGGGTTGACAGGAGATTTGACGGCTTGATACAGTGAACGATGAAAAATCACTTGATGTTAACGCGCTTTAGTTAGCTACATTTGAGTGTCGACAGTTACAGTCTATTGCTCGCTATTTTTTGTTCACTGCAGGGTGCCTGTGTCTCTGTGAAAAACACAAGTGTTAACTTGTACCATGCTGGAGAAGGTCAGTCACCCCACTAGGTAGTAACTTTATTTTGGTCTGTCAGATATAATTCTCCTTGTCCAGTTGAAATCTACAAACATTACATATTTTCCACAAAACATTTTCACTTTTCCCTAATCAGCAAAAATTACTAATTTCATATGGCCTAATCTAAACTATATTACAATGTTGCTCATGAGAAAAGAAACACACTTTTGTATAATTGATTATGACATAAAAACAGTTTTTCTAGCAACAGTCACTGTATTGATTGTTTTATGTGTAGTAGATAATAATAATAACAGCAATATAAGTATGAACCAACCCTGAAATATTTTCTATATTGACATACACCATGTGTGGCTGTGTAACTGTTTTCCCAGATACCTATTATTTCTTGAAAGACCCTCCTCCTGGCTTTCTACCCAGAATGGGTATAATCACAATGTCTGGCCTGCTGGGCATGATACTGGCACGGAAAGGTAACATACAGTACAGTTGTAGTCTTCCTAACTTCTACACCAGGGCTAGTCAACGCCGGTCCTGGAGGGCGGCACCCTGAATGTTTTAGATCTCTCCCTGCTACAACACGCCTGATTCAAGGTTGTTAGAAGCCTGATAACGAACCGGTCATTTGAATCAGGTGTGTGGGAGCAGGGAGAGATCTAAAACACGAAGGGTGCGGCCCTCTGCTCTACACCCTCATATTATGGTCAAACCTCTGGTGCTCTATTTTTACGCTATCTGTTGAGCTCTGGGTCATGATGTTAACAGGTGGCTTCACACTGTGCAATAATACAACATTATCTCTGATATCATCCCAATAATAGTGTTGTGTCAGACAATATGATATTTTATTTTCAGGTTAGTACAAGTCATTGTTGTATCTGGATGACAATGTGATGCATCTCACTTAAGATTGCTTTTATTATTTCATTTTTTCAGTTGTAGGAAGATTGCAAGCATTGACATTGCTAGAACTCTTTTGTAGTGTCTTTGGTCACAGAGCTGCAAAACCACCAGCTGGTGAACATCAAGCAGTCTAAACCTACACATTCTGGCTCAAAACCGCATGGGTCTTTTTTCACAATGGCCTAATTTTTCTACATCAGTACTACTATTGTTCTGCCTAACTAGCCATGTGTTCATTCTGTAATGAATAATTTGCATAACTCCACTGTATGAAAGCCCCGGGTGATGCAAGAGTTTTCGGAATATGTTTTCATTGTGTAATTACTGTTTTCCTGTATCTCAACCGTTGCAATAGGCTCACGTTTCACAAGGTCAGCAGTCCCCCTGTGTATGATAGGCACAGGTGCGCTAGTATGCTATCCTGCGCAAGCGGTGGCTGTGCTCAAGGTAGCTACTGTACAGTTTTCCATATGCTCACCATTTGTTAGCTTCTTCAGCAAGACCGGTTGCTAACCCACACGGTGACTTCACTAGGTGGGCGGGAAGAATCTGTATGCTGCAGGCCAATGGAGTCGTGCCGCAGTCTCCTCCCTGCTTGCCACCAAACCTGAGGAACCTACAGCCCCTGAACCACAGGTAAATACCCATATTCTAGAGGGTAAGCAATGGGCTATTGCAATAGACGTTAGAATGAAGTAATGTCAAATAGACATTGTTACATATACATTTTTTGTGGTGTTAGGCTGCACCCACTGTTGAATGCACACAGCAATGTACTGTACTGCAGTGGTTCTCAAACTGGGGGTCGGGACCCCCCCGGGGGGGTCGTGAGAAACAGAGGAGGGGGTCACAAGTAGGGATGTTCCTAGCAACTAATTTCCCTGTCGGTTAAAGAAAACCGTCCAAATTGATTTCAGTCAGGCTAAACATTGTTAGCGTGTTTACATGTCGCAGGTATCTCCCTACCTGCACTTGTCGAGATCACGTTTGAGCTTTCCCTTTATCCTCTTTACTTTTTTTTAATAATCTGACCTCTTCATGTTCGGAAAATGAAGTTACAGTGTGCCAATACAGCTCCGTTATTCACAGGGAGCGGGAGGAGAGCGTTATTAAACTCTCACTTTATATTGATTCTGTGACTATTCTGTATGCTGACAAGCGTTAGCTAATTATAAATTAGTGTACTTCCATACCGTAGATAGTTAGCCTAGCAAAATGCTATTTAGTCTAATTTAAACAAAGGTCAACAAACTGTCAGGAACCCGATGGAATTTTGATTTTTAACGATATTAAATGCAGGTGTTTTTTTGTGTAAGGTTACATTGAAAGCAGAGAAGTTGTGAATCCAGATTCGTTTGATATCTGTTTTGTTTGGATAATCCACGACGCTGCAAATTTAAACACTGAGTCGTCATTTGCGAGCGGAGCAAGTGGCAACATCAAAGTTTGCCGTGTTTAGAGTTGTTCCCGTTCCCCCACTCCTAGGAACCAGGAACGCATGTAAAATTAAGCGCTACCAACAGTAGCAGACTCAACAGATTTTTTTGTGTGTTTCATGTGCAGGCTGTGAGGCGGGAGAGACTGAGCCCCTACTTTCTGAAAATAAATAAAATAATACGTTTAACCGACTAGTATTTATGGTGCAGACTAGCGATGGTTGCACCGTTTAACCGTTTAACTGACTAATCGCGCACATCCCTAATCACAAGATGATTTTCAGAAATAAAATAATTTAAAATGTTTAAAATGACATAGTTAAGCCATAATTGTTAGTAGTAGTACAGTTTATACATTACTTTGACGTATTCTGCTACTAGCCTGTATTAAAATACTATCAAATAATAATATGGCCGTTATTCTTCTACCACCTCTGGGGATAGCAGGAGTCGTGAGTCTCTGGCACTGTTTTTTGGGGGGGTCACGAGCTGAAAAGTTTGAGAACCCCTGCTGTACAGTATGCACTCTTCCTAACACTGTTAGCCCAACACAGTGCAGCGGGGACGGACACATCTCCTGCTCCAGAGATGAGCTCTCACTCACACAGTCCTCCACAGGCAGAGTCCACGTCAGACACAGATACGCTGGTGGAAAGGGCACCGCCAGCACCAGAGTCCTCTCCTGGTCCTGAAGAACCTGCTCTTCTAGCTGAAGAGACGCCGGCAGAAACACATTCAGAACCCCCACCCGGGCAGGCCTCTAGAGGTAGCCGAGATTTTCATCTGTGTCACCGCCGACTCGCTCATCCGGTTATGTTTGTCTGTCTTCTGTCTACTTTACACTTGCACTTGCTTGCAGATGCAAATGTAGACACTAGGCTAAATGTCAGCCATCTCTTTCCAGTGAAACATCTGATCTGCTGAGTCAGGTTTCCGTCATTTTCTTCATCAGATTGTGTACTCGGGGAATTAACACAACAACTGCTGTGTTTTCCTGCAATCTGCCGCTGCGTTAGTCATGTTGTGCTTGAGTTTTTAAAGTTTTCTTTTTGTTCTTTGTAGGTTTTAATTTTTTGGCTGTACCAAGGCAACGTGACATTTACAATGCACAAGAAGTAATGTCCAGCAGGAGCATTATATAATATAAAAGCAGACATGCTGTTTCATAAAATCGTGTCTTGGCCAGCATGAATGCATTTCACCAAAAATGTAATCTTTATTCTTCCAGCTATGAAGCTGGTGAAATTACCTACATACAGAGCTGCTTTTGTTGCCCCAAAGGAAACTCTTGTCTCAGGGCAGGAGAACAGAAACTATCACATAGAGCTGGTACAACATATTTTACACACTTAATAGCTACTGTAGAAACTCACCATAGCATCAGTTACATAAGCTACAAGCTACTCAAACTCGGCGTCCCTGATCATGTACTACAGCTACAGTAAATATTTAGAGATGAAGCGATATGAACATTTCATCACGATTATAGTGACCAACATTATCACGTTAACGGCATTGTTTAAATGGGCTTAATTTAATCAAAAAAACATAAATAGCCTAATTTATACAGGTAACATAAGCCTAATTATGTCACAAATGCATGTTTTATCTGCTCCGTCCCCCATCTCTTCTGCTAATTTCTTAATTTACAAATTACACTGGGCAGTATAATGATGTATAATCATTAATATATTAACATAGTCTACCTTTATGGCAAGTGACACTATTCAGGGAAGCAACAAAGTTATATACATACAGTAGCCTTGACTAGGCTACATTAGGTAGTTTTCACAGCCAGCCTTTACTTTTTATGTGACCTAGTGCTAATGGACGGAAGAGGCTGACTTTGACACTGTCGGATGGGCCTGTGGGGTTACAAACTAAGCAAACTCTTTTATTAGTAATCCTATGCTACAGTAGGCTATATATGCTAGCATTGCCCGTAAAATGAAAGGTCTGCCCCGCGTGCGGCTTGCAACGTTTTAGTCCCACATCACATGTGGGACAAAGTAAACAAGGGCACGGCCCCGCGAAGCTGCAGTTGACTTGCAGGCACCCTTCTCCAAGAGGGAAGCCTTCGTCCTGCTGAATGCAGAACCGGCAGGAAGCGAAGCCGATCCGCTGAGGTGCTCATTCCGTGGTGTGCCAAGGAGCGCTGCTGCGCTGCCACTCACTGCCTTCCGCCAGGTGTTTGTTGATGCAAAACAAACCCACATTACACTGCGTCTAGCAGGTAGCTAACTGGTTCATGTTGGACGCTGTTAAGCTATTTACAGTGAGTTGTTCAGCGCATTAATCAAATTATAAATAATATTTGGAACGGTACTACTAACCGCCTTGAATTTTACCGTGGTTTATCATGAAACCGGTAACCGTTACATCCATAAGTAGTGTCTTAGTCAGCTATTGTCAAACCTTTGAGGAACATCCTTCTCTCTCTCTCTCTCTCTCGTATAGTACACAGAGATACCAGAAACCCTTTACAGGTCTGTTCCTGTAGAATTTGTGTCAGTAGAGACTATAATAGATATAGACTATTCTACTGACTGCACGTAATCCCACAGAGAGGCACATTTCATATCTGGCATTTAGCTGTATCATCTTTGTGCTGTGGTAGTGTTCCAACATGATGTTTCAGAGTTGTAAGGCCAGATTACCAATAGTCAGGGGACAATGTAGTGTTCCCTTGTGTCCGGAGTATTTACATAGAGGCTAAAATCAGATGTTTATAGAATAGTGTCCTCCCACTCTGATGAAAGGACAACACTGTGTATGTGCCATCATAAATCTGGTGTTTCATTAAACATGTTGTGCCTTTTTACAAGTAATCTCCCACCATGCGAAACAGTTCTGACATGGTTATTAAGTGGCCGTCAGATACTGTATGTTCTGGTGAATTATGGCAACCTAGCAACTGGTGATTGCTCAGGAGACATTGTATGCTAGTTGCGATGAAGCTATATGTGTGTGTGTGTGTGTGTGTGTATATATGTGTGTGTGTGTGTGTGTGTTTATATATGTGTGTGTGTGTGTGTGTGTGTATATGTGTGTGTGTGTGTGTGTGTGTGTGTATATATATGTGTGTGTGTGT
>JAODLL010000002.1:3934368-3952504 GCA_026546735.1 Forbesichthys agassizii | reverse complement strand
CCAACACCCCCCCCCCCCCCCCCCCCCCCCCCCGCCTTTCTTTAAAGCCTGCTTCACGGTCCACCTCTGGCTTCACCCCGTAGCGGTAGCTACTCTAACAAGACTTCCAGGCAGATAATGCTTCCGACTGCAGGATTCTCCTCTAATAAAGATTAACAGCTTCTTCATAAGTTTCGGGCATTTATAGATTAATCATGGAGGCCGTATTATTTACTGCACAGCCCTAGTGGAGCGGCGCGCATGCAGTTTCCATGGCGGTCCTCCTCCAGGAAGTGTTGCGGGGGGGGGATTTAGTTCCTTTCTCAACCGTAAGACAGCCACTGGGCTGGCGGCGGTCTGGTGAGCGCAGTGCCAGCCGTTACCTGTTCAGCTCCACTTCATAACATATGAGCGTGGATAGACGGAGGTGTCAAGCGACGAGCGGAGGAGTGTAAATAAGGGCTAATGTGAGATGAAGGACTTTGACTGATGCCGCGCTAACCGCCGCTGTCAGGAGTCGGGACTTTACTCTATTTTCTTATACTCAAGCTTGTTTCAGCATCAGGCAGCGTCAGGCAGCGTCCGACAATTCACGTGGAGGGGACGCGCTATTGAGCTAGCTGTGTCTGCGCTCGAGAGCATCCTGGAGATCCCAGGTCAGTCCAGAGATTGGCCAGCCAAAGTCTATGGACGTCCGCGCGCGGCACTCGGCATTCGGATGTTGTTTCGTCTCCAGCAGACAATTTAGCATGTTTGCGTCCTCGTTACGAGCATGAGAGGGCCTGATGGCGGAATCCCAGGGAGCCAGCAGCATCTTGTCACCGCAGCTTACAGCTGCTGCATGATTTAATGGAACTGTCTGTCAGATGGCCAGAGAGCTCACACACATGACATAATGACACAAACACACGCACACACACACACGTACACACGCACACAGACACAAACACACACACACACACACATGTACACAAAGGGAATAACTGTCAAACACTCTTTTTCCCCCCCTCTATAACATACACAACTCCTACTCCTACAAATACTACGGAGACACACGCACACACACACACACAGAAACGGGCGATTGCTGAGACAGCGGAGGCAAGGCAAACGACAGCACTTTGGGCCCCACACAGAGAGACGAGCGCCTAGAAAAAAAACACACACACCGCCGCCGCCCGGACCCCCCGCGGAGAGAGAAGCGGCGGGAATGCGCTCGCTGCATCAAGCAGCACAGGTGTTACCAGAGCCCAGCGTAGGAGCACATCCGCCCCTCCCCGCAGAAAGAGGTAGGTACGCAAATCAACCCCAACTAATGGAATGAGCGGTTGACATAGCATTTAGCAGATTGGGCAGGGAAACAAAAAAAAAAAAACCCAGTATGCACGCCGCCGACCCAAATCCAAAGCTCATTACATGTTGCAGTGCATTAAGAACCCCCGCGCAAGCTAGCATGCCGCAGGCAGCCGAGTCCCTGGCTCTCGGCTGATTTTCTTCCATTTTTTTTGCTCCCCTGAGAACGAGGGAGGCAGCAATCACATCAGCCTGGCATCAGACAGCTCTAAAAGCCTCGGCTCTATTGTGTGCTCTCCTCCATCGTTGCTCAAACTGGCAGAAGAGAGAGCTCTGATTAGCATCAAAGCCTTTGATTGCCCCCACTCCACAATCAGCTCTGTTCTGCTGCGCGGGGGGCTGACGTGATGCGGAACAGGGTGTGAGCCTCTGTGACTGTGTGTCTGTGACTGTGTGTCTGTGACTGTGTGTCTGCGTGTGTGTCTGCGTGTGCGTGCTACAGTGGAAGGGAGAGAAGTGCTCTCGTATACCATGTCAGGTTCCTCTTCTTCTACGAGCATATTTTCCTTATGAGCACATGCACTCTGCACCGTGGTGCTCGGAGATCAACCAGGAGGCAGCTCTAATACCTCGCTCTGCTGCAGTTTTCCTTGATCTTCTATTTGATGTTGCTCACAGCGGCGCCATCTTGGATTCGGGCCTGTTCGCTCTAGACCCCCTCCCACCCTACCCCCAGCTGAATATAGGCTGCTTCTTTAGAGATGCCTCCTCTGTGGCTAAATATGATTAGCCGCAGAGGACATTGTAGCTCTCTCCACAGCTAATACATTTAGTATGGATTGTCTGAAGGGTAAGGCTACAGCTAGGAGAGCGATCGATATTCTAAGCCAAGAGTCTGTCTGGAGCAGGGGAACCACGCTGCGAGATGGTTAACTGTTCTAAAGCAGCGAATGCTGGCTGGAAGCACTGAATGCCAGGAAACCCACTCCATCGAACACCTCTTCAGAAAGTAAGGCGTAATGTTCCAGCTGGGCGTTCAAGCACGCTCGGTGTCGGCATCAGACGAGGAGCTTGCTGAAGATTTGCTGTGGATATTCCCGAGGATGTGAGATTATATAAGGCCAAGCTGGACGATTCCCCGTGGTCTACAGCGCTGCGCAAAAGAGGCTCTATAGGGCCTTGCTTTCCACAGGGCAGATGTCAAAGAGGCACTCTAAAATAGAGAATAGGCTGTCCTTTGAGATGGCGACGGGAAAAAAAGGAGGATTTAAGTGGCTTCATTTGCATGTGAGAATCATTCACCCATTTGAATCGTGTACTCACAAACACGCGTGCGCGTGCACACACACACACACACACACACACACACACACACATGCCCACACACACACACTCACAGAATGCACAAAAACACACATACACACAGATGTGTGTATGTTCTCTCATTCTTCCTGGAGTCAGAGGACATTAGCAGCAGTGTGTCTATTTCTGGAGGCCCATTAAGGCAGTAAAACATTTAAGATCCACGCAGAGTGATTCCTACTGTCAGAATGACCCGTTCCTTTCCCATTTCTCCTGCTCATGTTAGAAAAAGCTGACAAGAAGCTTGTGACAGAAACATGTATTTGGTGCCATTCCGGATTCGGCTGAGTGGACTGGGATACGGACTTGGGGTGGTTGGGTAGTCAGGGGGGTGAGGGGACGAGAAGACTCGGGTGGAGTGGGGGGGGCGCAAACGTCCGCCCCGCCAAATGGGTTCATTTTGTTGAAATGTGAAGCCTGCACTTTCCTGACACACTATAATAAATCTATCAATCGTGCGTAGGTGCGAGCAAGCGCATGTGTCTGTGCTCTGCATGAAGGTGAGAAATTGGTGGCGTCTAAACAGGAAATATCCCTTTCCCTTCCATTCTATAGAGGTGACACCGTAACAGCCAACAGCTCAGCTTACCATAACCCAGGGTGGCATGTGCCTTTTATTGGAAACACAATGTACCACTGTAGCACAGAAAGGCTCATGTGGGATAGGTGAGCTGTATCTGCATGCCATCTCGACTCTCTGCGTGAACATATAATTCACTGTTCGGTAAAGACAAAATTCATGAAAGTAAATAAACGGTGTGGCGCTTTTATGTGGAACGACATGCTTCTGGGCAGCTCTGAGAACGCCTATCAACCCAGATTTTCTCCATTTCCACTTGCTGTGGAAAGTAGGAAAGTCAATCTGTAGCTTTCACCAAGGCTGCCTTGTGTGTGCGTGTTGCTCCGGTCAATAAGTATGCATGTTGATGTGGTTTCAAAACGTGCCTCGCACAACGCTTCGGACCAGTCAATAACCCACAACACACCTATGACCGGTGGGTGCTGTCTCGCCTCCTCTCGACATTGATTTGCACAACAGCTCCCGCTCACATAAACATAGTTGGCTATGCAGCTACTTTGAAAACGGACGTGCAGGAAGAGTCAAACAAACTCGTGGAGGAGATTACGAGATCTTGGTTGATCTTGACTTCGCTGTATCGAGGCCAGCCTTGTAAAAACTGAATGTATAACAGCAGCACGCTAAAAAGAATATTGAAGGGTAGAGAGCAACTGTGGAATATATTGCTGCCATTAGTCTTTCCTCAGATGGT
Organism: Forbesichthys agassizii; assembly: GCA_026546735.1. Lineage (NCBI taxonomy): Eukaryota > Metazoa > Chordata > Actinopteri > Percopsiformes > Amblyopsidae > Forbesichthys > Forbesichthys agassizii. Next base: position 3,948,599 of record JAODLL010000002.1, on the reverse strand, counting down.
ACATTGTGTAAGTGTGAAAAGTGCTCCACCGTGGATGTATCATATAAGGTGCTATTCTAGGGTGACAAAAATATGTGTGTGTGTGTGTGCGTGTGTGTGTGTGCGTGTGTGTGTGTGCGCGTGTGTGCGCGTGTGAGAGTGAATGCTTTTTGGTGAGAGAAGGAGGTATCTAGGTCTGTGTGATGAATATGCTTCAGTGGAAAGCTCGGCACTGCAAGCATCATACCGTCTGTTAATTCGCATTCACCACGGGTGGCTGAGGTCTATGGATGGTGATGATGCTGAGAGGTGTTGAGACGGGGGGGGGGTGGCGTTGTGCCTTGCATTGTACACTAATAAAGTGAGCACAAATTATAAGCAGAACAATCTCCATTGTCAACTGTTGGCAAGGATAAAATATTTGCTAATGATCTGGGTTCCCTTATGGCCTGTAAACTATTTGCCTTCAGGACCCCCCCCCCCCAAAAAAAAAAACTATCTTGAGGATATGCATATTATACCCCACAACCATGTGAAAATATAGGCTTTTAAAATTAAATATTTTGCCGTGTCTCGGTGTAATGCTACTTTGAAAGAGAAATTAGCTTGGGACATAGATTGCATCAATCTTAAGTCGGCGGGCCGACAGGGATATCAGATCTCAGAGGCATCGCGTCTTTATTAAGTTATTAACTGATGCATGCAGCCGACCATGTTTATATCATCAACCATTACAGCCCATGTTACAAAGTAGTACATCCAGGCGTTCATTCATTACCATTCATGTCAGAAAGAAAAAAAAAAAACTCCCACGCACAGTTGCCTCTCAAGGATGTGCAACAGACAAGAGCACATCTATAGATCTCACTCCAACGCTGTGTTTTCTCTCTCTCTCTCTCTCTCTCTCTCTCTCTCTCTCTCTCTCTCTCTCTCTCTCTGCCCCTGGCTACACATTAGCGGCGATCATACATCACTCGCAATTCAACGCTGCGTTAATATGGCACACAACCGCAGATATGGCGCGGGTACGTCTCTCACGCATTTCCACTTGCTTCTATCACTCCCCCACGCCGAGATATCGGAGGGGAATCTGCTGGGCAGATAGCTGCAAATGGCCACGGCACTTAGCTAGACCGTGTAAGATTGTCCCTTCCGATGTCCCGAGGGAAGGCTGGACTGACTACCTTTAAGGACAGTCGCTTCAGCTCTGTTTAGGCCTGATGTGTGGAGTGCTGGCTGGGTGACTGGATGGATGCTGCTGTCGTGTCCACAACATGGGGAGCGGCCGGCTGCCATCCCTTCTGACTCAGGGTCTCATTATTGGCCGTTCCCCGTCTGCTTCTGAAATGAAAACTACTGTAGTCCATCTTCAGCATCACATTTCCAGGGTCTTAGAAGAAGAATGATTTGGGTTTTGACTGAGGACGGCTCGGCACAGATGGAGAGAGGCAAGAGGAGATGAATGATATATTACTCCCTGTGTCATCCTCTCTCTGTTTCATCCACTGTCTCCAGGTGGCTGCCACATCCAATTCACGTCTCTGGTGCTGACCTACAAAGGGAACCACTTCCTCCTATCTTTACCCTGCGGTTCAGACCAACGCTTCTGATCAAACACTGCAAGAGTGGCACATTTCTTTTGACACGTGGTCGCGCTTACTCACAAACTGAACTTATTTCTGTCCCGGCCTTCCAGATGGCCTAAGCACGACTGTAGTCCCTCTTCAGACATAAAATAATCTCATGAATGTGTCACTGGTGATGGGTCCAAGGAAAAGAGAGACCGTATAAAACTGTAGGAAATACCGTATACAGTACAAATTCAATGTTACTCTGTATTTCCCTTTTAATTTCCCAGATCAAAGGACACAGGGGCACAAAGAGTGCTAGCCAATTAGAAGTATTTACCCTCCATGTGTCCTTCATTAGCACCGCAGATAATTGCTGAGTGAATTTCACACAGCAGATCCATATTAGTATACAGCATTTCACAAACCATAAATGATCAGCATCCAGTTACCACATTGTTCTTCATCACTCCAAACAGATTTGCCAGGGATAAATGAGTGGAAATATGCTGTAATCGTACACACAACGGAAAAGTGCAATGCATGCCACTAATGCCGTCTTACTTCAGAAACCATATTCACTCGACATGTCACAGCTACAATCTATCGCCTTTTCATAGACCTGCATTCAAATGTACATTGCCTTCCATTTGGTGGTCATTGCCGGCACATTTATTATATTACTTGGCTGCCAGCAATCACGGAGATTCATGTTGACTTTATTCCGAGGTTTGCACTTACTTGAAGTCGCTCCAGATAAGAGCATCAGCTGAACGCTTTAAATGTAAATGTCCATGTAAATGGGGGCCTGTCTGCACATGCTCTCTCTGCAGCTTTCTAGTCTGTTGAGAGAGAGTTTGTGTGTGTGTGTGTGTGTGTGTGTGCGTGTGTGTGTGCGTGTGTGTGTGTGTGTGCGTGCATGTGTGCCAAAATGTGCCTTCAATATTATCCACAATGGACAGAGTTGCTGCGGTAGCTGGTGTTAATCTGATTCAGTCAATATGGACATTATTTTGGAAGAAACATCTGTTGGGAACAATCCATGCATACTGTACATACAAATTCTGTGCAAACACAGACATGCAGACACACAGACAGAAAGACATGCAGACAGACCCACACTATCTGTAGACGGCATCGAGCATCTGTTTGGACAGCACTAACAGATTTAGCTATTGTGAAACACTGGCAGCAGCCCTCCATTTGCTCCATGTAGCCTCACAGCTCGGCGAACAGGTGACCATGGGAATGAGTGTTTAATCGGCACTCCGTCTTCAGCCACCATTGGAACCAGTGCTTTTAGCTGCTTTCAAAACAGCCCATTTAAAAGCACCGTCATCTATCTGGCATTGGGGCGATCTAGCTAACCGACCATGTGGGTGCATTATTACCGCTGTCTCCTCTGACGCAGGTGGCAGCTGCTCCTAGAGAACGTTACGAAAAATCACAAATTCTTCCCCGTTCAATCAATGTGTGATACTTACCATATGTGCACATTGTAATTCACGTCAAGAGTGTAAAAACAGCACATGAACAATTCTCTATTCCAAGTGGAATGTAGTCGAATGTGCCATTAGAAAAAAAACAAAAAACAAACATGGATATCTCTCTCACACACACACACACACACACACACACTCACACACACACGTGCAATTAATTCCGTCAGATAAAAAGCACTCAATGCCTCGCATTGTAAATATAAAAGGGATGCCTTGTTGTCAGCCTGTCAAGTCGTACCTTAACAAATTCCTCTCTTCGTGGGCGGGTGCAGGGGGGCAGTTCAACATTTAGCTCGGACATACATCACGTCAATGTCATTTTACAAAAGCACCGCGTTAGTGTTACTGATGGCGTGTGTGAGACTGATTTACACACACAAGCGTGTGATTGGGGGGGGGGGGAAACCAACATGGCGTACAGATGAGTGGAAAAGAGAGAGAGATAAGGGAGACTAATAGAGACGCCACTTAAGCAGACTGACTTAAGCCAAGGCCTGGAGGAGATTCCAGTTATTTACATATGCAGATTCTGGTCACCCCAGATCCCTACCCTCATCAAGAGAAACCAATTAAAACTCTCTTCATTTATTGTTTACGTTAATTAACCACAACTATTAATGGCTTTCCAGAGTCCTATTGTGGCTTTTTCAATTAAAAGCTGACTGTGACAAAGGTTGCCATCCAGTCCTATAAATCATTCAGACAATTCTCCAGTGTAAAGAAGGAGTCCATCCCAGAGCTAAGTGAACGACTCAAACAAGCTCATATATCAATAGTGTTTCATTTTGTTCTTACCTGGACATAAAAGTCCATATTTCTTTTAGACTTAAAAGTCTGAAATATGCCTGTGTGTGTGTGTGTGTGTGTGTGTGTGTGAGAGTGTGTGTGTGCCTGTGTGTCCGTGTGCACATGTGGGCGTCCAACCAGTGGACCAGCAGTCCTTGTGCTGGTCAGCAGATTGTTGGGTGAGACCCAGTGGACCATTAGCTGTCAGTAGCCACCGTGGCTGAGAGCTGGTAATGACAGGTGGTGCGCACGCCCTGGACATCTGACAAGCTCAGGGCAACGTGCCACGTAACAACACCCTTTACTACTGGCACAGAAGCTGTGATGGCAGCCTTTAACGCTGGCGCCGTCGCCACTACTCCGCTAGTATCCCTGCCACTATGGACAGAATGGAGAAAAAGCCATTACTGAATCTATTACTCAAGGCAGTTAAGATAAAATGGCAAATTTTGGTAATGGCAGGAGGAAAAACGACTCTGTTATCACTGTTGGCGACCTGGACAGTACATTCAGTCCCCTATAGAAACTACTGAAATTAACAGTGTAATGAAACTGACTAGTCAAGCCAAGAGTACGGCCCTATTCAAAAACATATTGTCAAGACTTAAAGGTCTAGATGATGTTATTTTCTTTGCTTTGTCTGTCATGCCACAATTTGCTTTTTAAACTGCCAGTTGATAGAAAGAATCGTATATCTTACCCCCTACCTATACTCCCCCCTCCCAAGAGAAAGCTGTGGAAAATTGGAAAAGCGAATGAAAACATATTTTAATTTCCTCTTCGTCTCCCCGCTACCCATTTCCCTGTCACTCCAGCTGTGTTTAATGTAACACCGCAAATGCACTTTCTCTCACCTTTGCCTGCCAAAACGTTAAAACAGAAGAAAAAAGCAAGCTGACCCGTCACGCGCGTCGGACGTGCACTCACACAATGTCCGTACAAGCTATGTCCTTGGCCCTAGCTCAGCCCCTCCTGCCCGCTCACTACCACAACAGTCTGCTTCACACTAATCTCACTGTACACTCGCAGGGCCATTGTTCCTTTCTGCTCGGAGCTTATTCATGTGCCACTCAGCGTCCTCTCCGTCTCGTTTTAATACTCCGTCTGCACCGCGAGCCAAAAACTATTTAAAACCCCTTATTCTTAGTGTACATTCAAATAATAATAATGACTATAATAACAATGATATAACTTCTGCTACCGCATTATCTGCGGTGCACATGACCTAGTAATACTACTCTTGACATGACCTACTGTAGCGTTGATAAAACACGTGTTATCGACAGTCCGTAGGCTGCTCAAAAGCTACGGCCGACGCTCTGATTTGATGACTGTTGCCATGGCACTGAGAAGAGAATGGGAGGGGGTCTCGGCTGAGCTACTGTCACAGAGGGAGGGAAGGACAGGAAACCATCAGCCACGCATGCACACGCAAACACGAGAACACGCACACGCATGCACGCACACGGACCCAATACCCTGCAGGGCAATCCAACAGATTTTCCTCTGAGCCAGTGAGCTGTGGAGGGCCAACATTAGGATGATGGGGGGGGTTGCCTGACGTTCTGACAGCTTGTCAGGTCCGTACGCCTGCATGGCTAACTGTGTGGAGAGGAGAGGCCGACAGCACCGCGTTCCAGCCAAAAGCGGCCGGAACGACGAGGTGACCCGGTAGGTGCCCCGCCCCCCCCCCCCCACCCGGATGGCTGAAAGACCAGTTCAATAAAAGCTGCTTCCAGCTCCCGCAGACGGGTTTATAGCGTCTCCTCTGGCCGCGCGTGCCACCGGGGTTAAGTTGATCATCTCTCACTTCGGTAAAATGGCCAGGGGAGTGCGTGTACCACTAGATCAACTCTACAACTTAAAGACCCTAAACGTTACAGCTCGCATGATCGATATGGCACTGAGCAATGTTCTTTACGAGCTAATAGACAAATCCATTCCCGCAAAACCCCCTGGGCTCTGGGAAGCCATGCGGGGAGCTGGAGTACACTGCTGTTTGTCTGATGTGGGGCTAACATTACACTTACACGCACAGACACACACACAGACACACACACACACGCATGTCCATACCATACACGCACACAGACATATTGTATTCAAACATAGGCACAGCCCCTTAATATGAAGGTCAGGTACGGGAATTGTTCAATGTGATGTGCCCAGATGTGTGCGTGTGTCTTTCAGGGAGTGTCAAGGTTTTATAGAGAATGGATTCCTTAGAGGCTACCATGGCTACAGAACTGCCAAAATGAAGGAGACAAAACACATAAAAGCCAATTTGGCCAAGATTACATGAACAATGTCCACTGGCCCTTGTAGATTAGGGCACCTACATGACATTATTTAAACTCCCTTCCTAAATAAGTAAAAACTGCCTAATAACAATCAGGGTTGCATCACAAGGATGATGTATGAGTAAGACAGGCAACATTACAATTGGAAATATAAACCTGGTTGCTTCTATTTCCACGGGTCACAAAAAGAGTTTGCCCTTTACTCCACATTACGGTACAAAGGAAATGAACAAGTAAAATACGCAGTTAACTAGTATGACACAAAGTGGAGGTGTGAACTGAAACAGTGTTTCTCATATCCTGTGTAATGTCCCTGCACTTACGCTAGCAGCTGGGGTCTCTGTTGCATACATGTTGCCATGGGCCTTGTGTGTTTCTGTGTTCCAGGTGGACAGCGGAGAGAGGATTCAGCTGTGCTCATTGCTAACGCTGTCCTCCTGTGAGCAATGAGTAGGAGTACAAAGCCAAGAAAACGACTCAAAGCCCTTGTCTCGTGTGCTGCAGCATTTGGTTATGTTCTCCACGGTCTTGTTTTACCCTTTTGAGACGATATGAGAGGAATGTATTGGGTGCTTAAACAGCAGAAGTATGTATGAGTATGTATGTATGTATGTATGTATGAGAACAGTATGTATCTGTATATTGTTTTAGTGTTTTATATTTGTTTATATGTACTTGTGGGGTTTTTTTGTAACTCAACAGCTGCACTCATTGTAATTATATTCCAAAAAGCATCCCTAGCATCGAATAAGTCAGCGTGTGTGATTTATATTCACAAAAATATAGCAAACATCAATAGCTATGTGTAATCATTATTTCCACCTTGCCATGACTGAACTGCTCAGCCTGTCCCTGTGGGCGTTCCTGTGATTTCGCTCAGAAGACAGCACAACTTCTCAAGTTTCACATTTGCCTTTAAAAAACATAACTTCACTTTTTAGGTACTTTATTGTACAATTCTAGACACACTTTCCTGCAGACTACCACAACATAGATTGTTTTCTGCCTAAATGTGTCCCAGACAAAACAGCCTGCGTGGACACAATTGAAACAAACAGTCTAGGCCAATGAATGTGATTGGTCTGCTTGATATTAACTAGAAATTAAGAAGTCTTCGAAATTAATTAAAAGTAATTTTTAGAAAAAAAAAAGATTCTGAAGCAAACATTTTACGAAATACTTTTCAACATAAATAAATACTAATTGCAGGAAGCTGTTAGTGTAATCTACTGTGTCTAATGACCTAACCCTGCGCACACGGACAACAAACGAGTGCGACAAAGCGACCGGCTGCCATTCATTTCAATTCATTTCATTCTTTTAATAAAAATAGGCGATCCACTGCAAGCCAGCTAGGTGGGGAAAAAATAATCCTGAGCGGCGCGACAAGCAGGGATGGGCATTATATATGATACATGTATTTGAAATACTAAATAGTATTTTGTAATTTGTATTTGATAGGGTTGTTGAAAATGGCTTTATATTTTGTATCAAAATACTTTTATGTTTTGTAGTTTAAAAACACTATAAAATACTTTCTACTTTCTTGGTGCAGCCTCTGATTGGTAACCTGATGTAACCAGACCAAAACAGGGTCTAGACACGCTCCATTGGTGAATTTCTTCAGGTGCCGCATCCTAATAGGCCAACTGGTTAATTTTGATACTATTGGATAACAGTTGTTGTTTGTATCGCCTCATCTAGCAGAAATTGACCAAATTTGTATTATTTTACAAGCGCTTACCACTAGGGGTGCACCGATAGATGAGAAGCAGATCATAATCTCAAAATACGAGGTCAGAAGTATTCCAATTTTTCTTTGTAATGGCCAATATGGAAAACCAGCTTGTTGCTTGTCGTCTGTGTGAATGCAGGGTAATGCATTGCGGGGCAGGTTTCCCTATAGCCTCTTGACACCATTCTGCTGCCATTATGCTCGCTCCAGTTTGATTTCAGTTTGGAACCCCTCAATTCAAAAGCATTTGTCGTCTGTGGGCCAATCAGCATCAGCATACGCTGGCTCATTCCCACCATTACAAACTATTTTTAATTACTTCGCTTGAGAAGGTTAGGTTATCAAAAATGCAGTGTGTCAATAAAAAAAGAGACAACTGCATTGAATAGGGCTGAGAATTTTGGAAAAAAAATCGAATTGCGATTTTTCTGACAGATATTGCGATTTGATTTGCAATATTTTTAGTCAAGATTTACGTTGAATATATATGTAACATATTTTAAACATGTTATTGAGCATTACCACATGAGATGGCATCAACATATTAACTGCTCTATACTCTGAAAGATGAGAGCATGGATTTATTGAATTTTAGGATATGCGACAACATTTTGGCAATTTCAGACGTGCTCAAGCACACCTAAATGGCATTTCAGCATAAAAATAATTATGATTATTATTTTTTAGCCAACGTTTAAGCTCTCTAACGTTACATGTTTTTGGCTTGCCTGTAGAGATTGAACAAACACTGCCTGTTCATTGTTACACAGTGAAATTAGTGATTTAGCAGATCCTCTGTCTATTCTCATGAGACCTCCCCAAATGTTCAATCCTAGTAAACTCCCCTGCTGGAACTATATTTCCACTGTTCCAGTGTTTGTGTACCTTTATAGGTGCTGTTCTTTTAGTTTTATATTGCTTATGGGTGATTTGCGAATCAGTTGGAACTAAAGCCGGTTATGCGCGCTGTTATTTAAATACAGTAGATGCAACACACATAACTTTGTGGACATGATTTAGCTCCGCCTGAGATTGTAACGTTCTCATTGACATGCAGAATGTCCAACTACAGAGTTACCTTCACCGTTTGCATTTGGAATAACATTGTTTATCTCAGTAAAAGAGTAGGCCATAGACGCTATGTGTCTTACTCTGTTTTTAAACAATGCGTCTTGTGAACCTGACGCTAACTACTTTGTTAAAGTCTCACTCGCCCAAAACACGTTGAATTAGATTGCACATCTAGATTGCACATTGCAGATCTAGCTCCGTGGAGGACATTTTTCAGCAGAGCTATCACAAATGTGTTTCCTTGTGTTTCACGTGTTGTTGTTGGTGGGCGTGCCGTATAGGCTACGTACCATAGACATAGTCACCTTTAATTTCAGAGCATGACTGGTAGGAGCACCGCGCTGATTAGTTAGAAATACCGCCAAACAAGGGTGACGGCATGCAAATGCAGCCATTGATGCTACAAAAAGAAACGGGGTCAGATGCGCATATAAATCGCATGCTTTGAGATTTGCTAATCGCATTGGTTCAAATCGCAATTTCGGTTTGAAAACGAGAAAACTTCTCTGTGGAGATATATAAGTATTTTCTGTTCTTATGGGAAAATTTTGACTTATAAGTTATAGTATCCTTTCGTTTTTGTCATTCTTTATTGGTAACATAATTATAAAAATGAAATCAACAGTACATTTGATATTCTATATTTATTGTATAATAGCAGTTTTAGAAAGTGTCTGCTCACGTTGATGCGCTTGCTGAAACATTAGGAGTAGTTTCATGCACTTCTTTTTAAAAGTTTTAAGATCTACTGTTTGATGTAATTGGAGCTAATCAAAAACGTAGGTGTTTTGAAATTCCTCATGTACCATAATGTGTTGTGCTAATGTAAATATGAGCATGTTTGTGTTAGAAAATGTACCTTTTACACAAAGGTTTGTCTTACTGTATGTGTGAGTGTATAATTTTGCCTAAACTGATGATGAATTCTGCATGTTGGTTACTGTTTACATTACTACACTTGTTTCCATCTATACCCTAGCTGATCTTACACATGCTGACTGAATGAGGTAAAATATACTGCCGTGTGTAAATAATCGTGTGTAATAAAGTTTGATTCAAATATATTAGCACCACCTTTATGACTAACCTTTTGAATTGAGGGGGTTGAGACTGATATATGCTGCAAAATCAAATTGGAGCCCACAAGATAACGGCTTTAACGGCTACATTATCCACTTTTTTGTTCAGAACTCCACATAATTTCCCCAGTTTAGTTTTGTTTTTTGTTGGAATCACATATGCCCGGGTAATGGAGGCGTTTCAGCAGTGGCTGATGTACTGATGTTGATACATATTGATAATAAGCAATATGGATGACATGTATTCCTTACGCAAGTGTACACATTATTTAAACTATCTCAAATGTCCAGTAGACACAAATAGCTTAAAGACCCTGTTAGATACATCCTTAAGGGCTATTTGGTTCTACCTAGAGAATATATTCTATTTCTTAAGCCTGCCCAAGTCAGGTCTGTCCATTGTTAGTGTTAGTCATCGTGATGGATATCTTTTGAGCAGCAGAGAAGTTGCAGTGAACCCAGGAAAGGCAGACACATGCAGTAGCAGTGCCTACAGTGCATACTTTCTCTTTGTTTTTGCAGTATGCCTGCTCATTAAACTATAAGGTCACGCTTTTTCTCTGCCCTTCTACCCTCTCTCTCTTTGCCCTTGCTGGCTCCCTGACACACTCGGCTACTTTGAACACAGCTAAGCTACAACTCAACTGCAACTAATGATCGCTACAGATAAAATTGACTGTATTTATAAAGCATAGCCACCGTTTGGATGGCAATGTATTGTCTACAAGTATTGTTACACAAACCCAAACCAGATATGGGTCTGTCAAAGTTACTTGCTTTTAATGGCCCACGAATTTTCTTTTTGTTGCTGTTAATGCAGTTTGTCATGACTCTTTGCCTTACCTATAGTTGACAATTCACTAGCAGCCTTCATATATATGCCCCATATATATGATAAATACTAGCATCCCGGTAACTGATTGCTGCGTTCCTTTTGAGCAGGCACCTGTAATGTTTACAAGACACACTAACAATTTAAATTGACATTTCTGTAGCTGTTAGTTAACCTTAAATTAATTTGACTATGGCCACGCCCGGACTATCAAATGGTGCTTATGGGCACAGGCCCAGAGGCCCATGCGCATTTATGGCCCAATATAGAGGGGAAGAATGTTCTATTTCATATGACATTGTTTAACCAATAAAAAGTATTTTATATTATATATATAATATCTTTTATATTTAAATACAATTATATAATTGGTCAAGCGCAGGTGTGGAAAGCACATAACAGCCCGCCCCTGCGCTGTTTTAAAATAACCCTGCGCTGAATTGAGTGGACTGTGGGAGTAGTCGTCATAGTTAAAAATGAGTGTAGTAGGCCTAAACGCAAACGAAAAAAATATAAAAGGAGAGGGAGACGTCTTTATTAAGACGTGCCTTCTATTGAAATGTTCTTCAAACATCTCAGGGGAATCAGTGTGAAGGTGTGGAAGATGACGAACAAGCTAGTAACCAGGGACTTGAGGAGGCCAGTGTAATCAACGCAGCACAACCTGAAGCTAGCTGTCTAGTCTTTGATAGCACTGATGCACTGCGTCTTGTGTTCCACTAGACAGGCTAGTGGGCTATTACGGCTATTTTGCCAGTGAGTAGCCTACGGTTGCTGGGACGCATTTTTCAATATCTTTGACCCAGTTCCAAACTTGTCAGCACTACAGTCTGTGAAGCATTCCAACATCTTTCAAAATGTATGAACTCAAAACTATAATATGCCTAGGCTATCTGCAAATGTTGGCAAATATGCACACTAATTTCAGTAGTTAGGCAATGTTCAAACCCTATTTGCTATAAGCCTGCATAAGGCCTACATATGCTATAGGCCTAAATAATACTACATAGGCTACTACTATTATAATCTCAATATCTCTCTGGCCTATGTAAGAGATTGATCATGTCATAGCCTATCAATTTGTAGCCAAATGAAGGAAACTATATGGGTTACTACAGTATAATACTTTGAGTTGTATTTGAAATGAACTGTTGTCTAGCAGTGTAAAGTGGATTCATTGTTGGATAATGCTATCTACAATGTTAACTAGGGTGATAGTGATAGTGATAATAACAATACATTCTTATGAATAGGCGTCATACTGAAATTACTTAGAATTAGCTCCATCATTTTTTATAAAACATATTTTACATTTTGAGCATCTGCCCCTGCATGGTTTTAGTAGGCCTATACACTACCTTTAAGTCAATTTGTGAGTAAAATGGATGTAGCCACTTGGTGTATCAAAACAGGACAGGCAAAATTGTTTAAAAGTTTAAATCATTACGGTATGCCTTAGCATCGTGTGTGTGCGGAGTCTGTCTGGTGGGGCGAAGGTTCTAGCAGGTGCCTGCAGTTTGTCAATAGCTTTGTTATCGCCACGGTGCTACATTTGGGTGTGAGTGTTAGGGAGGGGAGGGAGGCCCAGGGGCCCCTGGGGTTACTAATCCGGCCTCGACTATGGCTATTGTAAATGAGGCCACTTTGGCTTAGCACTCTTACATGTCAATATTGCAGTCAATGGGAGATTAGAGCAATAGAGAATAGTAAACATGTTCTCCAGTTTGACCGGTGTCAGTCTGTCACTAATATTATTTAATTAGCTAAAGGCAAAACTGTGTTGAAGTGAGTCGCTTTTTTTCCAGCCATTAGTTGTAATTTTGCTATGTCCCCTGGCTGAAACCGCACCTGTGCAGGTAGATGGCCACTGCCAGAAATTGGCATAAGGTGTTGTTGAAAAATCTTGCGTTTGGGTCCGTACCTCCGTGCATCGTGACAGACGGCCAATGTTTAAGTGCTGCCATCTCATGGTGCTGCCGTTACTGAAGTGTTAAAAAGAGAGCAATCCAAGCTGTAGCGTCAAGCTCTCTGTTCAAACTTGTTTTACACAGAGATTATAGACTTAAAAGCTGTGAACTACTGAAGGTAGTCATACAGTAGTCCTGCAGCACAATAATCAAGCATAATCAAACACACGGTATATTTCGCGTTCAATTACTTCCCGAGTTTGCTACTATGGTTGGAGCAGCCGAGAACTGCAAATAATAATTTCATAGACATTTTTGTCAAAAATAAAATAAAGTGAAAGTAAAAACGAACATAGAAATGGTACACTTTTGAGGACAGCTTGCAGTCAGATATGTGTATATTGCAGTGTAGTCGAGACCGCCTAATCCGAGACCAAGTCTTCACAGAGACGAGTGTTTCGAGACAAGGCCAAGACTTTGTGAAGTCGAGACAGAGTCAAGACCAAGATCAAGGGAGGGCGAAACCGAGTCAAGACCGAGGCCAGTTCGAGTCCCACATTGCAAGATATGTAGCCTTCTTGCACACACTGCATTGACCGTGCAGTAGCCTATATTTTGCATGTGTGCAATTCATCGCTTAACGTTGTTGGACTAGATGAAGGCACGACGTTACGTAGTATTTTCTTTATAGGTAGGCCTACAGTTGAATGCACGAATTGGAAAGTAGGCCTATTAATAACAGAGTTCACAGACATGAGCAAAATTATGGCGGTGAGCGGCAGGGTCGGGCTGGGACTGAAAACATCCCGAGACTTTAAAGCTGACCGGCCCAAAAAACGTCTAGAGTAGACAAAACACAAATAGCCTACACACCATCCACTATAATAAACTATGATGCAGTAGTTCTATTACATTTTGTAGATATTACAGGAATTACAGACATAGTATTTAAGGGAGTATTGAAGGGAGGTTTAAGGCTGACCAGTTGCCTTCAGTCTGAGAGGTAGGTCAGTTGTTCTCTATTGGTTCGTTTACTGTATATCGTTCTCGCTCCTGTGTCTTAAATAATGTTTCACTCTACAGTAGGTGTCATTCCCCCCTCCCCCATCTGACAACATTTTCAGTAGGTAGGCAATATTGTGACAACATTCTGTGCTTGCAGTGAAACAAACAGTAGCTAATAACATGAGATGTAATGTGAGTTGTAAATTGAGGCCAGTGTTCCCTTTTCATTTAGCTTGAATATTTTCAGAGTGAAAGTAAGGTATAGCATATGTTTCAACACAGCTGTCACACAGACCCCCATGTCGGGGCGTACTGTAAAACGGGAATACATTATTGTAAAACATAGACACAGTCGGGATATTGTGAATATGGCTCTGTGTCCCTTTCACCACTAAATGCAAAATAATTAAGTTAAGTGGACGATGCTAAATATAAACTTTAAATTAATTGTGACAAAGGTTATATTA
>JAODLL010000002.1:3922869-3932907 GCA_026546735.1 Forbesichthys agassizii | reverse complement strand
TCTCTCTCTCTCTCTCTCTCTCTCTCTCTCTCTCTCTCTCTCTCTCTCTCTCTCTCTCTCTCTCTCTCTCCTCCTGAGAGCAGAACAGTAAAAAAGGCATGGCCAATCCCCCTCTCATTAAAGAGTGCCCAGGGTTTAGCCCTATGTAAACAAGCCTTACCCCGGGAACTCTACAGCAAGATCTTAACACCCCCCCCTTCCCCACCTCTCTCTCGCTCTCTGCTTTCTCTCTCATCTTTGTATTTGGCTACATCGCTGCCTTCCTCTCCTTCACCTGCTTTAACCCCCACCTCTCGTTCTTTTATACTGGTTCTAATTATACCATTACATTACCATTTGTATCCACTCATTACCATTTCCTTACTCTGGCCTGTCTCTCATTCTCTCCCGTTGTAATGCTCTCTCCCCTCCTCTCCCTCTCCCTCCCTCCGCTGCATGTGCCAGTAAATGTGTTCCACCTTTTTTCGAGACACATAAACAGACAGTGCCCTTGGGGATGGGTTGAAGAGCTCTGTCTTTGTTTGCGTGTGCCTCCGACTAACTCTCCATCTGCAGGGAGCCCGGCCAAGACCGGCCGAGCCCTGCCAAGCCCAGCGGCGCGAGACAGATAGCTGGCGCAGGACCAGCCTTCCCAGACGCTTCTCTGGACGCCCTGCGTACCTTTACACATTCTCCCGCGCCCCACTCCCCCCCCCCCACCTGCCAACTCTCGCTGCGCACCTCCTTCCTTTCCGGGCGCTGTTCTTCCCCTCGAAGCGGTTGCCATGTAGCCTCCCGCCAGCATGTAGATATTCCAGGCATACAGTTCTCTCGTCCCTCTGGCCCTAAACCAAAAGACCCCGTCCAGAGCATTCCAAGCTATGAGTGGCACAGTCACAGATGTGTCCTCAGCCAGCCTCGGCCTCTGATACGACTCAGGGATCACATCCAGTCTTAGCCAGTTTCCACGTGCTAAATAAACCCTGGGAGACATGGAGCTTCTACTGCCATCAAGGAGTGCTTCACCTGAACCTGTTCAGCCTGTTAGCATTAGCTCTGAATGAGCTCTAAGTGGGCGACCCCACCAAGCTCTGCTACACTTAATGGCAGGGTCATTCTCGAGAACGCTTGCAAGCTTCGAGCTCAGATCAAAACAATATCCCTCTGCAGCGTCGCCTCACACATTGAAACGCACTGTAAAGCAAAGTGCAGTACTCTGGGAGTACCCCGGCTTTGTCGTGTTGAGCGCCGGTGTTTGCCACTTTGTTTGTGTTCCCATTCACGCAAGTATCA
This sequence comes from Forbesichthys agassizii, assembly GCA_026546735.1. Classification (NCBI taxonomy): domain Eukaryota; kingdom Metazoa; phylum Chordata; class Actinopteri; order Percopsiformes; family Amblyopsidae; genus Forbesichthys; species Forbesichthys agassizii. The sequence goes on along the minus strand of JAODLL010000002.1, from coordinate 3,931,635 downwards.
GCTCATTTTTACAGCATGCACAGAGAATTGTTGAATGTTATTAAATATGAGAAATATTGTATTAGTTTATAATTAGCTGACTATACCTTGAAAGGAGCAATAATGCCTAATACCTTCTTGTTGATGATGCGCTGATAATGTGCTATTATAGAGAAGAGCGTAACATGTATAAGCCATTTCATTCTAACCAACAATGCACATCAAAAAGAACGCATGTTGCACCATCAACAGTACTGTATAATATACAGTAATATAGAAAAGCACATCAAACCATCTGGTGAATATTTCTTTCACAATATTTTTATGCTTAAATGGACACCTTTGGATGGTGGGTGTTAAACGGAATGCCAAAATGTATACAACGGTAAATATGAATATAATCACACACATATGAACATATAACTATGAGAGAAAACAATGACCAGATGTATGAACATGTTAAATGTATTCATTTGTGTCTCATCTCTACTAAGATAAGAATAAAATAAGTGCAAACAACAACAGAGGGAATATTCCCAGGTCGGGACTCATGAGGAGGGACACGAACCGTTGTCGGGCTCAGACTTCCTGTCGTGCTCCGTGTCGGTCAGGGACAGGGCGGAGTTGGCGCGGCTGGACAGGCAGGAGCTCTGCTCCGACTTCAGGCCGCGCATCCACATGTGCTGGAGGCCGTGGGCCGGGGAGGGCTCCACGTCCGGCTCCGTGTCCACGTCGGAGCCCACCCCCAGGGTGTAGCCGCGCCCGGGGACGTGGCGGTGGGCCGCGGGGCCGGAACACAGGGCCTCCTCCTGCTCCTCCTCATGCTCCTCCTCCTGCTGCTGATGCTGCTGCTGGAGGTGGTAGTCTGGGCTCCTCATCTGGCCCGCCTTGCAGAAGTCTATATCTAGGTGGGAGGGAGGAGGGAGAGAGAGCGGGGGGACAAGAGAGGGAAAGAGATGGAGGAGGATGGGGGGGAGGCGGAGATAGGAAGGGAGGGAGATAAAGAGATTGAGAGGGGGGAAGGAGAGAGGGAAATATGTAGGGAGAGAAAGAGAGAGGGGGAGAGAGAGATAGAGAGGGGGAGAGAGAGGGAGAGAGAGAGGGTGATTTACAATGTGCTTATTGACATTGTAAATCGCGTGGCTAAATAAGTGGCTTTTATTCTTAATTTGAAACCCTCATCACGTTGGACCCGCAGACATTGGTGTAGCGGAGATAGGGTTTAATTTGGAGTGGCACTCTTGTTTACACACACGGTGTTTAGAGCTCTGGCACGGACGCACACACACACCAACACACGCACACACACGACCCCCGATAAATATGTGCTTATCAGCTAGGGCGAATGCACCCACTGTAAAACAATTCCCTAAACTACTAAGAAACAGGCTAACCTTTCAATAGGCATTTATTAAAAGTTCTACACCACATATTATAATCAAAATGCCAGCCTACACTTCTCCCTTGCAACACTTTTGCAGTATAGCCATATCCAGTTCAGACTGCATCATGTGTGTTATTGAGCAAGAGGTGTATTGAACCGCTGCTCAAACAGAGCACTGATCTCATCTATATTCTCCTCGGTGGGGCGAAAAGATCAGATAAAGATCAAACCTTATTAATATTGACTCAGACTGAGGGAATAATTGAGCCTTATATGCTTTCAGGTATTAGAACAGCATCCAATGGCAAGCATCAAACTGTTATCTGAGAACATCAGATATACTATGCAGGTCTTCTGGTTACAGGTTAATTCAATTCAATTCAATAGAGCTCCACTTTTTTTTTTTCTCTCTAGAGGCAGTTGAGTAAATTTACCTTTTGCCACCTATGCTAGCTGTTAAGAATTTTATTTGTAAATGGAAGTGATGGAATCTAAGCAATCTCAAAAAATTAAAAAAGCAGTAAAAACAAATGTACACTGTATATTTATGAATATAACATACAGTAGGTTTTAGCTACCTATGATTTGGAAGGCTACAGTACATGCAGGAACACCAATACCAAATAATGCATGCAGAGGGGACTTGTTTGCCCGCCCTCTTAGTATGGCTAATGTGTGTGCTACTTTAGGTCACCAGAACAGGAAGCATACTGTTTTAAGGAATGGCACAGTCCTGTTGACCACTCCATTGACCAGTGCTGTGTCCCACTGTGCCTGGATGATGGGGTCGAGACCTGCGATGGCTCACACACTGTTCAGCTGGAATTACACCAACACCCAATTGGTCACCGCTGTAAGCTAGGCTTGGACTAAAATTGGCTTCAAGGGAGCATTTCATTGGTTTCCTTGCACTAAGTCTTCACTTAGCAATTCATACATATTTTCCGTGTTGCATATACATTTTATATTTATGTTTTAGTATATATATATATATATATATATATATATATATATATTATATTGAGTAAAAAAGTTGACAAAAACCTACATTTACTCAATTGTCATGCGTAGCCCAGCGCCAGTTGAATAACAATCCTTTCTGAATGGTGGTCACTCTACACCCACTCCGCACAAAATTGATTTTTTTTTTTTCTGGAAGACTGCAGAGTAGTGAAGCATTTTCACTCCGCTCTCCGATATCAAGCTGTCTGCTTCCTCCAAACAGAACCGTTTCACCGCTAAAGGCTAAATCAGCCTAAATTCATTTACATCCCTTTTAACGATAAACGCATTTTATATTTCTCTGTTCTTTCTATGTTCTGTGTAAAAAAAAGTTATATATATACAGTGTATAATGTACATGCACAGTATATACTATAGTATAATTATCAAGAATAAATGCCTGACTCCATGTCTTACCGTATTACTGATCAGAAGTATTACTTGAGTAATATGAATTACTTATGAAAATCATTAAAAACACTGTATATCAGTTCTGTATTTAGAAATGCATAGTCATGATAATTATATTAATATAAAAGTGATACTTCATCTAAATCATACATGAAGCAGTGGCTCATGCCAGCCTAAGTTCTCCAACGCCTGTATGTGCATGCCACGGACAGGCGTGTTGGCGTAAGCACATGCCAAACATGGTGCGAGAACTGGGCGGGTGTGAGCCTTGAATTTACCGGAAGCCGTGTATAAGAATCGATATTTTGGCATAAATCCATCGTGTTTTTCGGAACCTACTGAGCATAGGAGTGGATATTGGACACTTGGGTTATACTGCAGGAGTAACATGAGGAGTTTATGGATGTTGTGATGCTGTTTTATGGATGTGTTGCTAATGTGTGACAGCCTGGGTAAAACCATGCTGATATTGCAAGCTCCACCTCTATGGTTTACTTCGCTTCACATTTCAGTCAATGGAAAACTGGTTGTCGGTCATGCAGTGAGCCGCCAACCGATCATTGCCCAGGTGGTAGTTTAGTTGTTGCTGACAGCAATTAAGTGCCTGTCATTGGAAAATAATCCCTTGGGAGATAATATATCCTAGACTGTTGAAATAAGCAAACAGTAGAGAAGTAGCATGCAAAATAAAGGATAGTTTAACCAGGCTGGATGAAGCTGATCCTTTAACGACTCCAGTTCACACACGGATAAAACTGTTAAACGTCTCACGAGCAACCTTCTCTGTGAAGGAAAATGAACACATTTTCTCCAGCATTCCAGGCTGCATCTGGAGAGTAACTGATTCATTGATTATTGTTGCAATACTTATTCCTGTCTTAAAGGCAGGGTTAGTCATTCTCAAAAGCACTCTTGATAACTTCAAACTCGAATCAAAACAAACTCAGAAGCTCCGCCCCACACAATGGGAAGCAGCACAAAACCTAGGGCATTGTTGTTGGGGGAACATTATTTGCTAACTTGTTTGTGTTCCTATTTATTGAGTGTTGGCAGTACGGATGTGCCGGATTCTTTATTCAGCATGCACAGATAAGGGTAAGATAGCGGAATGCAAGGAGATATTTGGTGAATTTGACAATAAAACGTATTATCTTACAATCGCAGACTACATCTTTAATGCGTAGACTGCGTAAATTATTAGATTGCCATACTGTAACTTTAGTCTTTGCATGAAATAGTGTACTGTATGGCCCAAAACCGCAGAGGAATACAAGGGTAGAGAGAGTGACAGAGAGGAGCGATGGGAGAAAAATTGGATGACTGATGTCTGGAAAAATGGTTAGGGGGAGGGAGGGAGCAGAGGAGGGGGAGGGAGGGAGCAGGAAAGAGATGAAGCGCTTAAAGACAGGACGTGGACGGGTGGGGAATTTGAGGGAAGGCGAATTGGCTGATCCTTGATGGGAACACCGTAATCCATTAAAAAAAGTCACCCGAGGCGTCGTCCCCCCTTAACAGTTGGTTACTTAGCTAGGGTACCCTATATATAGCGCTTTTGCCCAAAGACGAACAGATGCGCTGTGCGGAACAGGCTGCCACTGACATTTCCGACGCGTCTTCGAGGGGAACTTTCGCACCTTACCGTATGACATGAGTGGCAGGGGACGCAGTTTGTTATGCAAACAGAAAGGCTGAGCGACTGTTGATAAAGGCGCGTGCACTTTGACACGGCAGTCAAGCGGATGCTATTGAGCCAGTCGGATGACTAATGGCCGACGAGTGTTCGCCTTTATGTGCAAATTAGAAAGCAACATTTTTTTTTTTTAAACCACAGTGCCACAGTGGCGGTCGAATCTTCCCTGGGGCCGGCACCGACGGCGAGCGGTCGGCCGCGGCTGACAGGCTAACACCGCTATGTGTCCGCGTGGTGGGCAGGCTGGCCCGAGCAGCAGAAGGTTGTGGGTTCAGAGCAGAAGTGGCATCTATTGATCATGGCCAACCGTGCGCGAGCAGCGTGCTCCTGATGAGGTGCCGCCTTCTCTCTTAACACCACACATGACCTGTATAGAGGCCATCCATCATCGCGGCACACCGTGGCCCATTTCTCCTCCTGTCACCGGCAGGGAGGAACTCTTCTCTGTGTGTGTGTGTGTGTGTGTGTGCGTGTGCGTGAGTGAGCACGTGCGTGCGTGCGTGCGCCTGTAATACAGGGTGGTGCTCCACCCCAGGTGAGGCCAGAGAGGTTTGGGGTTGACCTACTTTGGCTGTGGGAGAGAAATATCACCTCCATAGAGGAGAGGTAATTGGCTGCCTCCGACTGTCCTCCTAGCTCATTGTGGACTGTAATAGGTAATTCACACAGGCCCTTTTAGAGGCGTCTCTGTGAGTTTTGAGTGTGAGCATGTGTGTGCGCGTGTGCGTGCGTGTGCGTGCGTGTGCGTGCGTGTGCGCGCATGTGCCGACATCTATTTCTGCGCGCGTCGTTTATCAATTCATCGGCCCGCGCTGTACGCCACTCTGTGGCACCTATTAGTGAGGCGTCCTCCCCTTCACAAGAGACACAATACCTGGCTGGGGCTGGCTGTAGCCGGCCTGCCTGTCCCGGTGGGAGCTCAGGGTCAGGCGGAGCTCGTGCGCGTAGTCAGGCAGGGTTTCGCGCGACGTGTAGGAGCGGTGGTGGGCGCGGCCGTCTTCGCTCTCGTCCGACGAGCTGGTGTAGGACATCTCCATCTCGTGGCGCCCTTTGGACAATGGCTGGTACGGCTTGTTGTCCATCTCCTCCATGGCTTCAAGGGGGGGGGGGAGAGGGGCCTCGATCAGTCGCTCAGCACTGCCGCAGCACACAGCACAGAGTCTTTGGTGTGGTGGGGGGGGGGGGCAGAGCCACGAGGATGGCCAGATGGAGGGAAACAAAAGAGGGTAGGGGAGACAGAGAGGGGAGATACATTGTGTGAACTCCGATAGTGAACACAGCGGGAAAGCGCCGCAAACATCTGTTCAGTCCAATTACACTGCGCGTTCGTAAGCACTGTTTGCTTCATATTTCACTGCAAAGGTTACTCTCAAATCAATACGCACGGAGGGGACGACTACGGTGGCCGTTAAGGCTTGATGTATCTGGAAAGAAATTGTCCAGAATCACACAAGCGCCCGCTCTGTCGCTAGTTATATTTGTTTTCCAGAGCACCGCCGCCATAATTCTTTATCTCCGTTTTACAGGCGGTCGTGGACAAGCTGCAGATAAATCAATGCATTTGTAGCTGAGCTCCATGTCTGTCATACTTATTACCCTGGAATCATCTGGAGTCTGAAGCCGTGATGAAACGCCTTGTGACACACGCCTACTTGCTGTCAATATCCTCAGCCCACGCCCTCTCAAACGCAGCAATAATATATCAGTCCACCCATTCGCCTCACATGTTCCCATCGCGTCACCCTCAATCACATCAGAATCTACCTGAGATAACGCCACTAATAATTGACTGATCGGGTTGACTATTAGAACACAGTGGGAGTGATTAGGAAACACTTTCATATTAGCTCTCGTTCCCTGTGACCTGCCCTAGGCCTTTCCAGCCTATTTCCTGCAGATATAACGCTTCTAAATGGCGCTTGAGTGGGTCATTGCTCATAGAGACAAAGTGCTATGGTATTGACCTCTTCAGGGAGTCCTGTAGTCCATATATCAAAGCCATTAGAGCGTGCCTGCTCAATACCTCAGAGATCTCCTGCACAGGGTGATCACCGCTATTCTGATACAAGTTTACAGCTGACCTTTCTATCGCCAAAGTAATGCTTTTATTCCACCTGAAAGACTGCCCTCCCCAGGCTCCTCGCTATGCAGCTCTTCCCCGCCATTTCCACATGCACACACTAATGCGCGCAGGCTCACACAGTAGGCGCGTGCACGCACACACGTGCGCACGCACAAATGTCGGTTCGCAGGCGCCCGCCAACGTGCGCACACATGCGAGCGGGGGGCACCGTGCTGGGCTCTTGTAGCCTAATGCTCGAATAAAATGGGCCAAATCTCCCCCACACACTCATCCCACACGCACCCTGACCCCCCGCAGACATTACCGCGGCACGAGTAATCTATAAAAAACCGCCACGCTTGTTTCTCCACCCATTCGTCCATCTCCTTGATTCTCACCTGCCATGGGAAACAACAGAGGGAAATACACCGCGCCATCTTTTTCAGACAGGCCACCGTATTTTCTGTAAAGTCGTGACTGCGGTCACCGTAGTTTTACAGTAGAAAATGTGGGTTGCTATGATTGTCGTTGCGCTTGTACTTCCATTGCAATAACGATGCCTTTCATTTTGATTGACAGGAGTTATTGCACGGAATCAAAGGCTGCTATTATCTGAGCGGCCCTGTCAGAATGGGATTGACTGGTGTCACCTTCTCTCTGGTACGCACAGAAAGTGAGTATACATTACGTGTGAGCTCCGAGCTTGCTGCGGGCGCTGACTGCTACGCGTCTCTTCAGAGACTCTCTGTCCCGTTTTATGTCTGTCACGCGTTTATAAAAGCGCACGCATTCGGTATGCGGGTACAGTAGCTTTCAGGTACCCTGCGCGCACATACACGCGCACGCACGCACAAAAGTGCGGGGCGCACAGACACAGGTGCGCGCACGTGAGCAGTTGGGAATCCCCCGCGCACATCCCACAGACACATATAAACAAATAATATTTTTTGCTTGCAAGGCTACCAAGTGTAGCTGGCTGTTTATTGATGTACTGCCATGTAGAGCAGAAGCTAACACCGTGTACAATACTGTCTGATTTCCTTCAAGACGCCGTTGACTTTCTTCTTTCTTCGGTACCCCACACCCCCACACACACACCCACCCACCGAATCTTCAGTTACTCTAGTATATGCCTCTCTCCCTTCTCCCTCTCAGCTTGCCATGCCTCCTCCTGTTCCAGAAATCCCTCCCACCCGCCACCGCTCTCTCTGATGCCTCCACGTTTTAGAGCAGTAAGCCTGCTGGCGGGAGTTATTCCTGCTAATTCCAGGCCGCAGTGGGGTGCCCATTAGGGGGGCTTGATTCTTGGATTTGATGTCAAAACCTGGAGGTTGTTTCCTAAGAGCGCTGGCTCAATTCAAACAAGAGACAAGGAGGCGTTGGCTGGGACGAACGGGCATGTGCTACCTAAGCACAACTACCCACCAGATTTACAATAGAGGTATAATCACCTCGGGGCCTAGCTGCCGCCACATCATCATCGCTACTGACTGCGGCAAGCACAGAGCCCTGGAAAAGTCCTAATAAAATGCAACAAGAACACGCTGGAGCTAATCTTTCATGGTGGTACCTTCACAACCATGACCACAAGATCCTTATTTTGTCCTGTGCTATTTAGGGTGGAACCGAGGGAATATACGGTGCACCCAGAAAGACCATAGTAAAGCTATGCTTAATTGATTGCATCTCTATTGCACTCCCACTGACTAACAACTGGTCCTAATACCCAGTACAAGAGAGAGCAAGGCATGTATAGAGCTTCAAAGGCATACGGTTCAACCTATTTACTGTACACAATTTACGTACACACATTGTCTGTTGGTCTGATGGTCCACTGTCACAAAGGACTACAAGATAAAAATAGATTGTTTAGATTAAAACTGTTAAAATATATATTAATTATTATTATTATATATTATTATGATATAATATATATATATATATTATATAAAGAAATCTCAAATCCATAATCTCTTCTTTTTTTAACGTATTTTTTGAAAAAGCTTTACAATTAGAAACTGCATTCAGTGACAAGGTATATCTGGCACCCTTTGATTTTATTTATAATCTAATTCTAATCTATAATTCATCAATGTGTAATGAACTCTTCACCACACTGTTTAAAATTAATACAAATTGACAACACAGTGAACCGCATGCATCACATTACACTATAATTCACTAACCCCCCCCCCCCCCCACACACACACACACACACACACACACACAGCACACATA
>JAODLL010000002.1:3911936-3922769 GCA_026546735.1 Forbesichthys agassizii | reverse complement strand
CAGAAAAGTGTCATTTCTTCATTGTTGTCACATGAAAAGATATGCTCACATATTTGCAAATGTGAGGGGTGTACTCAATTTTGTGAGATACTGTATATACATACATACACACATACATATATATATATACACACACACACATATATATATATATATACACACACATATATATATATATATATATATATACACACATATATATATATATATATATATATACACACATATATATATATATACACACATATACACATGGAAGTGATCATCTGTAACTATGCAGAAGCAATGATATATAATAGGACCATTCCTCCAATTCATCACCCTCCTCCCCTCCCCTCCACCCATATTCATTCAATGGCTTGTGCTTTTTTATATTTAATATTTAATCTGCTTGGTTCTAAAGCAGGTTTTAGGATAGAGGGTTTATCCCGAGTGGAGGGGTTTGCAGGATAACCAACTGCAGCATGGCAGAGATTGTCATGCGCAAAGAGGGCCCGTGAGGAGAACTCAAATCCCAGTTAAACTCCCCATTCTCAAATGAATGTGATCAAATAGAGAGCAAGGGGAAGAGGGAGATCACAATGCCGAGAAACAGAGAGATTGCAATACAGGAGAAAGAGATGGATAAATATAGAAAGAACCAGATATAGGGTTCGGGAATAGACAGGCGGAGAAATTGAGTTTCATGTTGGTAAATAAACAAGGTGACTGGGGAGGATGGAGCACCATCCAATAACATTAGCTTCTCAGAATATCGATACAGTATAGTTCCAGGATTACCAATGCATTTCCCCCATACCAAGGGGCTCGTGTTTTCATAACTGCGTGGAGACCCCCGGCGAGTGCGCAGCTACATTGTGTGTTAGCTCTGGCCTTGACACATGCCTGAGAAGCAAGTTTACACAGGCACAAGCTAATCCTGCTCACTAAACAGGGCTTGCGAGCCGGAGGAATGCGCGATGAGACATTTTCGTGACCACACCCGGAATATTAATGTTAACCGTGAAAATGTTAGCGCAAAAACTGTGGCTACAGAAGATGGTGGACGAGTCTGCTGTTTCTGTTGCAGGGCATTCGTTTTGTTTACCTATTAATCGCGTAATCATTGGGAGAATGGGAGGCGCGGTTTGGTCGGCGCCGGGTCCTATGGGAGTAAACAGTGCGCTGTCAGAGAGATGAGATGTTGGGGTAGGGGGGCTAGGGGAGGAGAGTGGCTTCTTAAAAAGCTATCTGTTCCATTCGTTAGCTCCTCCGCGATTCCTCGGGCATATGACAGGGCCACCTAAGATGAGAATGCCTGAAGGACCCGCAGGACACTGTTCCACCTAAATTGCCTCGGAGCACAACAAAACACGAGCCCACCCCCCGCGGATAGAGGACACCTAGCAACAGGAGGGGATGGACGGAGGGGCGCGACGTGAATGCAGAGCGTGATGGAAAGATAAAGCGCGATGGAGAGATGCCGCAGCAAAATAGTGGAGATTGAAGGATAGGCTGATAGTGAAGTGAGAGATGGAGTGATAGAGCGTTTTAATTAGTGGATAAGGGCTGGTTGGCTGTGGGTGGTGGCTGACGGCAAGCTCATCACATACTTGAGCTTTCACAGCTGACCGAGCCTGAAATCTCTTCACTAGCTGAATGCATGCAGCCGCACGCGCTCAGACACACGCGCGCGCACGCACACCCAGCTAAACACATAAGCCAGGACAAATAACAATAACAGGGATGAAAACACTGACAGTAACACGTACAATTGTGCACACAGGCCACCACAATGCCCTTGGCTTGCGCCCACATTCGGCGCATTCACGCTGACTGACAAACAACACACTTGAACGCCCACGCGCCATGGATACACAAAAGGCCAATAAAGACTGCAACATGCAATAACGTTCTCTCACGGCGATGCTGCGTTTGTGCCATTCACCCTCTCTACAGTATGTCGCCGCCATATTCTCACCGCGCAGCCTACACCCAAGGTTAATGCAGGGTGCTGTGTGCAACACTTGTCTGAATGAGAGCGTGACCAACTATGGCTTTTCAGAAGTAAAAGACGAGAATTTGTGTATATTATGTCGTTATGTGTGCGTGTCTGTGCATGTGTGTGTGTTTGTGTGTGTGTGTGTGTGTGTGTGTGTGTGTGTGTGTGTGTGCAGACAGTACATGCGTGCGTGCGTGCGTGTGTCTGAGTGAGCAGTTTTGTGCCTGTCTTTGGGTGTTACACGCTCAGAAACCATCATGGAACAATTGTTCTGGACAGAGGTCAGCGTTTGAATCTACGGTGCACCGCAGGCCTGAGCAGTGAACATGACTCCATAAAGTGCATAAAGCACAAATTGTGACCTTGAGTCGCGGCGGAGCCAACTTTGACTCGCTTATGGCTCGTCCCTTACTCTTCAGACCTTGACCAAGGTCCTCTCTCTTTCCCTATACTGCACAACATTCGCCCCACCGCATTGTCCACATTACGGTTACTGTATATTTCGTATCCATGGCACCCTGGTCCCTCCAAACGGAAGCCCTTTTAGAGTGCCCACTAAGCCAACGCGCAAACAAAAACACTAAGTGCAACATTATGCAACACAGCTCTCAACACGCGGCCCTCAGAAGACATTAATTTGCATTAACAATGTCACCAAAAAGTGCACAAACACACGCATACGCACACACAGCTGACACAAACACCAACACACGCATGCACACGCACAAATTACCAACTCAATATTCGTGACGAGACAAAGGCTATTCAACACATTTGATATTCTTCCTCACTTCAGATAAATGCATGTCAGTGTGCTCCTAGCAAGACTAAAAGGCTGTTCAAACTAACTGGCTTTTCAAATAAAGCTTAGCATCCAGACTGACAACCTACTAAGCTCTCTACATCAGCCACTGCTTGGCAAAAAAAAAGGCATCTCATAAATTAATATGACCGCAAAACACCTCACGTAGCTCAAGCAAGGTGCAGGGGCACCATTGCAGATGCAGGATACATGTTTAAATCAATGACACAGACTCCAAAGAAGGTGTACTTTGCGCAACTCCTTTATGATGAGAAGTGGCAGTAATACAACAATGAGCTGGATGCCAACTGCCGGTAAACGACAAGAGGAGAAGACTCCTTTGTGACGTCACTTCCTGGAAACGTTAAAGGCAGGACAGTCTTGGTCTGAGTATTCGACTCCCAGCTGTAAAGCGTGTTCATGCCCAGGTTTCAGTCGACAGCACTGAACCTGTAAGCATCAGTGAGCAAGATGGCTAACGGCTACATGCTCATTGTGCTACTTCATTATTTTACATTTTGTAGGAAAGTGTCCTGATTGTAATTGTAAACAGCCAAGTAAAATCAATGCCAAACAGCCATCTAGATGAGAAATATTGATGGGCTAATAAGATATTGATGGGCTAAGATGTGTGGTCATTGCAGTTCTTTACCTTCTGATTTGCTCTGTAACTAACTCTGTACTGTCTTGTAGGCTAAGGATCCAGACAGTTCATCAGGCTTAGACAGTAAAATGTTGCTTAACAAAGGGAAATGAGAGTCACAGCATGTGCAGACAAACTGTGACCTTGACAGACTTTGTGAGCTGATGAGATAGAGACTTGTGGAAGTTGAATACACTCCATACAGTATGTCAATTCAATGCACACGGAGAAAAATCAATGAGGATCAAGGCTGTGGCACATGGTTTCTTAGACCATGCTTTCACAGGCATAGGTTCAGATATTCTCCTATTGTGAGTAATTAATGGGTGTTTTCAGAGCCGCAGTATTGTATTATAACTAATGTATGATGTAGACTTCATTTTGAGCACATACAAATAATGCAGTAAATAGCTTGAATTGTACAATGTAATGGTTTCAGAAAATACTTGATTTGGAATTTGCAATAACGTTTTCGGTAAATGCAGCATTAGCTTTGCCCGGCACTGGCCTCTCAGATCAATTTTCGCTGAGATTATAGTCTGGAAACCTTGTTTGCTTTAGCATTCACACAATCAGTGACCAGTGGGCGTGGCTGAGTGTTATTATGTTGAAGTTATGCATTCAATCTCAAATGGTGGTAGAGCTAGATGAAGTGATAAAAACAGTTAAAAGGATGCACCACTAGAATGCAAAGAAGTACAATCACCAATGTCCAGACTCCAGACCCTATTCACAAAGTTAATTTTGGGTCTCCTTTACAGTCTAGTGTTTGCTAAATTACTTGAAAAAAGCCTACTGTACCAAACAGTCACCAATTGTATAAGAAAAATCTACAATCTTAAAATGGGCTTTGACTTAAAAGACTTTGTTATGGTTTAAAGGTATAGTCAGCTATTGCAAATGATATGTAAGCTAACAAACATTTTGTCAAATTCAACCAATATCTCCTCCCATTTTGCTAGCTTGCCAATCTCTGTGCGTGTTGAAAAGATAATACGTACTTCTACACAGTCCTGGCTCCGTAAATAGGAACATAAACAAAGTGGCGACTACGGTCACATCAACAAAGCCGTAGCACAAAGTTTTGCTTCACAATGCATTTCGATGTGCGCGATACTGTTTTGATTTGAGCTTGAAGTTAGCAAGAGTGACTGACCCTGCCTTTAAGTGACTGCAGTTCTTTCTAGCCTTTGATTTGTTCTGTAACTATTTACTTAACTAAGTCTGGTTGGCTACGGACCCAGACAGGCTTTGACAGTAGAAGTCGGCTGAAGAAAAGGAGACCTGAGTCACGGTGTGTGCCAGACAAACTGTGACCTTGACAGTCTTTCTTTTTGAGCTAATGAGATAGAGACATGTTGAAGCTGAATACAGTACAGTATACTCCATACTGTATGTAATGTCAATGCACAGGGAGAAAAATCAATGAGGATCAAGGCGTTTTCATAACCCGTGCTTTCACAATCTTAGGTTCAGATATTCTCATTTTGTGTGTCCTGTTTTCAGAGCTGCAATGCTATAACTGAATGGTAGAGTTCATTTTGAGCACAAACCCATTTAACCATGTAATAAATAGCATGAATTGTTAAATGTAACGGTTTTAGAAAATATTTGATTTGGAATTTGCAACAGCTTTTTAATGAAAAACATGAAATAATACAAATTTCACCCTAAGAGTATAGCACATTTTGTAAAATGTAATACTTTTGATATAAATTATAGTTTACACTAATTTGATACAGCTTTTTACTGCAGGTAAATCCATTGTCATATACTGTATATCAAAATGATTACATATTTCATTATTATTGCTGGTTTTGCAGCATCTCTCTAAAACTGTCAAGCAGAAGCTTATTAGCCATTTTCACAAAATAAATGTTATTAATATTCCTGAATATATCATAGCCTAGGATAGGCTATAATTTTCAATGTTGATAGTGTACTGTAAATAGGATGGGTGTCATTCATGCAAAGTCATTGCCGTGGCCTGTGCTAAAAAAAAGCTTGAAGCATTTAAACTGAGCTTTCGTTTTTTAATACATTTTTTGCAATAGTCTGCTAAATGGAATGCAATTGTTTGACATACTGTACATGCTCCTGATTAGTCACACATACATGCAGTATACAACACACTGGAGTAAAATATCAAGATTTGGACCAGTACATCTCAAGCACAGTATCACATAGCCAAATACACACAATTTAAATTTAAAAAAAAGGAAAACGTGTTATTATGTATTTTTACAGTAAAATATTTAGCATTATTATAAATAAGTAGTTCCACTTTAGATATGTCAGTGATAAAAATCAAAAACACGATGATGCATGCAAGCATGATGTATTAATTTCAATAACCACTATATTTTTTTCAGTTTTACCGTTACTAATGACAAAGGTCATTTACAGTATGCTCTACATGCATAGCCTTAATTTTTCTGCATTGTAATACTGATGGAAGACATCATGTGATAAATAACCCAAATTGTGGGCGTGCTGAAAATGAATTCTGCAATTATTACAGTTTGATGAAATTTATTTAAATAAATTATCATAATAATTATTCCCAGGACTGTAAATCAGCATATTGCCAACACCATAGTAGTGCTGTAGGCGTTGTGATGTCATTCTCTTTTCCATATCCGCTTGAGACCTGCATGTAAAATGTTAGGTTAGAATAACATCACAATATAAGATATGTACTGTACAAATCTGTAAAATGCACTCTACCTAACTGCATCATATATAATAAACTTATAATAACAATGTTTAAAACATGGCCTTCAATTGAGATGCGTCAAGCACAGTTTTAGAGGTATTCATTTGCTCTATCATTTAAAAATTCATGAAGTGGCGTGCAGAGCTATGAATATTACTGATGATACACATGAGAATATTTACCAGCCAGAGGGGAACAGATACACTCATTTGAAAAAGCAACGTATACTAAGCCATCACTGCATTTATGTGGCATAATAAATCACTGCATGGACGTGCCAAAGTTGAAAATGGTATCTTTCTCCAGAAGTCAAAAGGTGTACATATGCTGCTTCCATTATATACTGCAGGTTTAATGGAAAGTCTAAGATCAATGTGGTCACATGAACAGAAACAACACTTCATGTTCTGATGATGAATCATTTACTGTAACCTCGTAGCATAATATATTGGAGGAAGGTTTGGAAGGTGGAAGGTTTTCCGAGTCTTTTCTGGGCCTTCTTTTAATACTGATTATACTGAAGGTGAATTTGCTGTACATCATGACAGCTATCAGTAACATATGGCTTATCTTTCTAATATGACAACAAGCTAGAAAAGGTCAACAAAAATATAACAAAAATATAATAGATTTGTCTTACTTATTTATTATTATTTACTTGTTTTAATTTGACACCCGTGCCAAGTTTCACAATCTGGAGTCAAGGGCAATTTATGTGGTAATAAATTGGGGAAGAAACAAACATTGATTTCTCTCCTTCTAAAGTTGTCCAGTGACTTGATTAATAACGGATTCTATTGTGAGGAATGTGTCCCTGTAGGTGTGTATTGGCTCTGCGTGTTTGTCTGTGAACACATACACACACCCACCCACACTGGCACAGGACGTCACACACATGCATATTATTACACATGTATTCTCACACACACACACAGAGAGGCTCCTCTTGACAAATTAATGTCATATATTCACACAAGGTAGCGTGGGCTCAGCCGGAAAGACTCTGATCCTTCTGCCAGAGGACAAGTAAAGTGAAGGAAGGAGAAAGAAAAAGGTTGAGGAGTGAGCAGAGGATGTGATTGCATTTTCACCGTACAAATCTCGCATAACACCCATATTCCTTATTTAACTGTATATAGTGTCAAATATTTGCCCATGACCCAATGGAAGCCAACAAGAGAGAATAGACATCTCCAGAGCCTGTTGAGGCATCGTCAAAGACAAATTGTGAAGTGCCTTGTGCCACGTGTTCATGTGTGTGTTCATGTGTGTGTGTGTGCGTGTTCATATAGGCTGTGCTGAACGATTCATCAAGTCAAATCAAAATGACATCTTAAAACAATGCAATTAGCCCATCCCAAACGCATGTGATTTAGGAGAGAAAATCCAGTATGCAGCGGGACTGACACATGCATTTAAACTGTAGTGTCAATGGGTTGAACAAATGAATGCCATCCGCCTAGTCATTCAAACTAATCAGATGTGCCATGCTCATTGTCTTCCAGTCACAAATCAGAAATTCCCAAATGCCTCTGCGTATATGCCCACCAGTAACGATGGCTCAATTTCATGGCATTGTGCACCTCTATTTAAATGGTTCAATGAATGTTTAACCTACAGAAGGTCCTATTAGGCAATTGTGTTATTGGAATTGCTTTATTTGTATTATTTAATTAATTTGACACAGTCACAGCATTTGCGATAATTGTTCTATTTGAAAGTTCTGGTCTTTGCGTTAGAATAAGCTATTCATATTTTGATGGAATCTTATGTGGTAATGCTCTATCATCACATTTTAAATATTACACATTGAATACTGAACATTGACTTAAAGTAATTATAAGTATTAGTATATAGTATTAAAAAGTAAATATTATCATTTTAATCAAATCGCAATATCAGTTCAACTTTTTTCAGAATAGCATAATTTCCCCAAGTCGTTCATGCCTAGTGTGTAGCATTAATGTGTGATTAATGACACTAGAGGGGCGTTTTAGTTCTAATATCTGTTGCTGATAGTTTTGGTTTTGTTTTGGTGATAACACTAAACAGGGTTAGTACTGAATTTTACACACATTTTACACATTGATTAAATTAGGATAATGTTTACCCACAATCCTCCCTAATTTGAAAACATTCATCTGTAAGTGCTGCATAGCGGAAAAATACATAATAAATCTTTAAATTCAACTGGGAGACTTGGGTGGGTGATTTGTAAGATAAACAAATATTAAATTCTTTTGACTTTTTGGAAGTTGGTTATAAAAACATATGATATTAACATAACTGCAAGGAAAAAGCAAACATAAGCTCTAGTTTTGTGCAGTCTGCAAACTGGAAGAGTGTGTGTGCAGTGATTCAATCTAAAAAGCCATAGTGTGGAGCACTATGGAGCACACCGAACCTCATCTAATGATAATGAAATGATCTTGTTTGTAGTGGCTATAGACTTAAAATATGTAATGCCTCTATTTTCAAGTAAATCTCTGGGAATCCTCGCCTTATTGTGGTGGAGAGGTTTGTGTGCCCCAATGACCCTCAAAGCTGTGTTGTCTTGAGCCTTGTACTCCTGGTAGAGTATCCTAAGGCAAAGTGATCTCAGGTGAGGGACCAGATTAAGAATGGTTCAGAAGACCTTTAGTGGAGGAACATAAGAGAGGAGAAGTTACCCTGCCCGGAGGAAGCCCAGGGCCACCCTCTGGAGCCAGGCCCAGAGGGAGGGCTCGCCTGCGAGCGCCTGGTGGCTGGGTTTGCCACGGAGCCCAGTCGGGCACAGCCCGAACAAGCAACATGGCACTTTTCTCTCCATACTATCGGCCCACCATTGATAGGAGGAACCGTGGGGGTTGGGTGCACTGTCATATTGGTGGCAGTGAAGGTCAGGATCCTCAATGGACCAGAGGCTAGCTCTGTGAACGTGGAACGTCACCTTGCTGGTGAGGGAAGGAGGTTGGGGAAGGAGCCAGAATTTGTGACTTTATTCTACTCTGGAGTTGCCAAGGGTGTGAGGCACCGGGTGGGTGTAGGAATACTAACAAGCCGTATGACCGGGTCCCCTGGGAGATACTGTGGGAGGTGCTGCAGGAGTATTGAGTGAGGGGGTCCCTTTTGAGGCCAAACCAATCCCTGTATGTCCACAACGAGAGCTGTGTACTGATTGTCGGAAGTAGGTCGAACTCATTTCAATTGGGGATTGGTCTCCGCTAGGATGTCACAAATCCTGTTTGTAATATTCATGGACAGGATATCTTTGCGTAGTCATGGTGAGGGTGGGTTGCGGTCGGTAGCCTGGGGATCTCATCGCTGCTTTTTGCAGATGATGTGGTCCTGAGGGCATCATCGGTCCGTGACCTCCAGCAGTCACTGGATCGGTACGCAGCCGAGTGTGATGCGGTTGGAATGAGCATTAGCACTGCTACATCTGAGGCCATGGTTCTCTGCAGGAAACAGATGGAGTGCCTACTCTAGGTAGGGAATGAGTCTATACCCCAAGTGAAGGAGTTTAAGCACCTCGGGGTCTTGTTCACAAGTGAGGGGACTATGGAGTTGCTTGCTGGAGTTGCTGCCTAAGCGGGAGAAGATGGATGGATGGATTATGGGTATATGGCTGTTTAGCGGTAAAGGATCACTGTGATGTTGTGCTCTGATATAATTTAGCCTTCATTCATGAAATAATGTGCTTATAGTAGATACATGGCTGGTTATCAAAACGTAACACCGTTCTTACAAAGGACTGTGTGACCAAGATGCTGCTGTGTTTATTTTGTTGACATGAATAACAATCAACTACATTCTGCCGCCCGTATCCTTTACTGTAGTCTGGACGGCGAGTGGGAATTATTGCGCAATATTAACACCTTGAAAACTCTGATGAAAATTAACCTTATGTGGTTGAAAATCAAAACCCATAAAACTATGTTCAAACCGCGTTTTTCCGTTGTATGAGTACTAGCAGTCAGCAGTAAAGCAGTCAGCTTCACGTCAACACAGCTATGTGGAAGTCAGGGCGGGGTGGGCTTGTCAAATTTAAAGACACAGTCACTGAAAACTGAGAGTCGTGGTTGTGATCGTGCTATTCCACATTATTTATGTGGTATTTTCACCTAAGCTTTCAACTACATTGTATTGAGAAGTCAAGGAACTGTGTCAAGTGCAAAAAGGCCTGAAATGACTGAATTTTGTGATTTGTAAGTGTACATAAATATAGGCCTACTGTGTGAATTTGAACCAAATACTACAACAAATCTGTCAAAAAACATATACACAAATAACATGAGGATAATGCTGACTATCAAATGTTTAAACATGAGCTTTAACAGAAATAGTGTTGCATGTATCTGTATTGTTATTATTGTGAGGAATCATTGCCAGTTGCCTAACATGAGATCAGACAGTCTATTCAAATATGAATATTTATTAATAAAAGTATCATTAAAGGTGTATCGTTTAACTTTCTTATTCGGGATGTTTCAAACAAGTAGCCCTTCATATTACTCAGTACTCTTGAAGTAGCTTTCAACTCCAAAAAGGTTGGTGACCCCTGACATATAGACTACTACTTGTAGTCTATATTATCTACAAACCTTCAATGCTCACATTAGTTTAATTTTGCAGTGCTTCATCCTCAGGTTTTCATGTGTTTCATGTGTTCATAATCTTTTTTAATATTGTCACTGCATGTATTTATTTAG
>JAODLL010000002.1:3899869-3911836 GCA_026546735.1 Forbesichthys agassizii | reverse complement strand
TGCTTCATCCTCAGGTTTTCATGTGTTTCATGTGTTCATAATCTTTTTTAATATTGTCACTGCATGTATTTATTTAGCCTGACTGTATAGCAAGTGGGTCTGACTGAATACCATTCACATTTGAACCGGTACCCAACGGTACCGTTTTTATACTTTACACTCTGTAATAACACAAAAAAGGTACGAACGTGTCTGTGGTCGTGTCAGATATTTCTGTAAGCACGAGTTCATTTGCGAGTGCCACTGATGAATTTGCGATATTTTTATATTTTTCTTGCAAAAACCTATTTCACAGGAGGTTGGTTTAATTAAGATATTCGCTAAATTAAAACATTTGATATGCCTTGAATATTAACTAACAGACAATGGATATTAGACAATGGCTATTTCTTCATGGTTGTTACTCAGACATCAAATAAATACCGACCTTGCTCTCTCTGATTGGCTATTTCTGCTTTTTTGGAGATCTCAGAGAGCCAATCTAAGACAGAGTAGGGGCGTGTATTCACAGATAATGTGTGTGTGTGTGTGTGTCAAACTCAACACAGGCGACAGCGGTAGAGAGAAACTCGCACTGAAGATGTATATGCATGCCTATTTAAATTCAAACATTTACCCGCCAGTGTGGCGGATAGTTACAAATCTTGTGTAGTCTGAACCCATATTAATACTAGAGACGCACCGATTAATTGATATGGGCCTTGTTAACTGCCCATTGACAAATAAGACGACATTCAGTGATGGAAGCAGCCAATCTTTACCTATTGTCACATCAACTTTGCGCTGGCTAAATGCCGTAGTATACAGTACTTCCTGAGAATACTTTGTGCTTTTGCCTGCGCATGTGACATGCCGAAGCCCAGCAGTGTCAACGTGTTGTAAGCATATACAAATTTTACTTTCAGCAATTCTCTTAACTACATAAATATTGTGCATAGAAAACCGATATTGAAAAGTATAGTTTGCTGATCGTATTTACTTGTGTATGTGCTAGGAATTATCCTAGTTAAGTGAAACTCATGAGTGTCAAGCTGCACTCTTAGGGGATACAACCGGTGCAATGCAAGTTGCTAGTTTCAGTTTGACGCAGTTGTCATTTTTCTCTTAATAGCAAATACACTTGCATTTGCTCATTTGCATTTGCACTAGCAAATGCACTATTTGGGCGCAGGTGGTCTAAATATGAGGTGTGGTCTAGCGCATTGCTGGCGCATTCCTATCTATCATATTCCTATAGGCAGCAGAAAGTGATTGCGCGATTGACTGGCAAAAACCTGGTCTATGCGAAGCGCATTATCAATATAGTATCGCCTATGGCAGGTTGGCAACGTGTGTACACTCTGCTTGGGACGTGCAGGAGTTCACAAATATGCAAAGGATTAAACATTAATAGAGTACAATGTTAAATATCATTAGTGTGTGACCTACATAAATATATTTTAGGAATCTCGCTATAGCCTAGATGGTCTGCAAACATGGTTTGGTTAACAAACACGCCGGTATAATAATAATAATCCGCCTATGATGAAAGCTTGCCTTGATTTTGAAAGGGATTGGGAGATGAAACTCGGATTGGTTTATTTTATGTTAATAATGAAGAAAGTAAGTAAACCCCTTTTGAACCATGCGCCCCGCGCACTGACCGTTTATCTGCCGTTAAAATAGCAAACGTGGATTTGGACACGCCCTAAATCCAATTTGCGCCTTTCGCTGTAGACCGTGCGCTTAGATCGTTAAAATGAGCCCTTAATGTTCAAGGCATAAACAGTAATTAAACAATTCTTTCCAGCAAATCTGTTAATTACACCACACTTGTGAAAATGGCTAGTTCTGCATACAGAAATAGCCGACAAGCCCATAAGGCGCTGAGACAAGTCCACAAGACGAGCAGGAGGAATTTAAGTATACTTTGTGTGTTGCGTTGCGTGAGGCCACTTGTTTGGTTGTATACTTGGCCTACTTTTGTTCTTTGTGTCTAATTCAGACTAGTACAGTAGCATACCCATGCCTAGTTAATGAGCTGTATTTAGACCTGGTCAGTTGATGCTCATTTTCCAAAGTAACGCTTTAATTGTCATTTATCGTTTGATAATGTAGATGTTTTCATATAAATAAAGTTAATTATGCTATAATCCTATAAATCTATTGTAATTGTTTACAATGAACAAAACAATTTCTTCAAAATGTATTTATCAGTTTTCGTAAATGTCCTGCTTATGATGCCAACCAACACTGAATAAAAATGATTACTGATGAAGCTTACATTTCAAACTATTCATCAATGATGGAGGAGCAATGTGGAAATAATGCAAATATTTGAAAAACTATGATAGCTACATACTGATGTTTTGTCTGCAAGTGTCTGTGCTGTACGTGTGTGTGTGTGTGTGTGTGCGTGTGTGTGTGTGCGCGTGTGTGTGGGTGCGCGTGTGCATGCGTGTGTGCGCGTGTGCGTGATTGTGCGTGCCTGTGTGTGCGTGCGCGTGGGTGCGCGTGTGCATGCGTGTGTGCGCGTGTGCGTGTGCGTGCGTGTGTGTGTGGGTGCGCGTGTGCATGCGTGTGTGTGCGTGTGTGTGTGTGTGAAATGCCATGGTGGCATGGGCACTATTAGTTTGCATGTATCAATAGTGTGGGGAAAATTGGGGCACGTGAAATGTTCTTTCCACATGCAAAAAGCAAGTAAGAGAGAGAGAGAGAGAGACGAGAGAGAGAGAGAGAGAGAGAAGAGAGAGAGAGAGATAAAATGAGTGGAGGATGAGAGCTATACAGTAGCAAGAGACGAAAATCTCCCCGCGGGCCCAATATTGCCTGACAAGTTTAAACTGTAACTGTAGCATAAAGTGTTGTGATCAATGTCATAAATAGTGTCTGATGCATTTCAGATTGTCTACTCACTAATTCATGACCTCGGTTTTATTAGGGAAGTTCAGCGTTGCACGGCTCTTGAGGGGCAGAGGGGGGGGGGTAGGAGTGATTCTGCGAGAGTAAGGACCACTACAATATGAGCCAGGGGCTGCTGTTGCAATCCTGGAATGAAGAATCATAAATAATGCAGGGGCAGATAACAAAAAAAAAAGAGCCCCCATGCCGTTTCCCACAGTGCACCGCAAAGTCCAAAGGCCATACAGCTTTACTTAAAGGCCTGCAAAATATAAGTCACCACCAGATATATTTTGTTTGCAGTTCAATGACACGGGACTGAAATATGGGATTCACTGAGGGTGTACGACAATCCACGCTGTGGGCCTAAACTACATCTAGACTCTGAAATAATGATGTGCAAGCCGAGCAGTTGATCAGCTCCTTTGGTCTTCCAGCACGCCATATGCACCGCCCCCATAACAACAACGCTCATAATTAAAAGTGCTGTCTGGGAGAGATAATTAGGCCAGTGATGACCGCTTGCCGTGCACTGCAGCTGATGCCGTGCGGCCTCCACCCTACTGTGTTGGTATTCCACCTCAAGGTAAAGGTATATTTGACCGATTGATTAGTCAACTGACTGATTGACTGAAATGCCAATGTATTATCAGGATGTGAGCACAGCATGTAATTGGCTAAATGACATTTCAATTCAACGTGCCGTATGGGTTGTTAGCGGGCAGCCGTAATGGTTGTGCCATTTTAAAATAAGCACTTAATCAATGTTCATCGCGTCACCCCTAGCATCAACGCTGTAGGGCCTCAACAGTATCCCGCACAGACAATAGCGCACAAACAAACACGCAGACAGGCACCAAGCGAGCACTATATGTAGCCTCCAGCTACAATACAGTGCATAGTATTCCTAAGTAAAACTGCAATCTCTACCAATATACTCTCTCTCTCTCTCTCTCTCTCTCTCTCTCTCTCTCTCTCTCTGCGCATGTACTGCATGTGTGTGCAAATGTAAAAGGTACATGGAAAGGGGTGAGGAGAAGTATGTATTAGCTAACCTCCAAGCACAGATGTTCGCATTTAATCACACACAGTGGCGTTGAATTGCCTCCTTTTTATCATCCCTATCAATAATGAAAAAGAACTAAGCATGTTTCCTGCATCATTCTGGATGGAACGTAAAATGCTCAACGAAAGACACATTTAAGACTCTACAAGCTGAGTTTAGGTCATGTAAGCAATAAAACACATTAAGAATGTGTGAATATAAGGAGTAGATAAACGATGTTAACAATTACATGTTTCTGGAAAATGACAGAGGATAATGTATAACAACTTTGCTGTATATGGAAATGGATGCCTTATAGCAGTTTATAGCCGGTTACACTACAGTCTTGTGAAATATATTGAGATATTTACAAATTCTGGTTTCTGTTAATAATTAATTTGTATTTAACCAGGTGAGTAGTATAGACTCCAGTAGAAAAGCTACTAAATCAAGATTAATGTAATGTAATATGGGCAGTATTTGTGGTCTGAATTTTCTGAAGGTATTCTCAACAATAATGGATATTCAGTCAGACAATTAATCAGATAACTTTTTTAACTTTTGTAATTTTCAAGTGGTTTATAGGAATTATTATTTATAAGCTACAATGTCGAGAGAAGTGAAAAGGTCTAATTTAAATCTATTGGAGCGTATCCATCGTATTTACAGTGCCTTCACAATAATTATGATTTATCAAAATGCAGTGGCTGTTGTTGACTATTTTGTCCCCATAATTTAAATACTGTCAGAGTGAGTAATTGTTCACCAATTAAATAATTTAGCTTCCAAATGGCTTATTCCTTTCAATAAACTGCAGCATTTTCCAAAGCTGAGACTGATGAGACAAGCTATGAGTCATGAAAAAAATCTAAATTCAGCAGTTGGTCAAATTCTTGTTGTATTACAAATATTTGTTATATGGATATTTAACATGAGGCAAGGTAGACTATATTATGTTTATGTTAAAATACAGATGGCACATCAGAGAATGCAATCCCAGTGTATTGGCCCTATTGGCATCATTAACGTAGCAGGGATGGGATCATGGGAATGGAGTGAAGGGCTCACATCTGAAATTAAACTGAAGGTTGCCAACAAGGATACTGCCCGAAAACGAATGCAATGTTTCACCATATGGACCAGTTCCCTGTAGGCTACACTACATATATCTACGTTATAATGAATGAACGTCCAGCATTCTGTATAGCTACGGCAGAATGCCCAAACCCTGCACCCCTATACTTCAAAAGAGGCACGCTGAATTTCACATAACCGCAAAACACTCACGCACAAGACACACGCACATATGCATTCACACACGCACATATGGACACAGGCACGCGCACGCGCACACGGCATAGCACAATGAATGTCAAACAAACTGCTAATAACCATTTCCTGTAAACTCACGTTGTTTCACTAGCCTACCCAATGGCCAAACAGCATCCTGGCCGACACAACATAGCCTTCTGTAACCGAAGGCCACAATACGTTCAACCTACCTTCCCGACGTAAAGCCATTCCTTTTAGTCCAATTCCATATCGCAAGAAACGTGCAAACGTCAAAGTCTGTGCAATTCCTCCGCTGAAATACTTGCAATACGGGTGGTTCCAGCTAAACGTGGATGGCACGTCTTTGATCAGGCTTCGAGGCGTCAGGTTGCCTTGTTGGCGCTGCTCAAATGCCGATATAGGCTATGTAACGACCAATCGAAGAGACACTGCCGAAGAGAGACGGAGTTTTTAGCCGAGGTGGAGAAGCCAGCTGCGCTGTGCTGTGACAGTGAGAGCGGCGCGGTGCCTTTAGCCGCAGTTGAGCCCAGGGAGGCAGACTGGTGGTGATGCTTTTACTGGTGAGGCTCAGTCCCGCTATAACAGCATCTTTGGAACATACCACCGCACCGAGGAGAGGGGGTGTGGCACTCGCCACATACACACAAACATGCACAAGCTTCCTCTCATAAGGAGGTCGTCTGGATCAGTAGTTTAGACTATTTCAGGTAATGCCATATGGTTTTATTGTTGGTCCTGCTTAAAATGGTGAGTCACCGACATCTATGCTACTGCAAGCAAATCTCCTCCCTTCCATTAACGCACGGTGTTTCCTCAGCTTTCTGGGATTTTCTTTCTTTGGCTAGCAACACAAGCCACATGTTTCTGCAGTTTGAACGGTCTTTATAAAGGGCACCAGGCATGTAAATTTGGCTAAATGTAGTGAAGCCATTGTGTTAACTGTAAAGTATAGCACTATATTGATACTGTAGTCCAGAGTTGCAGGAAGTAATAGGCCTACTGTAAGAGCTCAAATGCAGCTACTACAATTTACACACAAAAATAGCTGGTAGAAGTGGTTGAAATTGGAAAATAATGTATTGCTGGAGCGAGCACAATTTGTAAGACCTCGTGCAGCACAGTAATGATTCTCCAACAAGATTTGTTTTTCGTGTGCCAATTTAGCTTCCTAATGACAGTGACCCATGCTTTGTGAGCGGTGTGCAGGTGCGGGTATATTTACAGCCGTCAGTCGCTGGCACAAACAGCTAGTGAATGACAGGGGTTCTAATGATGCAGTTTATTATTTCCCCAATGCACAGTACGCATGGGGCTACAAACAACTATACTCTGACAGACACATCAGTATCTGCTTTTCTGCCTGTCTCCTTATATACCCAACTCAACAGCAGCATGCTCTATTTTTTTTTCAACACCAGCTTTTGGCACTTTGCAACCATTTCATCACACTCTCCCTGCCAAACGGCAGCTCTACAGGCCAGCCATTGTGGACGGACAATGCATATTCCAAACTCACACATGCAGAAGGATATACTTTCTTAGTCCAATTGTGATTGACTGAATCGAGTGTGACTGACAGCAGTACAGTAACGACTACTCATCTTAGGGCAGGGTGTCAGTTTAGCACTGGCGCTGTGACGTTTCCTTGACGGAACCTTGATCTGAGGGCACGAGTGAGAATTGTGCTCTTGATTCCCATGATTCTCTGGGGTTTTACATCAGACAGCATTACCCACACATGGACAGTCTGGCCATCATGTTTCTCCTGCAGTGTCTTGAATGCACAGGCACATAAACACCTTCACCATCTGGGTAACTGCTTTTAAAAAAAGAGCAGTTTCATCCCTGCCCAACACATACTGAGACATCTCCTTGACAACCATCTCAATGCAGAGATTTGAAATGTCACCATGTTTTACTGTGATTCTTTTTTTACCATTAAAGTCTATAGAGGAGAGATAATAGATGGCCTCGCTATGAAAGAAACAAAACCCTCACCTACAATTCAAGACAACATGGTGAAAAGCTATGAAGGTAAAAGTGTGGACCTACAGTAGTTTAGCATACTGCTTTTAAAATTATACTTTTGTGTCAGAGGTTCCTCAGTGGAAGAGTTTGTGCAAAATGGGCATTTTGTGGTAAGGAATACTGTATAAAGTGATAATGAACTTAAGTAAAACCCCTGACTGTAGCTTTTTCAATGTCCACATTATGATATTAGAGGTAAAATATTTCATTTTCAGAAGGATAATGAGTCAAGATGTGTTGTGTGTGTGTTTGTGTGTTGTGGTATTGTGTTTTTAAGAAACAAACAAAACCAGTGCAAAAAAAAAAAAAAAAGGATGCTTCGGTTCATTAAACACCACAAACTGAACTTCAGCATGCAGAAGGGTTTCACTAAAGTTTAGTGTTACTTTACTGTAAGACGCTTCATACTTTACTGTATGTAATGGACCACCAATGGTCACCAGTATACTGCTGAACTCAACCTCCATAAAAATGTAAATTTTGTCAAAGGCATTTCATAAAACTAAGTTTCCCCTTTTACAGAAAGGTGAGCACAAAGACATGAGGCAGGCATATCTAAAAAGCATTCTGCATGTTGATTTATTCATGCCCTAATTGGGCTAGAGAGTTAGGGGAGACTAGGTAGTATGAAAGGAGAAATGTGAAAATTAGGTGAGTGAGAAAATGGAAATGTCTGCTGTCTATGGCTTGCAGTATCACTACAAACCTCCAGGATTCAAGATATAGCAGAAGGTGTGTTAAAATGGTAAGTAGCATTTCCAAAAAGCTTTGTGCTACACCGAGCACATATGACAGTGTTCTGAAACATTTATGGTCCATTTCACTTTCAATACACACCCACAGCTTTTAAGGTAACTTCTCAAAGATTTGTCATGCAAATCTGGTAAAGTACATTATTCAAGCAGATATGTATTTTTGAGCTAGAAACATTGATACCTACAGCGCATTTAACAAAATGACTACATGGTATGCCATTATAGTGTGCTGTTTTATGCTTTCTGTAAGAACAGTCTGTTTTTTATGGATGGTGATTTTTATGTTAATGAGCCACTGCTGTGATTGGCTGCTGTTGGGCAGATACAGGAAAGGATTTCTCCTCCAAGCTGCTGCAGAAAACACACCCACAACAAGGTTGTTGTGAAGGCGTATTACACTTTGAGACAGGCCAGTGATGATAGCAGAGCAGAATCACATTTCATATACAGTAAGGAAACGAAGGAACAATAGGGACTTATTACATAAACCAACCTGCTTGCATGTGAGATGGTAAGAACAAATAAAACTATTTGTAGAAAAGGGGCTCTTTGTTTTTCTGCAGTAGCTTTTAAATCTGAATAATGGATGCTGTCCATGGTGCTGACATGGTTCAGCTTGTCAAATACTTTATATGCTGTCGACTGTGTGCCTATTCCAATAAAGTGTAAATTCTCATATTTAATTTGAATATTTATCAGGTGTCATGTATTGATACAGGATTTATCCGCCGATTTAATACTATAGCTAATGCTGTAGCAATAAAATGTGATTGTAGGTACAGCCTTCTAATTCAGCTAAGAGCTGGGGGCAGTTTCCCTGAGCATTGTTTAGTCTCGTACATGCAAACTGCAAAGCCAACACAGTTTTTCTCTCAGGAACTCAGTGTTCCTGGTAGGCTGTGATCGATTGGCCAGTGATCAATGCATCCACTATGGTCTCGTATAGAAAGCGAGGTGCTGGTTGCGTACAAACCAACAATTATCCTCTCACTACCTCTGTGCTATTCATTTGGCCCCTTCTCTTATTTCGTCTTCTTCCTTGTTGTGCTTCGATGTCCCCCCTAACCTTTCACGTACATATTCCAATTTCTCTCCCTGTCCTTAACTCACTTTCCATAGATCTTTCTCCATTTCTTTTCCTTTATTCCTTTCTCATTGCTTCTCATTCCCCTGCTCCATTATTCTCCCCGGGTGACGTCGCTGAAGGGGTCTCTGTTATACTGTAATGAGGGATCTGGGATCATGCCCGTCAACAGTGTTTCCCTGCTCTTCCGGCGATGGAATATTGCTTTGCCCTTGAGGAGGATGCGTGAACTCGCTCTCCTCCAGGGGTGTAAAGAGTTAACTGGGGTATTCTTTCTCATGAAAGACACCATCCCTCTGTCACAACGTCTCTATTCTCCACCCTCGAAATGTCTCAGAGGAGAAAGAGCCCATTTATTGAAATCTTTTTTTAAATGACAGACCAATGACCTTTCTGAAGCGTGCGCTCCACGACCATAAATTCATACAGATTCCATTCTGTATGTCCTCTGAGCATTCAGCCAAATTATACCTGGACCTCCATCAGCCTGCTGGCAGGTGGCCACTATTTTCATCCTCAATTATAACTTTTTTTCCTTCTCCAATAATACCTGTTAACGTCCTGGATGCCGGGCTGAGGGCTGAGTACATTCTTAAACAGTGGTATTGTTTATACTGTAGTATGCTGTAAATATGGTATGAACTCATGGTGACAGCATTTCTAAAGGCTACCATTATATTCAAAGTGAGTCTTCAACTTCCTATACAAAAATAATAAGGAACGGACGTAGAAAGGCATCTTGTGATTGGACTCTAATCAGTAAGATGTAACTGCCACCCAAATATTGGCTGATAAAACAACCGTATAGCCGCACCTTCGCCAAACATTCTCCTTCAAGCTTACCTCTTATAATTAGTTATATATCCAAAAGGTCATGACATTAATAAATTCCACATAAAATACACATGTGTAAGCGGAGGCAAGTTTGTAAGTAGGCAATATTTTCAAGCGAGAGGCCTGTGACATTCAGTGGCTTGTGAAGAGTGAATAGAGCCTGCGATGCAGTGGAAGCAGGCAAAGGCGGGTGCATGTGGAATTATTGATTTGTAAAGCATATCTTTATCCTTACAGTATGTATGCGTGCATGAAAGTGACGGGGACATCAAGCGCATCTCTCAGCCACCTAAAGTCGACAAATGAAATCAATTCTTTGTTCTTAGCCTAAACAAAGCAGCAACACACACACAAACAGTTTTTTGGTCCCCAAGACCAATCCTAAAAAGCAGTTGTTTTTTTTTTGGGCCCATGGAATCTAAGCACTATTCCCATGAAGATCAAAGTGTGTGAGTGTGTTTTGGGAGGCTTTTGTTTTTAGGCGTGTGTATCGCTGAGTGCTTTCCGCTTTCTGTGCAAAAAGCCCTCAGATAGCGGATGCAGCCCTACGGCGCAGGCGGCCGTCCACATCTCCTTTTATCACCACACACTCCGTGCTCTCAGCAGCCTACTTACCTGTGACAGCAGCCCCTTTCAAACACACCTCATTGCATTTCAAACGCCACTGACTCCCACTCTCGTCTCCAAGACTCCCACTCAAGGATGCGCACACGCAGCTGTCAGCTGCCCAAATACTGTACACCCCCAACCCGGCCTCTTCTCCCGCCCCACCCCTCCTGAACTACCTCCCCCACACCCCAAGAGATGTTGGGAAAATAATATTTTATGCATGCCACAGCAGCCCACACACAGATACAGCGTATGAGAGACGTATAACCTACACTGTACGTGCTTGCCAACACTGGCGAGCGTGTTCCCACTCCGCTTTGCGTGTTTTCTCTTGTGTGCCGTATAGGTTAAATAGGAAGAGGGGAGTAGCATTTGCGCTATGTTCCAAAGCAACGTGAGCCATCTGCTTTGCATTTGCCTGTAGTTTTTACCAGTATCCTCTATGCATATTGGGTAAACTTATTTGCAAAGTCACATGGATCATTGTACATTATAGAAATACTTTATGCTAAAATAGGCCACGGCAGGCTGATTTATAGACAAGCAATCTGTTCCCAGGAGCATTAGTCATAGCAATACGACCGTATATAGATTCTGCCCACATACGTAAGTATTAGGCAGGCATAGGCACGGCATAGGACAGTGCAATGAATTTGCATTTGTTTGAAGTGGCATTATTAATTCATGCAGATGAGACTTTGCATAAGGGTAAAATATCAAACGGGGGGGGGGGGTGCTATCAAGCAATTGCACTATTAGGTGGATATTGTTCAGTCTTTCTGCAACACGGACACTGTTTAGTGGTCTTTTTGTGTTTGTATGCTGGATCCTCATATTGACGGAGCCATGTGGGAACAACAGGCTCTAAGCGTGGGCCTATCTTATTTAATCAGTGTGTGTTGCTCTAAATGAAGGCCTATTATCACACGCCACCCATCAACTGCTGCTCAGCTCCTCAAACACCAAAAGCAAAAGGTCAAATACTGATAATGAGCGCAGAGAAATAGCTATCCCTAATTACAGACATGAATGTAAAAGTCGAATGTGAAATGAGGTTCATATGCAAGAGTTACAGCTTGTCTGTTTGGCACTGCAGTACCCAATATTGTCTCTTTGTTCTCTGTTGTTACTAAACAAGCGTGTGTGTGTGTTTGTACGTCTGTGTGTGCATACATGTTCATGTTTATCTGCGGGCATGCATCAGCGTGTGTGTGTGTGTGTGTGTGTGTGGGTGAGGATGTGTATTTGATTTGTGTGTGTGTTTGTGTTGGCATCGTGCGCTGCGGCAGCCTGGCAGAGTAGCGGGATGCCTTAGAACACAAACACATCACCCAAGACTCTAATTACCCTCTCCGCCAAAATAACTTTATTTAAAGTGGCCACTGAGAAAGGTGGTGAAGGGGCAAACGTGCTGGTCTATACCTGGGGATGACCTGCCA
>JAODLL010000002.1:3875486-3899769 GCA_026546735.1 Forbesichthys agassizii | reverse complement strand
AACTTTATTTAAAGTGGCCACTGAGAAAGGTGGTGAAGGGGCAAACGTGCTGGTCTATACCTGGGGATGACCTGCCATGCTTTTGTGTGCCGCTAAGTGGACTAATGACTTATGAGAGGCTGATGTGTTCGCGCAGCAGCTGGATGTGGTAGCACCGATTGCTGTCGATGACCTCACTCTTTTCCTCCACAGGCGGGAGGGAGCATCATCCAGGGAGCTGGTGTCTCTCCTCTAGCCCAGAGAGCCTTGGCAGCCTGCCTCGCTCCACAGACCAAAATGTGGACGTTTAAATGCGCGTCTGCTTGCATGCGTGTGCGTATGTGCGTGCGTGTCACGGGCAGCCTACTGTGCTGTATGTATTGTGTGGCACAGTTACCTCCCATTGGAGGAGGGCTGGGGAGGAGGAATGTTGAATACACCTGTGACACATTATCAGCTGTAGCAGCACCGTCTGGCAGCATCCCAGCTGTTGAAGTGGGTCTTTATTCCTGTTATGTGTGCGTCTCTCTGCATTGGGTATCAGGGGGCCGGAGCACTGAAGGTCATTCCATGTGGGTAGCGTCCTCTTTGACATGAACAGTAATTACTAAGGGGCACGCCGTGGATGTATGAACCATGTAAGGCATACAAAATGGCCGCCATCCATTTCAATGAAACGGCTCACGTATGACAGTGTGTGTGCTTCTCATAACCCGTGTGCGACAGTTCAGTGAATAGGCATTGGTGTATTTTGTTCCTATTGTATTTCCATGCTCATGCATGTAATGACGCAACATGTGAAATAAGGCTGTTCCTGGCCTAATTTTCAAGGCACATGCTTTCCACAGTCCATTACTTGGAAATAGGCTAAATAAATCATGTTGCTGCAGTTAACAGTGTTGCATGCAGTCACTATATATATATGAAGCAAGCTCACAACCAGTCCTGGGGGCTTGGACTTGCACACATAGAGGATGAAAGTAGCAGTGTTTGCCATGGGGTGCATTTCTTGGTGGGGTTGTGGAGGCTCAGTGGAGAAGGGCTTGGCTGGGTAAGGGTATATATTGTGCAATATTTTTTTGTTGTAGGTTCTACTAACTTAAGATCTTCATCTCATAGCCAATATTTCTAGCCATTTCTTGACTTTATTAATGCAACAAAAAGTTAGGGTAGGACGGATTCTGTATTTGCCAACAGGTTTATAATTTAGTCAAATTTAAAGTTAGACCACTCCCCTGAGTACATTGTGTCCCCATTGCCCATTGGGTGACCTAATCAGTTAAATGAGCACCTCCTCTGAGGCCCGAGTCTCCTGTGTGGAATTAGGTCCTGTCCCCTTTATGACTGTCAGTCGTGGTACACCTCTAAGTGTGAAGCATATTGTGTTTCATTCAGCACGTCAGTGTCTTGTATCAATACTGTGTATCTGTTTTGGCTAACGCATGGCAGCCAGTGCTGTGTACAGCGGAGCTGGAAGCAAGCGATCTGAGAAACCTTTCAAGCGGAAAATCCCTGGTTGAAGCATCTGCTCTGCTGAAGTGTCCTTGAGCAAGACACTAAAATCCCTACTTCATTCAGGAGCACTGTTCCGATTCTTTACCGTACTGACTGATTTCTTTTGAAACACTTTAAAAATAATGCATGGTATTCAAACACAAAAGAGCTTAACGGAGACATACATGGTTGTTGCATGGCTGAAATTGTAAGAATTTATATGTTGTACATTTATCTCTTTTGTGAGAAAACTTAATTTATGTAAGACCATATTCCTATTGTTATTATCACTATTATTACATTACATCTGCTATTAGATTGAACTGCAAGCAGGATATTATTTCATACAGATGGAAATGTCAACAGTCTTCCTATTAAAGAAAATGTTATAATAGTTTACCTTTATTACTATTTTACTCTGTATTTCATTTTCAGAATAAGACATATTACAAATTATTATTATTATTAAGGTACAATACAATAATTCTTTGGTGTGAAGACTACATTTCCCATGAGTCACATTTCCTCATTGCAAAGCGCAGTACTCTAGTTCAGTCAGAACATCTGCTATCAAGATGTATAGTTATGAGATAATATACCAATATTTCTTTGGCCTTTATACCATAAATTGTGAGACTCTGCAGATAATCTGACCCAGTGGAAAATATTTGGAGTCATTATGGTGAAATAGCCAACTTTACAGAAATGTGTCCTTTGCAATTGCTACAGGTCTGAAACCCATGAGAAATCAGCTGTGACACTCCTTGACTCTAAACTACTCTGAGGCAGTCAGCAGTACGTGGACAGCTTAGAGAGGAAGTAAACAAGAATGAGATGTACTGTACCAATCAAATGTTGAATCACCAGCCTCCTGTGAAATAAGTGTGCAATTGTATATTTGTTTCTATATTTATTTTTCCTAATTTCCCCATAGTGTTAGACAGAAAAGCACAAAAAAACAATTGTTCCAACACACAGATTAGTACATATCAAGGGGCAAATAGTTCTAACTAGTAACTTCAAAATTGTCAAAATAAAGTTAACAATTTACACTACAGTGCATAGATCAAATGATCTCAAAAGGACGGTGTGTTTTGTTGTCTAATGCAGATTACGGCCTCATCTGAGAGTTGCGTCTGGTGAAAAACACCTCTGGCAGCCTTATGCCACATTCGATGTGAACGGGGAAGTGAGAGGGTGAGTCAAATCTACCGCTCGCAGCTATTGCCTTGCAGCTCGTCACTATGTATGTGTGTGTGTGCACACGCACACACACACACACACACACATACACGTTTATCAATGGTAGCTTCAAAACACATCAATTGTTAATGGATTGGAGTGGATTTGAATGGGTGGATTCATCAGGTGGATCCCCATAGACATCAATGGCTCTGGAGGGGAGGAAAGTGTCGGGCGGTGCTTCAGATATGTGATGGGCCATCAGTTGGCAAGGTGTGAAATACTCTCCCATTAACAGCTTCACATACAGCATAATGAGAGACTACTACAGCCTGGGGCAATGACTAACACACACATACGCACACAGGCATGCGTGCATGTTAATAGTTGTGTGTGATTGAATGCACATATGTAGTATTTGTATGCTAAAGTGTGTGCATGATTGAATGCACAAATATATACATATGAACGTTGAACACATGATATTGCAAATACTGCATCTGTGCATTCAATCACATATAGTACATTCGGGCACATATACTGTACACATATAAACACACGTACTGTTAGCTACCCATGGAAACGCATGCCTGGCTAAACGAACACAGCCACAGTCGTGCACATGCTCTCTGTCCATTTTACTTATTGCCCTATTCATTCCTCAAACAGATATTCTTTTTTTTTTAGCGCATGGCAATTGCATGCTAAGTTAATTAAGACAGTGACATTATTAAAGCCATGTGTCAGTGTGTCATGTTTCTTGTTAAATCACCATCTGACCTTCCCGTGAGGTGCAAGCTTTTAGCACCTGGTTCCTTTGCATCTACACTATCATGCCCCTGGAAATATTCCGATGATGACAATGAGAACCAACGCTGACAACCCAACTGAATTGGAGTGTGATAAAAGCCAGTAGTGGCGTTGCTTGAAGTGGGCTTTTTAGGCTGTTTCTAGTAAGCCATAGTGCATCATGCTCCAGCCCCCTTCTTTTCTGACTGCAAGGAGTGTGCTATGCCATTTCACACAAAATATGGACCTGTTTTTATCTGGCTGAGCCCTGTGAAACACTAGCAGGGTTTTCTGCAGTGGACTGACTGTACGTTTACACACACACACACACACACACACACACACACACACACAAATATCAAGATTACAGAAATATATCTGTTTTCTATCTGGAATATGAAATGGCAATTAGTATATTTGAAATGCTTAGACTGTTTATTGAATTCTGGACACTGACTGATGTTTCACCACTATCAAAATATGTCATAGTCAGACAAAAACATTATAATAAAAGGTTTGAAACCAGTTTACATACAGTAATACTGTATATATTGGTAACCTTGTACTGTACAGTATGTAGTTAGGAAATGTATTATGCATTTGTTTACATATGTTTCTACTGTGCAGTATATGTAAATACAATGCACACAGCCACACACACAATCAAACATCAACCTTGCACTTCCCTCCCATACTGTACTGTGTACGCATATATATATATTCTGTTTCCCCCACATTCTCGTACATTTAGCAGAAATGATTCCATTCTGTCAGAAATACGCAGCACAAAGACTGTGAAACACGGAGCTCCAGAGGTCTCTGAACCCTGGAGACCATTTTGTCTTCTACTGAAGTCATGTGTGCCGCTAGCTACAACACACACACACCAGTCCCTCAGAGTGTGTAGCACTTGCACAGCTCCACGATTTCAGTAACATCAAAACCCCAGCTTCCCAGCGGAGCGTCACTTGTATTCAAAAGTATTCTGGAGCGCTGGAACACACGGCAGCACTACAGCAAGGCGTTCTGAGCCCTGACGCACCCAAAAAGCTGTAGCGTAATAGACATACAGTTACAATGAAGACTTTATCAGCTAAATAACTAACTAACTAACCATTTATTGTAAAACTACATAAAAACAGAATTAGGTTTTAGAATAATTCATAATATTAATATATTTGGCAGAATGTAAACCACTCATGCCTTTCCAAGATAAGTTGGAGGATCAGGGTGGTCTGCTCCTACATGTATATGGCCCAGACTCATTGTAGACGTGAGGCTGCTGGAGCAGAAAGATATGCTTGGGCGTATATGAAATCAAACTGCCATTACTGTCATTTGACTAGATTCTGATGGAGCAGAAGGAAATCATAATGCATTCTAATGTATGTTTACAGTAAAATAAAATAAAAAAATGATTATATATAAAAAGATGACTACATTTAAGATAATTAATAATCTCTCAAACATAGAAATAGTTGGATAAGTTTTTATTGTATGGGGTTGCAATTAGCTGCCAATGTCAACATATAGTTTGATATATTTAGCATTCTCGCTGCATCGTGGAAAGTTGACAAATTCATTATTTTCCAGGAGAAAAACAAACATTTAAATTAATGAAACAGTTAAGAAACATATTAATTAAAGACATTAGATATAATATTATTTTAATGTATTTTTTATGTGATTTCATTGGTCTATAATATATACTCTATCTAGAACTGATGGTTAATGACAAATATGTACAGATCTTCTTTTAGACATTTTAATACATGCTATATTATTAATATTATTATTAATATTATAAGTATTTTGATGCTATAAAATGGCCCTAGATATGGAGAATAAATTCCTACAAATCTGTACATACATTCATACATGCAAGCAATGCAAAGTGCAATAACCTCCATTCTGTGATTTCATTATCTCAAGATAGGTTTCAAACATACTGCATCTAGACGAGACTCAGTAAGTCTAGAGTCCTGAATTATTTTTTATTAACGTGATAAAACTTCCAGCTCATCCTCACCTGCTTAAAAATTAATTTGATAAAAGGATCAACATATTGAAAATGTCAGCTAATTCCATTAGCATCAGTGGAGTGTTCCACTAAAAGCATCACTTGATCAAGAAAATTACTAGACTAAATGTCTATCTGAGATTGATATTTTGGTTCAGGTGACTGTAACATATATCCCAGTGTCTCTAGAATAATTAGGTGTTTTAAAAAAGTTGTAAGGGAAGAGGAAATCGGACTGTGTATTTTTGTCACAGCTTAGTATATATGCCCAACATTTAGTACTCCTGGATGCTATCCCTGGTGCCAATGTGTTAATAGATTTGGGCAGGTTCCAGTATTCCATTACGGAATAATTGGACAGGACAGCGGGACATCGCCAAGTCCCCCTTTCCTTCTGCCAGAAAAAAGGGTGAGAAACGTATTGATCCAGCAGTCCCTGTTGCTGATCAATCACACCAAATCAGCCCCCGTGGAACCAGAGCAAGGCAGCAGGTGACAAAAGGCTATATGACTACATGAATATAGGCATCAATCACAGCACACAGAATGATGTGCGGCATTACAAGTACCACCTGGGACAAGTGTTTCCCCCAGTGAAGCCTCCATTTCAGGAGAGGTGCATCATGCGGTATACGGTCGCCCATTTGCTCAGTGAAGCTTCCCCTTTTCTCCAGGTGACAGTGGTGACACAGGAGCCTGCTGTGGGTTCCCCGTAATTGAGTTGAATAACTGATTTCACTTCCAGTCGTTGCTCGGCCTCCACTGCTTTCTGCCTGGCTAGAGCCACAGCCGATTTAATTAATTTTTAATTAGGAGGGAAAATTGCAGGCCTATTCCAGCGGGACCTTTAAACATCTGTGCATTAGAGATAACATTCTTAACTACCCAGAGCCTCACAGCAGCGGGCTCCCTCAAGGCAGGGGCAGCTCACACGGTCCCGAGCAACAGGAATCGGAAAGAAGGCACTGGAGAAGTCTGTGGTGAGCCTGTCTGAGGCACTCGCCTCTATTGAGGCCTGTTTGTAGCTTGTAGTGAATGTCAGCAGAGCGGTTAGAACTAAGCCTTTGATTCGAGGAGGAGATTCGCTGTCAGTCACCCGTCATATAGATTCATGGACTGTCACAACGGGCTTTAATTGAGCAATCGATTGAACTTTCTATGCCCCCCTCCCCGTTCCCTTCCCCCTCCACCCTCCCACAACCCCCTCTTTCTACACTGCCCTGTCACACAAACTCCTACGTCGCCTGTCCTTACACACACACACACACACACACACACACACACACACACACACACACACACACACACACACACACACACACACACACACGCATACTCGCCATCCCCCGGGCTTTTATGAATATTTACTGATGTCCTATTTTGCCTCTTGTGACGTAATTCCTCACCCCACCTGATTGCACTGAGGTGTCACGGCAGGCCTGGTCTGTGCGAGCAGCGCCGACCAATGTTCTACAGCCTGTTAGATGGTGCTTTACTGCCCTGGCAAGCAGCATGTTGTCACAATGTGTTCAATATCGCCACACATCAAAATTTACTACACGCTTCCAGCACTCTTCCATTCATTCTGCTTTATTGCCTCACCGACACACATTGATCCTGGCAAATAATACTCTTTATTATTGAATATTACCCCACGCGCTCTGTAACCGGATTTATTTCTTGTCCGGAGTGTCGGTGCGGAAGGCATAGGAACAGATAGCGCAGTAATTTATATTTTATTTAAAAAGAGGAGGATCCCGCTAGGCTATATGCAACTATTTCAATGAAGAAC
This sequence comes from Forbesichthys agassizii, assembly GCA_026546735.1. Lineage (NCBI taxonomy): Eukaryota > Metazoa > Chordata > Actinopteri > Percopsiformes > Amblyopsidae > Forbesichthys > Forbesichthys agassizii. Next base: position 3,892,513 of record JAODLL010000002.1, on the reverse strand, counting down.
CCTGCGTTTGTATGCTAAAAACAATCTGCATTGGTTGTGTGTCTGAGCAACATGAATGACCTTCTCCCATTGCTTTACACTGACAAGTTCCCTACAGAAATCAGGAAGCAGATAACAAAATGGCTGACATTTGATCCCACGTTGACTCATGGAGCACTTGATCATTCCTTTAGCTCACACAGGCCCTGGGCTGTGAAGATAACCAAATTAAAAGTATAAACAATAGCACGGCATCTGCGCTATAGCTGTTTTAATTGAGTCAGTTTCAAAACTGCGATTAAAGGATTTGCAAATGAAGAACAAACCACCTTTTTGGCATCTTCTCTCTGCAGAAAAAGGGATGTATTGCAGGATTACATATTTTCCAACACAGTAAGTGTTTTTTGGAGGATGCATTTTTCTGGTGGCGCTATAGTGGCAGCACATGGAAGTGGCTAATTAGGCTGCTGTCCTGGAGGCTGTGGTTTGAGAAACGCCCGGTCTCTGGCATTTAATCTAAGCCTGCCACAACCAATTTGCCTGCATTACGCCCCACGGAGGAGCTGGATATGCATGACTGAAGAGACACCTGAATGCATCGGTGTCATTCTCTCAGCGAAGCCCGCCGATGATGCGCTGCTTATATAGGACATAGGTGGCTGGTCCTCGGGCTGTTTTGAAGCTTTGCTGTTGAAGTGATGAAGCTAGAACCATCGCACGCACTTCAAACTCCCCTCGCTCTCTCTCTTTCTCTCTCACTAGCTCTCTCTCTCTCACTCTCTCGCTCTGACTCTCAATCTCTGTCTCTTGCTTTCGTTCTACCGCTCTTTCTATCTCACACACACACACACACACACACACACACACACACACACACACTTCGGAAAATTGTGAGCACGTTAGATAGAGAAGGTGGCTTGCGAATGATGTAGCTGTAAATGGGAAAGCCTCTGCAAAAACACCAATTGTTATCTTACACTAGGCGATTCGCACATACACACTTGGCCACCGTAAACTGCTGGTGTCGTTACAACATACAGCATCAGTCAAACAGCGACTGCATGCACAAAGTTCTGTGTTTGGGGAGGGGATGGTGGTTGGGGGAGCAGGGGCGATGGAGGGAACTGTGGGGGGGAAGGTGTGTGTTGTGCGATAGATGGTAAGGCTGAGAAACAATGAGACACCTGAGGAAACAACAAGACAGCACCTGAAAGGTATTATTCCCTCTCCTACATTTACCAGTTTGTTTTCCAGAAGAAAACAGGCCTGCAAGCGTAAAGCAGAGTGTGAAAACACCACGGCAGATGCAGAACTTGATTGAAAACAAAAGGAAGTTGGTTTTGTTTTGCTTCCCAAAAGAGGCAATTACAAACTGTATGATCTCTTCTCGTCATACATTCTCCACCTGCTTTCACAATAGTTAAAATGATCCCCGGTTGTGTCGCTGCAGGCCTCCATGTTTTTCCTCACTCAGAGGGGTTTGGGCTGATTCATCCCCTTAAGGTCTGGAACACTGCTAACTGCGTCAAGATCCGCCTACTTGAGAGGAGATGTATTTTAATGGAGCTGCACGAGCAACTACGTAACTCAATGGACATTAAGCTTTTGTTGAAAACGTACCAACATGACTCTGGCTGTTTTCAGGCATTGTATATACAGTAGATAAGTAAATGCGGTTACTGCTTAATATAAATGTAACAGACTTCTGAGTGACTATGCTAACAGTCAATGTAAATCGACGTCCTCACTTCTAGAAAGTGGGTCTCTAGCTGGTCTACTAATGGTCAGTAACCAGTAACCATGCTACCACCTAACCTATAGCAAGGCATGTTAAGCTCATCAGTCCCTACAACCTCTCTGTGGGCTTGGGACTTAATCTGTGATAATCACGGCAGGACGGAACAGGGCTTTAATGGCCTGAGATGGATGCGTCTGTCTGTACAGCAGGAGCAGGAAAAAAGGCAACGGCACCACTGCCACCTTCTCACACTGACACTATAGGGTGACCTTCTAAACTGAGATGGGGAAATGTCATCTCAATTAGGCCAATCACATGCTCCGTTTCTGTCACTGCTGGCCAAAGGGACGCGCTGAGGAGCTTTGACAGCTGGATGCTAAGAGCTGAAATTGCTCCATTAGAAACATTTTGCATTTGGAATCTAAATGAACCCAAGGCGAATAGATAAGTCCCTGGTTAAATATAGTGGCAGCAGTGACTTGCGGTTTATTCATATTCATTTTACATTCTCCCTCAGATATGTCCATGAGGAAAGTCGAAAATATGGAAGTTGCTTTAGGAAACAGCTATGTATTACTGTCTAAAAAAAAGAAGACATTCCCGCAAGTAATTGCTATTGTTCAGTGAGCCAGCACATAGGTGTGTTTAATTTATATTCATGAGTACGCTGATTGAACTTTATATAAAACTACACAAAACAGCTTGTACCTTTGACTAAAGCTAATTTAGACTCTATATGACACAAAAATGCAATGCTAACCCCCAAACAGTCTTTAATGTAAATCATTCAGGTGCCTTGCCCTGGCTCATCTAATTTTGGTTTTAATTATTGAGCTGATATATGTGCAGTGTTAATCAAAATCCTCATATACCTGTTACACCGCATCATTAATCAACCGGTAATCATCCCAATAATCATTTCTCACTTAAATGAATAGGGCCTCCTAGATACTTAGATACGCAGACATGAGCACATGCATGCGCACACACACACACACACACACATCACAACACACAGACACACAAACGCACAATGACACACGCACACGATTTGAGCTGTGATCACAGACGGTCACGAGGCGTGCCTATTAAACATTTGAAAATCACGACCTTGGTTTCACACAGAATATGAAATAATCTGGGTCATTATTTCATTAATGCATGCACCAAGTAGCCCTCCAAGCACTTTAGTTCCTGACTTAACATTTAACTGTATTTTATTGCTTGCTGACTGGGCTCGAGACACCAAGGTCAATTGCCAAGGGTTCCCCTCCGACGGATTCTATATCCAGCTCAACGTTTTCCATAAAGTGTTCAGACTCAATCATAACCGCCCGGATTAGAAACAATTCCCTTTGTTTTGATACACTAACACTTTCATTGTTAGCTATAGCTGGGGAATAAAGCACAAGGAGCGAGAAAGCTGTAAAAGGTGTATGCGCTTGCCATATTAAAATATTCTGTGTGTATAGCGTTGAGATGAACGTCGGTGCCTGTGAAAAATCTTACATTCAACAACTTTTGGGAGCGCTTGGAAAGGAATAGTGATCCCCTCGGGGCGCGTTTGAACCGGAGCGCCATAGAACTAGAGGTGTATCAGCGATTTGCATCACGGTGTACACCATAAACAGCAAACGCCCATGAAGTTATTTGTGTGATGACATGTGTAAATATTACCTACTTATAGTATTCACTTTCCATCTCTCCCTCTCTCTTTGTTCTTTCCATGTTCCAATCTCTCAAACTTAATCTATCTCATAAATGTATGCATGTGCACACATAATTACATACAGCCACACACACACACACACACACACACACACACACACACATACAGACAAACACACACGCACACACATACATATACAGTATACAGTATAACCCATAAACTAGAACACAACATCTACTGTAATCAGTGGCCATGCATGAAAATGGCTTCCCCCCGCTGACAGACCCTTAATCAAAGCTCACACATGCAAAATAAATGCTGCACTGTAATTGCTACATGCCTAATTTAATAGAGCAATGTATGAGCTTTAGGCTGTTGTCGCTCATTGATTTACATTATTTCAGCCCTATTGACTTCCATAACAGTATTCATTTAGCTATTTACCTGTAGTGTTTACACGGTACAGTATGGCCTGTATCATCTTTCACATTAAAAGCAGTGTCCTGTGGCAACCTGGAGATGTGAACATGTGGAGTTGCATATGACTGACGCAAGAGTCTCCCCTCGAGAGTGGGGGCATTCTGAGGACGCTATGCCCTCGCGGTTGTAATATAATACATTCAAATGAGAACGATATTAGAGGCATCTTTCATCTATTGTACTCTGACAACTGCATCTGGGTTCCCAAAAGGCATTAGACACAAGAATTTGAAATGCAGACATGGTTGATATATTTCGACTCATAAGAGGTGTTTGCAGATACCCCATAACGGTAAAAATCTACTTAATTCAACATTTAGTTGTGTCTGTAGTTCACAGATAAATGTTCAAGTTCAGCTTCTCCTAACTCAAAAAGAAATTATTCTTATGCTGCGGTTAACAAAAATGTCATTTATGAAAAGGAAGAGTTTAATATGCCTTACCACCGCACGTCTAAATGCGTCCAAACCCGAGATCGCTCTAAACTTTTCCCGAACATAATGCAAATATAAGTAAAGACAGCTGCAAGGAATCGGAGTAAAAGTCTTGAATATAGATACATTCATTAGACAAATGACTTTCAAATATAAAAGCAGTCCTTTCTCCTCCTCTTTGGTGGAGGTGGCTGTGTATCTTTTTGTGTGTACTCATCCCATGATGCAGACAAGGTTCAAATTGAACATGGACCTAATGACAACATTGAATGATAGAAGTGCAAATGAATGGTGATGTAGCATATTGATTAAGATGCATCTTTGGGAATAAAAAATGCCTTGCTATTGATTTGCTATTTATGTTTTCCATCTGACTGTGTGTTGCCCTCCTTGATGCTAAAAGGCCGAGGACTTCCAAAATAGATTGCGATCCACTCACGCGGAAGGCCCGCCCTGACGGAAGTGCCATTGAACTTGACATCTCAAACACAAATAGCTGCTTTGACTTTGCTAAACATAACCCTCTCATGTTCAACACAGTATTGACAAACGTGAGTGAAGTCTGGCACGGTGGCCCTGGCTCCTGTTGGATAAGCCTACATCACTGCAGCCATGTGCGCTCCTCTACTGTATACAGTATAACTGGGCTTCTCTCCTGTTCTAAGCACTAAAGAAAATTGACACTTTCATATGTTTATTTCTCCATATTTGTATTATTATATTTATTTTCCCTGTGTTTATGCTTATTGTGATTCATGTAGTATGACAGAATACTGGTTCTATTCTATTCAAAGTCCTCACTTGAATTGCAGAAATAGATCTTTACTAATCCGTTATGCCGCCGCATGTCTTTTCAACTTATGGAAATGCATGTTGCCTTACATACTAACAAAAACTCATATCAAGAGCTGTCCTACTGTACCTGCTTGGCACACACAAAACAAACCAAGGTTTTTCAGGTGCACATTCTTAATAACAGGCTTCTGCGTATATAATTACTATCCTCTGGATAATTCCCGAAAACCATATTAATTCTTTTTGAATTCCTTAGATGTGCTCATTTGAATAGGAAGAAAAAGCCTCTCTTTTAATATACGAGATGTTTTCTTTTATAGCCGTGATTATGGAGCCCTTGCAGAGGGGGGACATAAAGCTCCTGCTATAGGGCTGCAGACACTGACTATGCTAATGAATGCTTCATACAGCCTCATTATGAGCCATGGAGAGAGGACTTTTTTTAAAGCTCTTGTCCTGATGCATTATTATCTAGTAATATTTGTGTTGAAGAAGTGGGCTGGGGTGCATTGTGTGTGCGTGTGTCCTTTGAGGATTTTACAATAACTCTAGACTAAATGACCGGAGCGATCATTAGCTAAGTGATTTATTTCCATTACAGGTCTTGACATATGTCTCCTAAAGGCTATTTGTGCTTACAGTTCCCGTTGTATTTTTTACGACCGTTGACTAATGAATAACAAATTGCTTTCAGATTGAAAATTTGTGAGCAAAATATGGACGTTCGCCATCCACTCGAGGGATTTGCATCATTTCTGCATGCAGACCACCCTTACAATAGGCAAAGTGGGCTCTCATTCCGTCAATGGTCAACAAATTAGATGAGTGAGAAACCGTTTACAATAAAACCATCCACAATTTTATGCGCAAGTTATCCATATTTTAATGTAATAAGCTGAGGGTCAGGAGACTATAGCGGAGCATGCCAATTAAGACTTGTCTCCCAAACGTCTCTCCCTCTCTCTCTCCTTTGTTTCCTTTTCATAGTCTCTCCTCTCCTGATTATTTCTGGCGCTGTGATCTCCCCTTCCTTCCCAGTTCCCTGTCAGCATCTCAACCTCATAATTAGCCGACATTAATTAGATGCACTGGCATAATTGCTAATCATTGGTTACGCTGGAAACATCTTGGAGAATGAACAGAATGCCAAGCAAGGCAAGAGGAAAACAACGGCTTGGTGATAGAGAGACAGAGAGATGGCCAGACTGGGAGAGAGAGAGAGAGAGAGAGAGAGAGAGAGAGAGAGAGAGAGAGAGAGAGAGAGAGAGAGAGAGCGAGAGAGAGAGAGAGTGAGAGAGAGTGAGGGATAGAGGGAGAAGTCATTGCATGTGGGTGTGAAAACTGTGGGAGAAAGCGGTAGACATCTTGAACAATTCCCTAAACCCTAAACCAAGGCCATATAGATTATCACCATAGTTAAGCACTCACCTGAAATGATTACAACTTGTTCTCCAGAGGACAGCCATCAGGCTTAAACCCGACCCCTTACCTTCCATGCACGTCCATGCCCTGTACGTGGATTTGGAGCCCAAAACGTGACTTAATGACCAACGCTGGCATGGCCGTTGCAATGAGAGGCCAGAAATGGAAAGTCATGCCGCTAGTTTGCTTATGGAGTCCCTGGTATTGCTGACAGTGACTGCACCACTGCCTGTCCATCTCAGATTACTGTCTAATCGAATTCAGCCCCATGTCTGGCTGGTCCCGCGGGTCTGCTCTAGCGGTCGACTCCTGTGATAAAACATAACAACAAGACACCGCCATTTCATTGCGGAACGACTCAAAGGGGACATCAAAGACCTGCGTCTCTCCCTCCCTCCCTCGCTCGCTCTCTCTCTCACTCGCCCTCTTTTTTCACTTTATTTATTTCTCTGTATTCTCCCCATCTGCCCTCCTGCATGTAGATCAGCAGTTTTCAAACTTTTCGAGTAACAATTCCTCTAAAAGACGTGGTTGTCACTTCTTTAATAGCATAACATAAATATCACATATAAATATATTGTGTACAAACAACCATGGCTGCCGTTAAAAATGAACACACAACAGCAACACAAAATATGATCTGCTAATATCAAATGTAATTAAAATTTAAATCTAACATTCTCAAATCTTAAATTTCATAATGTTCGATTTGAGACATTTTGTCACAGTGTGCAAGGCGACGAGCAGCTTCCTAAAGATGTTCCACGCTTCATTCTCTATTCTCCATGTCAACCGCCGTAAATGTTTATGGCTTTCTGGTAAGACCTCGGCTATTCAAATGATGGTGTCACAATGCATCCCTGAGTAAGGATAAAGCCTGCCTTTATAGCGACCTGTAAACAGTCGCTGTGTGCTTCACGGGGAACAATACCCATTTATAAGCGCCCTGCAGAGGCCATGTCCAACAGGGACAGTAAAGTTTTAGGGGTTTTCCCTTTCTGTTTCTTCTCCCTGTCTTTATCCCTCCTCCAGTATTTCTTGCCTTTTTCACCCCTCCTTTCCCAGGGCTTGGCTGAGATTAGGCCGGGGTTTAATGAGAGCTCCAGCTTCAGTATGAGCCCTCTTTTCTATGCAGCTCCATGTGTCTCGTAATCCGCCATCGATCCTTCCATGAGTTGTTGCTGTCAGCTTTCTGAAATAACAGAAAGAAAAACAACCAGCCACTCCAATTACCCCTGGTTATAATTGGGTATTATTACAATGATGACGCCAGACCTGGCGTAGCGTGACGGTGGCACCGAGCACTACCGGAGAGGTCAGGATGACACCGCTGCTTCCTCCGCGCGCTGCTCCCGTTTCCTGCGAGACCGCATCAGCACACGGAAGACCTCTCACCCAGCCGCAGCAGAAGAAACAGTAGCAGGAGTAAACTATTAACTGCTTTAATGTGGCAACAGCACCAACTAACATACAGTCAGAAAGCTGTAGCTGTTCGGGCTACAAAATGTCACCTGCTTCATTTCAAATGTTCAAGGACAGACAGGGGAGATAACCTTACTTATGAATAGCATTAATGCTTTTATACTTATGGACGGTTTTACCTTTGCGCAATTCAGCAGACAACTCTTGCTTCTTTGCCCCATCATCATAGCTTCTGGGGGGGTACAATACCATTTATTTGAATAACAAAGAGAATACTTTAAAAGGAAAGTACCCCATACTCATTTTCTCTGGATAATAGCCACACCGCCTGATATTACTCATTTATTATTCATGCTTTGTCTATTATAAATATTCTGAATTGTAGAATTTTAAAGTTACATGAAGTTGTATGTAAATTAATGTTAGGCTGGTATCTACACACTATAAATGCTATTGTTTATTGTCAAAAACAGTTAGCATCGATGGAAAGAATGAGCTTTGGGACCAGTAGATCATGGTGACAAATTGCGGCAGCAATGAAATATAATCCTGTTTACATCTCAAAACATGAACCCGGATGAAGAACTTATTTTGTATTTTCATTGCTTGAATACCATTGCTGATCTCAAGAAAAATAATCTTCTGAATAATTCAATTGCTGGGAATAGACAGAAAAATTACTGTCACACTGCCAGGACTCAAATCCAATGAAAATAAGTAACATTTGGTACAAAAACTCACAAGTTCTAGGGAGGCTTAAATGAGTCTTCACACTCCTCCTCCCTAAAGTGTATTCAGAGAATTGAATTACTCCCCTCCAGAGAGAGAGAGAGAGAGAGAGAGAGAGAGAGAGAGAGAGAGAGAGAGAGAGAGAGAGAGAGAGAGAGAGAGAGAGAGGGAGAGAGAGAGATACACAGTGAGAGAGACAGAGAGACAGAGACATAGAATGAGAGAGAGAGATTCACTTTGCTTTGGCTAAGAATATAGTTTTTTGGCCCTTGGAAGTGAAAACATCGGGACTATCAAGTTGGCTGCCTCAGATGGAAGCAAGGCTGGCAGTGAAAGCTGAGTTACTGTACCGTATGTTGCCATGGTAACTACTAAACCAACTGATGAAGCGAGGTAGCCTGATTGTCACAAACACAGTCACCGAGACCTGACTGTCTGTGCAGCCTCTGTCAAGCTGTGTGCAGAAAAGCACTCAGAACACTTACGGGTCTATTCTTTTAGTTTACTAGGACCGTATTTCAGTCCAACTGCCAAACGCAGCTTTATGAAGGACAGCAGAGCCGGTTGTTTAAATGTATAGGCTTAGATAAGGAGCTCCGATCGCTACTATCAATTCAATGTCTTTGATGTCAATGCAAGTGAAAGCAAACAAAAACCACAGTGGCACCATCAGCATGGTTGTCTGAGTCTCTTTCATCTGGTGATTAGGTATTCTGTGTGAAAATGTCGCTGTGTTGTTTTTGCTGATAGCCTCAGAGCCACAGACCATGGAGGTGTTTTATTAAAAAGAGCACAGCTAGAGATTATCCAGGCCTCTCCTGTCCTGGGGGACAGGCACGATGGGCAGCTACCACCTGCCATTGGGAGCCCCAGACTTTACTGGTGTCCATGAAATGGCAGAGACTGCCCTCTAAAGACCCATCACAGCGTACCAAACAGCTGGCCAGATGCCCCTTCTTAGTATGGCTTTCCATTGGACTCATTCTCCTTTCTCTGTCTCAATCTCACTCATGTTGGCACACACACACATGTATATGCCTGCGCGCGCGCACACACACACACAGATACACTATATATATATGTGTTATTGTGTGTATGTGCAAATCATACATACGCACACAAACACACATAAACCTGCCTATAACCGGGCAGACTATGGGATGATTGCAGAGAGCATCTCTGTCTCCACACTCCTTCTCTAGCTCCAAATATTTACTGTGCTGGCATGATTTATTATGGGTTAATTGCTGAATGTTAAACAGCTATCATAGGCATTATTGTAAAAAAACACATGCGCGCATGCGTACACACACACCACAATCAACTATATAGCCTAATGGCAGGCTGGATTTCTCATAAACACCAGCTCCTGACCTGTCTAACTTGCCCCAGAGGTATAATATGCTTTATTATAGACATGTGAAGACTTAATTAGATGTGTATAATGCATGCTGTCCAGGGACTGCTCTCTACACTGTTGTGTAAAACTGGGCTGCATATAGAACCGGCTGTGTTAACCGCCTGCATTAGTAAATCTCTTTGTGTTTTGTTAGCAGTGAGAGGCAGCTCGCTGGTAAAAAAGCACTGCTCGCTGCTCATTATGAGAGAAACCGTATATGTTACTTTGCTAGCCGAGAAGGGGAGGGGGGTGGCAGCACGGATTTTAGGACGTGCAAGTGCGCAAGTGGGCACACGCACAGTGTGCACAATTCTGAGCTACACTGTATGAATAATTGGTTCACTATACGGTGAGAAAATGTGCGGGGCGAATCGCTCTAAGTAATGAGCATCATCATTAAACAAATACAATATGACACACCTTTAGGCTCACCATTTGACAACTGCGCTAGTGACAGCTGGTGCATACTGTATGAATACATGCGGAAACTTCTGCCTTCAAACTCAGCAAGCTCGCTAACAACTTCTAAAACCCTGGAGAGCTGCTACATCTCTGGCAATTCATTCAACTAGGCTCAGTGCCCTGCCCTGGAGAAAGCCATAAAGATTAGCAGTTAGATTGCGATCTTAAAAACAAACCGTCTGTCCAAGAGTGAACGGGTGAAAGAGCAAGCTAAAGCTGTGCCGATTAGAGAGATTAGCACACGGCAAAACAAGAGGGACAAAACAAATCCACTCAAAAGAAGAGGCAAGTTACACAAAAGGAAGAATGTAAAAAAAACTCGGTGCTCCCGGTGAATATACGACTTGCAGAGGATATAAAACTTAAGGAAGAGCCCCGTTGAACAAAACAAGAACAAAAAGAGAATAAATCAATAAATCTATACGGATTCACAGTAACACCACCACTCTGGAGATAGTCACGTGTATTACTGCTCTATCAGATGGGGCTGTGACTCTGCATGACCTTGGTGACAGTGTGGCCATCTCAAGAATGTGCAGACCTAACAGAATGTGACCATAGCAAAAGATTATGTGACTACATAAGGCTGGCCTGTGGTTGTTTGTTTTTTAAACTTATTTGGTATCATCGTCTTTGTCGTCATCATCATTATCATCATCTTTCTGTTGCTTTTGCAAAGTGCAAGCATTTTTGCTAGCAATTATGTTACTATAATTGTGGTTTATAATATGTAATTACACTCAACAAAACACTTTCAGCACTTTTTTGTTTTAATGTTTTGTTTATAAACACAATTTCAACTATTCATTTGCAAAGCAATGTTTTAACGGAGTATTACCATAGTACATTTTCAATTTCTTTTCTCATTTTCATAATTTTCGTCAGCAATTTTAGACATATTTAGAGACATGTAAAGGTTTTTAGTTTAGAAAAAAAAAAAAAAATTTGTATGTATATATATATATATATATATATATATATATATATATACACACACTGTACCAGTGTGTCTTTTAAATGTAAATAAGTTTACCATGCACACTTTATTATATATAACTCACATTACACAGTAGGATATATATTTATATAAATCTTTTGGAAATCCACAAGTTATTTTCATTTATGAGACAGGGAAAGAGGATACTTGTGGTTTTGAATTCACTAAGAGTACTTATCCAGTGCTTGTGTCCGAGAGCTGTGTGAAAGCATCTGCATTCAAGGACTGTATGAAAATGTATCAGCTCTTTTATCAGCTAAAAGTTTCAGATGGAGAATACGGGGGGGGGGGGGGGTAATGAACACCTTGGAGAATGGTGAAACAACCAACAATTTTTATGTCATATCATGCTTTTTAAAATGTACTTTACTAATTTGTACGTTACAAATTTCCAGCGGAGGACAGTAAATTCGAAACCATTTCCACTGAAGCGGATTGTCACGCTGTCTGTTTGGGTCTTTCTGCCTCTCACTGATGACTTGAGCATTAAATGAGCGGCTAATTAGATTAATAAGGCAACAGATTGAATGTGGTGATGTGTTCGGTTTACAGGTCATTCCCAGAGCCTCATTCCCTCTGTGGTCACCATAGGACTGGGGCAGTTAAGCCATTTGTTGCAAGCCACAGATGCTGATAGTTCCCTGGGGAGCCTGTGCGGTTTGCTTACTGCTTCAACAGGCAAGACGGTTGTGTTGCAATGACTTTTCTACCACTTTCCTTCCTTCTTTTCAACCGATGTGTGTACCTTAGCATGGTATCCTATTAAGTCTGCAAAAACATAGTGATATTTCTGCATTAGACTTAAATGGACGATACTGAATACAGTTACAGCAGTTTATTTAGAGTATTCACCAGAATTGTTAAAAGTGCTGAATCTTTGTAGGCTACATGGATTTCTAATATCCTGGTGTTGATATTGCCTTGCTGTTATCAAGGTCCACTAAGGCACACTGCCAAATGTTTTTCTACAAGGAAATCCGAGGTAATAGAATAATGTCCCCCATAGCCTGCCTCCCTGCTTCCCCTTTTTTATATAATCACTGATATGACAGTATTTAATATGACAAATGAAAAATACCACATTTAAAGCTAACCAGCAGCTCACATTTGTCATTGGTCAGGAGCAACTCACAGGGTAAAGCCCTATGCTAGTGCTTACCCGAGACTACACCCTGCGCCCTATTGATCTCAGCTTGCAATACTAACTGGTTTCTATTCATCTTGTAGTGGCTGGGGTCTCACACTTGACAAAGCTGTCAATCAACCATTCACCAGCATTGGCCCCACCCTTGACATTAAGCTAACAACATAATTTGTCTCTCGTGTCTATTTCTCTCTAATTAGAGGGAAGTGTGGTGGGAATCCTCTTTAATTTAACTTCTAAAGATGTGGAATTAAACCTACATTTTAATTAAGTCATAATGACACAACAATCTATATAAATCTAAGCTAAGTTAAGCTTTAGCTTTCTTTATCTTAAACAATAGCCTAATAAAAATAAAAATAAACTCTTGAAAGCATAACAGCTGGAAAACCAAACACAGGAACATGCATTCATGGTGGTGATAGCTATGGCTTCTAATATGTTTTGCTATTCTTTAAAATGTCAATACACACAAAGCATGCTAGTTAATGTGAGAGTGCAACACACCCATGAATATGTATTTACATGTTCTGAGTAAAGCAGCCAGCTGAAGGTCAGAGTGACAATTACATCAAGTTCTCCTGATCAGCGCTTTCACTCTCTCACAATGAACAATACCTGTAAATAGTATTGACACCTTAAACAACTGATGAATTCATTGGGAGCTCAAACATATCCATCTCAAATGATTATCCCATCAGTAAAAAAGGGAATGTGGGCATTAATAATTCATTTAGATTTCGAGGCGATTGATCCACAGAGATGGCAGAGTCTTGACGGTTGGATGGGCTGGAAGTACTGCACACGCATATGACTGCACAAACATTTACCATGCACATTCTTGCACACACACACACACACACACACACACACATGCACATGCGAGCGTGCGCACACACACACACACCCACACAAAACAGCATATACACAAACACCAAATGTGTAAATCTTTCCATTTCTCGTCAACAAATCACCTCCATTCTGAAATGATAGGGGTAAAAAATACAATATGAATATATATCAACACAGCACTGTTAGGCTAAACAGTTATCCATTAACACAACGCTGAAGAAGGAGAAGGCTGTTGTTCATTTTAAATTCTCTATACAGTATAGGTATCATCGGGTTAGCGTTCATATTTTCTGGCTAAATGTATTCAGCGGTGCCCCAATTCTGCAGCAGGTAAATAGTGCTCCACTTCTCTGTATCCACAAATTCTTTCTTTGAATGGAGATTATCCAATTATCTTGCAGGTGTGACATCACAAGTAGCTGTAGAAAGGCTTGGAGGCAGAAAGGGTGCTTCCCGTTGAATGAGAGATAAGCAAATGAAAAAGATGCAAATGTAGGAAACGTATTTATAAAATAAAAAAAGAACATTCTTGAACGTCTGAGCTAATTGGTCGCAAGAGAGGAGATGCTGATGTAGAGGTTTTGTTGCTTTCCTGCAAAGCCACCATATCTAAAATATCACACAACGGCACAAAGACAAGCACACGCACACTCTACAGACGGGACACACATTCGGATGTTCACACACTCACAATAATGCGTTTCACCCAAACACGCAACCTTGAACACACACACACATGCAGCTTTGGGTGCTAACATTCTAACTCCCTGCTTAACAATACGTCTGGGCTCACTACAAAACGCATTAGACGTCATTTTGTTCTTCTCCTCCATTATCATTTCTCTTGCCAGCGCTCTTTTGTTCTGCCCTGTGTTAAAAGCTGACATTAGCACACAGGAGTGTCCTGCCTTTGTCCTTTTCATGAAGCATTTCAATCTCTCACCTGCCATTAGCCGAGATAGGCTGTCTGCCTGACTCACATTTTACAGAGAGGAAATGTGGAGCTGTTCCCTCCACACCCCATTAGAGACCGGGGAAGAGACCCAATATATCTGGAACTCTCTGTGCAATATATGCACACTCATACACATTGGCAAATATGCACGCACGCACACAAACACACATACACGCTCACTACACCCTACCAGGTAGATATCCAATGGCAAAGTAGATTTGTGATTTCTTAGAAACAGCATGCAAAGTGTATAGCAGTGCTTTAAAATTAAACTAATGCACACACAATTAGCATTCCTTATAATGAGCACCAGTGGGACTGGAGGACACCTGTTTGTTTGCACGATCCTCCACAAACATTATGTGGTTAATCACCCGAGGTGCTTCTGGGTTGATGCTCAGGGTCTACGTTATGATGAAGGGGTTAGTTGGCTTTAAACACACAGATGTTATTGCATTTTGCTGTGGTGGTTCACTTATAACGCAAGCCATTTCCACAGAGATAGCGATCCGCTGCAGATGTCCTGCATTGTGCTGCACCTGCAATATTCCATACTAACGCCGACCTTCAAACCATCAAAAGCAGTATATATGAATACTCAGAGCTAAGATAAAAATACCTCCTCAAACAACGACAGGAAGAAATCAAATTCAAAAACACTTTCAATCCCACTTCAATTCTCTCCCCAATAGCTGTCGGTGATGTCGCTCTATCCGTTGTAAATAAAGAGAATCCCATCACATATTTTGACTTTATATGGTCTGTTTGCTCCGACGGCCTTTTCAACAGCAGTTACAAGTTTATTTGCTTCCCCCTTAAAGGTGACTTATAAGCTGTTATCATAAGGCTGGCCAGAAATGTCAATACAAGATTAAAAGGTGTGAGCGGAGAAAGGGACAGACTTCATTAACACTGGTGTAGAGCTGCAAATGCCTATCAATTTGTGAGCAAGATAAGGGGGTTAGTTGAGAGGTCCAATTGAGTTCTGGCCCTTCATTGACACATATTGACTCCTATTGATTTGTTATGAGCTTTAACAAGCTGGAGAGGAAAAATACTCGGGTACTGTTCATTTTCAGACAATGGTAAATACTGTATATAGGCTGTCGATCCAGGAGATACACTAAAGACAAGCTCAGAGGGATATTTGTAAAATGTGTAGTATGGACCTGCGATAATGTATGAATAGCATTCGTGTATATACTGTACACCCTAGGTTATGGTTTAAACATGCCATCAAGATACAGCACAGGAAGATACTTCCAGCAGCTGTTGTAGATAATTACTGCTATGTGCAGTTTGATATCACATCATAGAGTTTTCTGCTAGTTTGGCCCGCAGCTCCTAGCAACAGAGCTAAGGCTGCAGCAGGTGGAAGGGTTCATTAGATCTGCTAGCTGGGGCCCACAACAACAAGCCTCTTCACATGGAATAGCAGATCTTAGCCTCCAGCTGTGACCTCTTCCATCCAACATGCAGAGATTATGTGGCGGAGCAGATACTCAAGGCCAATGCTGTTCACATGGAGACTCACACTTTATTTAAAGGCAACAGGTTTATAACAAGTGCAGCACAACCTTGCCTGGATGCATAATGCCCTCTTTGCTTCTCCATACGCACGCACGTCTTAAAACTTAGTAAAGGATATTGTTATTTTTATATTAATATTTAGAAAGGTCAGTGCTTTAGAAGTTGCGGGTTTGTTGGGCAAAGAGTTAAGGTCATGTTCTCAAAGAAAGAAACAAAAAGTATGTAAACAAAAGAGAAAACAACACACACACACTGCACTGCAAAGTGTTTGGCCCTGTCTCAGTTTGTCTTTCAAACAAGTGTGGATTTTTATCTTTTTGCATTCATGGACGGGATGGCATGGTACCTTTGTTCGAGGTGCATTAAGAAGCTGCATAAACCCATTGGTGCATATGCGCTCAGAAAATAGCTGAATGAGGGCAGATTAAAAAATGAAAATTTCCCTGGTGCCCTGGTTTCACCTAGAAAAAGCCTCTTACCATATGGATTGCACAGTGCCAGACAAACTCATGCAATGTTTTTTCCAGTGTATTGCATTATAATTATACTGTGTAATGCATTAAAAGCATTATTATAATGTAATATAAAGTGTTAAAATAATCTTCCAACCTACATTTAGCTTTTAAAATTTAAAATTTAAATGAGCTTCTTAACTGGCCCTTTTGGGTAGACAACTGTCAACACCTCCAAATGGCTGCACTTTACTTGTTCAGTAATTGTTTTGGTTTTTTTAAGTAAATGCTTTTATCCTATTCATAATATGGTCTCTAAAGAAATGACAAGTACTACCATTAGACAAAAGGAAGTTAAAAAGTGTAAAGCAGGATATCATATTATTTTATCATTTTAAATGTCTAGAACTTTACTGCACCTTTGTATAATTTTTGCAGGCCTACTTGTAAATTATCCTGCAAAACTATTGTTACAGTACTTTAGTACTTTTGTATATATATATATATATATATATATATATATATATATATATATATATATAGAGAGAGAGAGAGAGAGAGAGAGAGA
>JAODLL010000002.1:3850957-3871507 GCA_026546735.1 Forbesichthys agassizii | reverse complement strand
GAGAGAGAGAGAGAGATAGTGAAAGAGATACAGTAGATAAAGAAAGAGAGAGAGGAGAGAGAGAGAGAGAGAGAGAGAGAGAGAGAGATAGTGAAAGAGATACAGTAGATAAAGAAAGAGAGAGAGGAGAGAGAGAGAGAGAGAGAGAGGGGGGTAGAGAGAGAGAAAGATTTCTGTAAATGTGCCAGATGTAACCTTTATCATGCAAGCAATTTGTTTTGCTACTTTTGCTAATCACGGTACCCAACATCTATCTATATACAGTATGTTGAAACCAGATGACTAGTTGCAAAATGTCCAATTATTTTGCTATTGATTCATTGTCATTCCAGAATAATCTCCAGCACCCTATTTTGTCTCTAGCTGTCAATTGCAAATCTGTCAAAACTTCCATATATATCACTTTGCTCCAAAAATCACAACCTTGGTGTCATTTTTCACAACTCTAACATGTTTTCCAATTGCTTGGATACAATACACATAAACCTATCATTTGTTAATTGAACTCAGATCACTTGTTCAATATGACACAGCTTAACATTACCATTTCGAAATGCAATTGAAACATTACATTTGAGATGACCGTCTATTCATTTCATTACAATTATCTAACTATCAATTGATAAAACTGCATTAGAGGCATTGTATTATTGAAACGGACAAACAATATTCAAGGTTTAGATCCAAAAAGTTTCAGGATAAAGAGAGCCATTGATGCCAATTGCAGTGGAACATGTATCAACTGGACTACAATCTAATAATATCTCATCATCATTGTTTACAGTTTCAGACACTGTTTCTATGGTCCCATGCACTGTAACACTTATCCAGAGCATGTTTTGACATTACTGTATGTGCAGGCCCTTGATGGTTGATTTGACATTATGTTACAAGTATGTACAATATTGAAATGTGGTCTCCACCTACAACACATAGTGAGTGATACTTACATGGAGCTGGCAGGTGATCCAGGTCACAACAGAGGTCAAGCAGTAGGAGGAAGAAGATGAAGATGATGTAGCGGTCAAAGGAATTGCAGGGGACAAGCCCCCTTCTCAGAGGTGGTTGTGGGGCTTCCTCATATAAGGGCTTATAGGCCATGGATGACACATACAATGATATCACAGCAGAACAGTGTCAGACCTGGATTCACATACCAAGATGCTACAATAATGGATCATGAAAACAACTATTGTTTTGTGGCAGAAGCTGTGGCTACATATATTCACAAGACAAAGTTGATTGAAATATAGATGTAGAGTAATCAATACTTTGTTGTACTTTTTACAGCAGGGAAGACGGGGTTTGTTGTCACAGAGCTTATTACAGCCAAACTAGGGGGCGCCATGTGTAACATGTTTCTTATCAAATGTATGACCTCTTTGTATGAGTTCATTTTTATTGTCAGTATGTATATAGAGCTAACTATATTAACAATTTCACATATTGATGGGTAAGAATAAATATTTACTTTTGTATAAAATTTCTTCTGTAGCTTTGTACATTTAGTGTATCTCTATTTAGTAACATTTGTTTAAGAATAGAAGGGAATAGCTATAGTTTCAGTATATTTTTTAATACTAGGTAAAATCATGTGGTTTTTAGCTAAACAATTATATCAAGAGTTCAGATGGGGCTGGTTGTCATACCGGTATGGGAGTTGGTTGGCACATTGGTATATCAATGGAATCTTTTTAAAGTATGATGAAGACAGTGAGAAAGGCAGCAACGAACAGGCAGGATAGTCTAGTGGTCTGGGTGTTGCGCACCCAGCTAACCCAGCTAACCCAACCAACCAACCCAGCTAGGTTGTGGGTTTGAGCCCTGATGTTGACCTTCCTGTATGCATGCTTGAGCAAGATACCCTAGTATTGGACACTCTTCCCTCTGATCTAAGGGAAGGGATGTTAAATGGGTAAATTTGGTGGTCAGTAAAAATCCCATGGCATGTATCTTAAGAGTAGTTGTATACTGAAAATATGATGACCTGGCAACATTTTTGGTAAAATATAGGTAAACAGAAAGCTGCAGAGAACATTCAGTTAGGGTTTAGCCTACTAATTATTCACAAACAAATACAATATTCACAAACCTATACAATCAAATACGTTACAAAACTTAACATTTTATAGTTCATGTTTCATAAGGTTTTCTTGACCGATGGCTTTATTAAAAGCCTTAATATTTATATGCCTGCCTCTCTGTGGATTAATTATAAATAGACATCAGTGACAATACACAGTGACAACCAACCCCACTTCATGTGACAACCAACCCTGTAACCAACACCAAGGTCTTCCGCGGGGAAGACCCAGGACTAGGTGGAGAGATTCAGTCTCCACACTGGCCTGGGAACGTCTTGGGATCCTCCAGTCAGAGCTTGCTAATGTGGCTCGGGAAAGGGGAGTTTGGGGTCCCTTGCTGGAGCTGCTGCCCCCGCGGGAGAAGATGGATGGATGTATTTATGTTTAGTACTTTAATGAAACCTGTATCACATATTTTATACAGCATTATTGAATGATTGTACAAACAGCTACACAATTATCCTATTGGCACATCGTGTGTCTGTGATCTAAATATGGTATTTCACAATAAAGTTATAATTTGAACCAATGACCCTGCAAGTTCACAGTTTCTTTAAAGATATGATAGCACAATGCAATGTTTTGAACATAGCCTGTGTTACAAGTGGCTATCGTTTTATGTGTTGTATAGTTGTGAAAAATGACACCAATGTTGCAAATTTTGGGGCAAAGTGGTTAAAAAAAACTTGTATAAATCAGCTTTACAACATCAACAATATCAATATATTTTGTTTGTTTTCTCTACATCTTAGGCATCCAAAGAAATCCCACACTATGTCCTATAAAGACAATGTTTTTTCTGATCTTGAGACAGCACTCAACATTTTTGTTTTGCACAACAGTTTGTCAGTGTTGCTCTAGATTTGGCTCTGGCAAAACCCTTTTTTATAGTTTGCATAACAGTTATTACTAAAAATTGAATCAAGAACTTTAGTTATGTACAGTATTTAGCCACCTTAGCAAAAATATGCACCCTATCATTACATGGTTTTAAAGGCTCAGGTAATCATTAGCAGTAAACCTAGTGATGTGCCACATTACCGTAGGGATAGTTGTAGGTCTTGCTCAACAACCCGTCTCTTCATTAAAAGTTAGTTAATTGACAGTGAACTGGATCTACTTGTGAAGACGTAATGAGCTGGGAGAGAAGGTCAGGGTGGGTGAACAGACACTCTCTCTTGCTTACTTTAATTAATAAATGATGAAAGGGGCAATCCAGAAAATTACCAACTGCTCGTATAAAGAAATGGAAAGGAACAATGACCCCAAAAGAAACATTGTTATCTGTTGTGCAATGCCAATACTGCTATTCAAATTTAGAATACATAATTTTCACGTTTTAATTATTATTAGGCTGCTTTTTATTTATTATTTACAAAACTTTTTTTGTGGTATACAATGTTCAAACTGCGCATAGCTTAATGTTTATGCTCACTGTTTTGTCTTGACTAAAATAATTGTGCTACAAACATACAGGTGGGGCATACTACATAATTCTGACCGATTGGTCAATAGGTCAAAACCTCACATCATTGGTCATTGGTTTTCTATTGTTTTGCTATTTTTAGAAGAAAAATGTACATTTTTTTAACACATACTGTGCTTCAACACCAATTATTTAATCAACATCCATAAAAGCTTTATTTAATTACTTATACAAAGGCAAATTATACTTTGTAAAAGTAGCCGTAGAGTTTTTGAATGATTGTTGATTTGCATTACAGTTTAAAAATAAATATAAATTAAAGTGATTTTATACTCACAGATACAGATACATATGTTGTTTCTTTGGAAACACAGAGAGGAAACTGGAAAAGTTATCATATCATCTCTTACATGTGTCACTAAAGTAAGAAAAAGTTAGAAAATCTCCTGAATGATTACACCCCCATTGAACACAAACAACCCGACTCCTCTGAGTCTTCCCCTCTGTCTTCAGTCTTTTGATCCTTTCTTCTTGTCTATACCTCTGGTGTTTTCCCCCCTTTCGTGTGTTATTTCCTTTGTCATGCCGTTCTGTCTCCTCGTCTTTCCATCTTGGCCGTCCCTCTTTTATCTCCCTCGTGTCTCCAGCTGCCAGCCTGTGTTCCCATCGCCTTCCCTGCCTTCCCATCTGCCCATCACACCCCAATTCCTCTTTCCCACTCTTTCCTCCATCTATCAACCCTATCCCCCATCTCACGTCTCTCTCCGGTACCCCTACTTCCTTTCATTTATCCTCTAGCCACCCTCTCTTCTCTTGTCACCCCCCATCCTCCTCGGGAACCTTTCATTTCCCCTCCTTAATTTTCCCCTCCCTTCTGTCATTACTCCATCTGTCTATCAATATTAGCTTTCGTCTATCTATCTGGTTACCTCTCCATACTACATCCATCCATTTACAGTAATCACATCTTCTAAACCCCTCCGTCATCCCACCATGACATCATCCATCCATCCATCCATCCATGCCTGTGCCATTGTGGTGTTACAGCTGGTCTGGAGGCTGCAGTGTTGGGATCAGACCGAGGTTTAAAGAGAATGCAAGCCAACATAATCATATTTCATATTTGTACTGTAGCAGGTGATATCATAGGAATCAACTGCCCTCCATGCTCTTTTTGTAGTGTTTCATCTCACTTTTAGAAGCTCTGATATGTAATGTTACTCATTTATGTATTATTATTGTGTATTATTATGTATTATTTATTTATTAATTAATTAATTAATTTTATTTTATTGTTTTTACTTGGTAACTGTTGCTCCTTTCTCTAAAACATAGTCAAATTCATTACAATGCACATAGCAACATGTTATCATCTTTATTACAACATCGTATTGTTTGAATCGTTTTCACATTATGTTCAAATATGCAAATGTGGCTAACAGCAATACCTCATCCACAGAGTACCATGTGTCTGGAACCAGGCTATGGCCTTTGTGACACGACAGGACTTTCTCATCCATCTTCTCTGCTCTGCTGTGGGCCGTGCGGCTAATGAGTCCTGAATGGCTAAAAAACAAAAAACGAGAGAGAGAGAGAAGAGAGAGAAAAATAATATGCATTCAAGTATCGATCAGGTGACCCCTGATTTAACTAGTGACTCCATCATGTCACCTGGTATGGGGGTCATGTGCTGTCTGGGAGGACCCCCTTTAGAGAAGGTCACAGTAGAGGTAAAGGGGAGGAGACCACACATATTGTGCCACAGAGAGATTTATCAAGCCAGCTTTGCTCCCCGTAACACATGGTTAATTTAGCAGCCATTACAGGTGACATCTTGATGAATAGAGAGGGCTGTTCACGCATACATAGGCAATAGGAATAAACACACAAGCGTGCACAGCCACGGCCACAGCCACACACGTGTATACGCATGCACCTGCGCATGTGTTCGAGGGCATACAATATCAGACACACACGTGTACACTCGTGGACACAATTAAAGGCACGTACACACAATCACGTACACAGATAAATGTGAGGACACCCACACAGGCATGCACACACACGTGCGCACACGCATACACACACACACACACACACACACAAACACACACACACACACATAAAGAATAATGGTCATTTTACTTCAGTCTGCAGGAAGAAGAGAGATAAAAGTTAGTGTTTGGAGAATGATGTGTCAGAATGGTTTCATTAGCTCGGAGATAGAATACTCCTGTCTGTGCCTTTGTGATCATTCTAGAAAGGAGATTATTCTTCCAACTCATATATGTCTACATAAAGCAATGCTCTGACAACCTATCACCATATGTAGCTATAGCTAATTGCTATCCTAAATAAACCTTGCCAGGCAATACGTAATCGTACTAATTGGGATTAAAGGAGTCTGTGCTAATACAAATGGCACAGTATGAGAAGCTATATGTTAAAGTGGCATTACATTTTGGTACAAACCTTCTCTGCTTCTTTACCTGAGTGCGAGTCTAAACATGTTCAAGATGAAATATGCTGTTTGGTCGCTGAATATAATTAACTAAATGTATCATTGTTGCCCTTGGGTTCCATTGTATTCTCAAAAGTGTATAACGCGCTGGTCAAATCACTTCCCGGTAATGTGTTTTTGCAAGATTCCTCTGTTGAATTTATCTTGCGCACAACTAATACTTTCGACCATTGTTGAATGTCAGAGCTGAAATACCACAGAATCCAGTGGTTGAACTGAAATAAGAAAAAAAGATAGATAGATTTAGTTATTAATTAATAATAAAAGCAGTGTTGGGCAGTAATAACAGTAATAATATTTCAATTACTAATCCAAGTAATGCTGCATTACTGCATTACAAGAATTAGGTTTTTGGTCCTAGCAAACTTAAGGTAGGCTAATTGAGCCTATCCAATCATCTGTTTTGGGAGGCTGCAACATTTTCACTTTGGCTGATTGACTCCTAAGGTTAATTACTGTTCCAATAAAGAGTATTCAATTATAAAATGATTTGGCTACACAGGGTGTCATTTTTCGGAAGGGGTGAGACAGGGTCGTGGTTGTGAAAGTAATATAGTAATGTAACTAGTAACGTAAATAATGTATTTTTTTACCAAGTAAAAAGTAAAGTAATATATTACTTTTGGAAGGAGTAATAAGTAACGTATTACTATTCCTGAGTAACTTGCCCAACACTGCTTTAAAGTATGCTCCTTGTTTGTATTATAGCCGCCGCAAACTCCCAGTTTCAGCCCCATGCAGCTCACTGTTTATGTTTACATTACAACTGTCCACAAAACTGAGGGCATCTCAGAGGAGGGTTAGAGAATATTGTCAGCCCATAAGTAATCGAGGAGTGTCCCTTTATATTACAAATTTAATATTTCATCCCAAACTTCAGTATGAGCATTTGAGGTCAGGAAGCTTCACACTCCAGGGCCCATCAAACTGAAGTGTTAGCCTACATTGGCCATGAAACATGAAGCCATTCTTCATGCAGCCATTTATCATAATTTTCATCCTGTAAAAGTGATGTGTATTGATTTGGCAGAGCCGCCCTCCATAGCCTTTAGCGTGCGGTTCCATACACACCACAGACATTTGATCACTGTCAAGCATGTGTTGGGTGGGTCTGTATTCTAAGTGTGTCTATTTAAACCAGCGGATGAAATAGAGTTGCTCATCCACACATCCAGGAATCAACCAACCTACGTTTGAACAGCTGCCCAGAGCCAACAGCAGATATAGAAGTCTTTTATAAGGGAATGACTGGTACATCTCTGTTTCTGACAAACACACACACACACACACACACACACACACACACACATGCACACACACACACACACACACTCACACACACACACAATTGCGAGGTCTCCCTGGAGATCGGGCTGTATTCGACTCACTAAGGCTAGCACTTTACTACTTGTTTCCAAGTCCGCAGAGCCACCGCAGCTTTTTAATTTAACATACAGCACATTTCAAATACACATAGTCAAACGCACTCCGCTGTTCCTTGTTGAATATCCACGTCTAATTCCAGACACAGTGGCTGAAGACAAAACAGCAAAGACTGAAACGATGTGACATCATGACTTTCACATCAGCGACACAGTATATGTGGCATTAGCAACAATCATCAAACTGTACGCATCATATACAACACATTGACTGATTTGATTAGTCTTTACATATGACTTGCTCCCAGTTAATCCAAGCAGGAGGCAGTGGAGCTGTGCCATTATCTCATCTAGGTGCATGCTGAAGGTCAGAGCCGATGCAATGGAGAGACAGCTCTGTTATAGAGAGCAGCCATTATCCATGGCACTGCTATAGATGATTTATGATGTCGGGGAGAGGAGAGGAGAGGGGAGGAGAGGACCGGAGTTGAGGAGACAGGACAGGATGGAGAGACAGAGGACGGGAGATTAAAGGCAGAAATGAGGAACGGCAATAAAGCAGATGGAGGAACTGGGAGATACGGGGGTTTTCTGACCGCTGTGCCGCGCTATGGCCTCATGGGGGGAACACCAGAGTGAGGAGACATGGTGGAAGGAAGATAGCGGATCAGTGACAAAGGTCCCCTTACCCACTTAAAGCTGACACCTCGGTGCGACTGTTTCCCTCCACAGCCGGCAGTCAGGGATAATATCAGTGTACCTGTGAGAAGCTGGAACACTTCCAGCCCAGTTAGAGCTGACACCAGGAAACAGCCACCCCCACCTCTCCCCCACACCCCCACTTTGCTCCCCTCGTCCTCAACTCAACATTTCTCCGAGATCCGCTGACAGAGATCTGCGGCAGGTTCACTCCGCGGCACCCGTAAGCTGCACATATCCCCCTAGGCTGGAATTTAAGGATGGAAACACCTGCTGGCTGGGCTGAATTAAATTGAAGCCGATCCATAACCCCCATCTCCAAATGATTTGCCAATAATCTGGAATGAGAACACCCTTTTCTTACCCTGCCACCCTGCCACTAATATGCCAGTGCATATTTTCAACACAGGGGAAGAGTTCTGCTTCTGTGCATCCAAGCCTATGGGATATCCTGCCCTAATAGCAGTCTGCTTGAACCCTGCACCTCTCTTCAAGGCTTCCGTGTGCTCCTTGACGCAGGTTGTGCTGTGGTGATGAAGTGCTTTGCGCCTGCAGTCGTGCGACAGTGTGCCGTGCATGACAAAAAGCAGAGCGCGGTCGTGGTGGGGAGGCCACGGGGAGGGTTGTGCAGCCCAGCTGTTGCTATACAAAGCTGCAGGCTAGGTGCCATGCCGTAGGCCAGGGGGTGAATAAGTGATTTGCCTGGCAGTAAAAACTGATGCAAATAGGGGGCGGGTTCGGTAGACAAACACACGTCGGCACGCATGAATAGGCGAGCGCAAACAAAAAAGGTGAGCGAGCGCATTGACGCGCAGACATGAGAGCCATGCTAATGCGCGTGTGCACACACACACAGATATTCTCGTGTAACACACACGCGCGTGCACGTGCGCACACACGCACACAAAGACAAGCAGGCAAGCAGAACATCTACACACAATGTCCCCGCATCATAATCTGCGATGGAGCAGAGATGAATACTGACAGAACTTGGATATGGAGGTAAATATGCAAATAAACAGCAGAGAAACAGCCTGCTTTTTCTTCATTTGTGCAGCATCATTTACTTTCATCCTGCTACCTCTGATGTATCACATTTACGTCTGAGTTACAGAGGTGGAGGCTTAAGAAGAAATTCATAACTCAAATGCGAAAGAAGCCGAAGAAAAAAGAAGCAAAATCAATCAAATGAGATCCACAATACTACCAGAATGTCTGGTGGAAGCATCAAACGTGATACTGCATGGCTTATTATGTTCTGTAAGGCCCTCTTATACCTTAGACTGACAGAACCCGTCCTTTGGGAACACATCGGTGTGTATGTGTGTGTGTGCGTGCGAGTTTCTAAGAGTGTCAGGGAGAGAAAGACATGCTGTTTTGTTTAAGCTAACAACAAAGAGCTGATTCTATTTGTCAAGGTGGTTGAGAAATGCTCTTGGTGTTTTCTTGCATGCATATGTACAGACAATAGCATGCAGAGAAGAGAGTGTGTGTGTGTGTGTGTGTGTGCGCGTGCGTTCGTGCGTGCGTGTGTGCGTGTGTGTGGTTGTATCTGCGTGCATGCATGTGCGCGGGCGCGTGTGCGTGTGTGCCTGCGTGCCCACATCCAATGTAGGTTCTATATGAGCCGCTCTCAAAGCTCAGAGGAGTAAATTAGAAAGAAAGTGGTTCCACTGAGTGGAAGGGTACTGACAGACCGGTCGCCAGACCCAGACCCAGTGGCACTATGGGCCTCATTGAGATTTACTCCCAGTGTCGTGGAGTGGACACTATGACCTCCATATAGACAACACACTGTAGGTCATCCAATTCTCTCTGAGGTCATTATTAAAGTTAGAAGTGTGAAGTGAGCTTCTGGTGTTCCTGCTAAATATGTGGCAAGAGGTTCTAAACCAGGTGGTGAGCTGTTTATTACCTTTAGGTTTTGACCCATTACCATCTGTAAGCATATTCAAAGCAAACAATGCACACTGTAGCCTACATACCACTCTGTCAAAAGGTGTTCTTTTGGTTGTCTCAACACCTTTTTATTACATTTTCACCCTAGCAGAAATAATTTTAGCCATATATTTCCTAAGGTGGTAATAATGCTTGGTAAGATAAGACTTCTAGAAATTAAAGCTACACGATTGCTTGGTACTGTATAGTGCACCAGAATGCCAAATGTCCACCTAGTGTTTCAGCATCAGTGCTGCTAGGCTAGAAGAGATGTACTGTAGAAAGAGAAGCAGAATGAACTTTATATACAAATGGACAAAACCCAGTGACTTCTCCCCGAAGCTTTTCTAAAGAACATGTTTGAAGACCTAGCTATGGTGCCACCATTCTTGCAGTAGCTTAACTGACTCCATATAAACACCACAATCGGAAAAGAAACGGCCAACCCGATCGAAATTTCACTCCGAAAAAGAGTTAGTATAGTAGTTAGTATAGTATTTGAACCGATTGAAAGAGTAATTCTACCATGTAAACAGTTAAACCCAATAACTTCCTGGTTTAGTTCTAATGCGCATGTCCTGTGTTACGCTTTGTGTGATGCCGGCCGGTAAACTATTCTGCACAGCCACTGTACAATGGCTGTATTTTAAGAATGGTGCAAAATTTGGACAAATTAACAGCGACACATGGAAATAAGTGAATGGGCAAGTATGGGTTAGTATGGTCAGAAATCAGAAAGATGGGGATTGACTCCCTTTTGCAGCCAACCTCAAGTGGCCAATCGAGGAACTGCAGGGGTTTGCATATTAATTTCTCAGCTTAGGAGGTTGCCACTTGGTTTCAACCATAAGATCATTTAAGAAGTGTCTCTGTAAAAGTAATATAATTATGTATAAATATAAAAGTTATCCTAACCAACTTTTAACAGACCACAAAACAATATAAATATTTCATTTTTATTTCAAATGTATTCCACAAACAGCTCAAAAGTTTTATATGACATTACAGTGGAGGTTATTGGTATGATATCCATCGTCTCAAAGTGTCCATTTTCCTGTTGTGAACTGTCTATTATGGCAAGAAAACAACTTTTAATTGGGCGACTTCCACCACTGGGAGTATGTTACAACTAACTACGCACGGTGATGAGAAACAGACAGGGACAGACATTATGGTGTTGTTTGGGCACACATAAGCCTTTAGAGAACATCTGCCCTCAACCACAGAAGACAGGAGCTTTGGACAGCTGTTACTAAACATGTGGTCTGTCAATTATTTCTTCCATTAAGCTTATAAGCTCCCCCCCCTTCCACACACACACACACACACACACACCGCCCACCCCCCATTCCCCTAGAGGTAGAGAAAGGGAGAGAGTTAATCAAGGGAGTACTCTTGCAATTAAGTGATAGTGAATGTTACATGATTCTATAGTAAGTCCATTTGGCTTGCTTCATGGCTGAGTGGAGGGCACCAAACTGCAACCACTGTTGAGTTTGGGGCTAAATGATTGATTTGCTCTTGAAATGTAAAGCATCAAAGATGACTGGTTTGACATTTTTGTCAACCCTGAAGTGGTCACACAAGAGGCAACGAGTAGCCCAGAGAATGTTACCTTTAATGAATCTCCAGAAAAGCAACTTTAAACAAGGAAGCAACCTCTATCCTTTGTTATCTGCATCCTTAGGAACACTTTAGGTATTGAATGTTCTGATATGTTGGAGGGGATTTGCTCTAATGGGGATGAGGTTTATCTTGATGGATCAGGAGCATGGCCTCGGCGTATGATTACATGTTTAGCTCCAATATCGATGTAATCCTCAAAGGGTATTACCCTGTGGCATCCTACCTGTGGATATGCATGTGGTTTTAGCTCTGTACACAATCTCCCGGTATCTTCCCCCTGCATGCTTTTCATATCAACCAGGTGAAATTCAGTGCATTTCTCTTGATGGGGTGCTCCTCTCCTCTCCACCAGCAGTTAGACAGCTGACCCTCGAGCCAAGCTGCCTGCTCTAAATGGCTAAAATATTTTATTCATGACACCTGAGGAACACAGAAAACTACACCACAGTCACAGCACAACAAAAACAAGTAAAACAGATCAGTTACCTTGAGACAAATATTTTCCCTTTTGAAACAGGAGTTCACTCTTCTCCATGTTGTGGCAAAGCTAATAGCTTCACACCATTCAACCACAATCTGCCCTCTACCTTGCTGCCATTACCTGTTTGTAAATTATACATGTGCTAACTCTATTTTTCCAGCAAGTGGACAAATGTGGATGTTTTTCTAGTCATGAGAAGTGTATGTTCAGTGCCATTCTGCCAATCGTTAAACCTCAGTTACATGTAACAGGTGTGTTATCACCTGCATTGACAGTTAACGCTAGTCTAACAACAACGTGACAGCAATTTGAATGGCTACTTCATAATGTATTCCAGAACAGCGAAATGCCCAGCTTCTTGATTTAAAGATTTGCTTGTTTCTTATTAAAGGCACCAATATAATTTCAATTAAATGCAGTAATTTTCACCCCTAGAGCTAGTTGTTGGGGTTGTTCAGGATGGTCTAGTGGTCTGGGTGTTGTGCTCCTAGCCAGAAGGTTGTGGGTTCAAACCTAAGTGTGTTGACCTACCCATAAGCATCCTTGAGCAAGATGCCCAACTCCCTAACAGCTCCTGGTGGTTGGTCACATGGCAGCAATAACCATTGGTGTGTGAATGGAGTCCATTTAGCATTTGGAGAATAAATTATATATCATTTGTTACAATAAAAACCTTAAATTGCACCTTTGGCCAAAATCTGGTCTGTTTTACACAATGATTTTAGACAGAGATAGCACATTTGACTAAATTATATATTGGACAGATTTCAACATTTTCTTCAAATTGTAAAAAAATTACAGATTTTACTATAGGGGTCTGTCAAAATGTACCTCAGATTAATTATTATAATATGACTACTGCTATAATATGACTATTATCATTATCTGGAGTACAGCATATTTCCTTTATGATAAACCATTTTCCATAATGATCATGATCACACTTGTCCTTGTCTAATCAGGTGAGATGACAGAGTGTGTTCAACGGCTAGTCTTGCCATTATTAAGAGCGGGGATGTGCAGGAGATACAATCATTGTTAAATAAAAGCCCACTGCATCCCCATGTGGACAGCATACTACACCCAGAACAATGCTAGCCAAATTAAGTCACACCCCTTACTCTGTGTTGCAATATTTCACACATTGTTAACAACAATCAAAATAAACCTTTAACCTTCAGTTTGGAACCAGATATCTGGCTGTTGAAACATTTATATTTTAAGAAAATAATGCATAGTTGTGTAGGCTTAATATATGTTGCAGATTAAATGTAACAAACAATAGATTTAAAGTGGCATAGGCTGTCTGAGCATAAACAATTGAATAGTCAATCGTAATGATTACAGTGTAGTACAGTCAGAAAGCAAGACAAAATACATACAGAAGTAATATTTTGGCTTCATGTAAAGTGTATGAACGCAGAAATATGGCAAAAACCAGGTAAACTCTCAGACTTGTTTACGATCTTGTACTGTTTTGTGCATGTTATCATGTTAACCTCAATGCATCTTGTTTTACTGACCACATACAGTATCTATTTTAAAAAATTAAATTAATGTTGAGTGACACTTTAATAACAAGACAGTTTGTTTCACAGCCAGGCTTTGATCTTACTTTGTCGCTGCATCCAAGGACAGAAAATGAGTCAGAAAGCATCTAGCAAAGGACAAGGCATGGCCATGTATTTACCGCTGCATTTATATTTCACTAATGATTATTCACATCCATACACTATACAACAGCTTGGAGGAAACTAAATGCTGTGCCAAAGCCTTTATTGTAACAGATCTGAGTGAACATTATTGCTTTTGCTACATGAAACAAATGCTTCAAGCAATAATAATGTCAGTAATGGAGTGATGTATCCCCTTTTTTTAGGGGTTGAGCAAAGTTTTCATGGCACTTTAAAACATGAAATGCTGTTCAGAATTATAATAGGTAAAGAAAATGTTGCAAAGGGGACATTTGTCCACTTTTCAATTATATCACACTTTAATAAAGCAAAACTAAAGCAAAACTAATGCAAATAATATGGGGAAATGTTTGCTCACTAATTTGATCCTTCAGCTGTTTTATGAATAGACTGAAAGAATAAAGGTAAATGTCAAGTCAATCGCAAGTATTGTGTTTTATTAATTTACAGTAATGCTGTTATTTTATACCTGTGGAGGAGGAAAGTACTGTATATAATGTGTGACTGCTTAAATGTACAGTACAGCATGGAATATTATGCAATTCATCAGCATCAAATCCCCCTTGTTTACTCTTTCCATAGTGTGTGTGTGTATACACAGAAAATGTACAAATTCTCACCAAATACATTTGAACTTAAAAAAAACAAAAACAACAATAACAAGTTTTACAAGTATTCTGAAACTTCATGGGATGCTATACTAGATTATGGATGGTGGTTTTAGTATAATTTACTTAATACTACTACATATTACCACTTCATAGCAGAAATAATGGTTTGCACCCGATCGCTATGACATCGCTCAGATAACTACATATGTTAATGTGAACATAAATGCACATCAGGATGCATATGATATGCAGCTGCCATACTGTACATGCAACACATACACAGCACACGCATTCACGTGCATGGCCGCACAGCGTGTATTAGGACCTTTAGCATTTTCAGAGACCCAGTCGTTTTTACTTGCATCATAACCCCTTTGTGGCCAAAATTCACACATACATCACACAGAAACAGAAAGGCACGAACCCATTGCGGCAACCTATGTGCAGCCGTCTAGATGCAACAGCCCCATGCCCTGGACCAGGTGCATGTTTATGTGTATACATTAACATGCATATTAGCTTTGATTTGTGTCATTGTTCACCAGTGTGCTGTTCCCCGTGGTAGAATGAGGTTATGGCATGACCGAGGAGATGGCTACAGGAAATGACAGCAGGGGAAAACACCAGACGATGCCATAGATCTTAACAGTAAAATCTGTTTACAGCTACACACACACACACACACACACACACACACACACACACAGAGCGCCAAACAATATGATGACTTGCGCGGGATGGATTGAGAAAAGCTTTCGCCGGCAAAGTTGGAAAACGTGGCGAGAGTGAAAATGGAAATCGATGCGTTTGTGATTATCTGAAGCAAATGAAGGTCACGAATGGAGGCAGGAACCGGGTCTATTATGTGTTCCTCTGCCTGCAGGTGAGTATTCTTTATTCTTTTAGATCGAAATAGATTCTGACATTTGGACAACACAATGGGACAGAAAAGAATTACCCGACAAACACCACAGAGGAGTCCGGAAACCAGGCACGGAGCTTAGGGTGCACAGTGCAGGTTGGGGTGGGGTGGGGGGGTGGAGAGAGATTGATGTGGGGGGGGACACAGGAGAAGATAGAAAAATCAGAGGAGTGGGGGGAGGGGCTTGTTGGCTGGGTGCAGGTGGTGGGTGAGCGGGACAGAGCGCTGGATCCTGGGGATATTGGATTTCCTGACCTGGCCAGTGGAGGGCGTGAGGATAGATTGGCCACGATGGACCAACCCAGGGCAAAACCCACAGACAGAGACGGAGTAGGGGCTGGACGGAGGGGATGGAGGGATGGAGAAAAAGAGGCGAGTCAGGAGAATATCAATGGACGGCCAGAGACGCGTATGGATTTCTCCTCGGTCTCCTCACACCCCAACTTTACATCAGCGCGGCGTTGGATCGAACCGGGAGAGAGAGAAAAAGTGCCCACTGATCCTCCCCGGAGAAATCAACACTTACGCATGAAAAGCTTCTTTGAGTGTTAACTTTGTTTCTTTGTGCCGTGTTCAATAGGAGGCGCTGCTTTTTCATGTCTTGCTATTTACAAGTTGACACAATAAAAATAACAGTGTCAGAAAATAATGAATTCTACATGAATTATAAAAACAGAAGCCGATGCCTCACAGTGAACTAAATACAAAAAGGGAATTCATGAATAAGTGTAGTTATTACAAACTGCTGCCTTGTGAATATTTGCATAATTCCAATTATTGCCCAATGACACAGTTCCTTCCTGATGTGATTTGTGCTGACTGCTATACCATCAGCATAAACAAAGTAATATCTCATAGATCCTCAAGCACATATTATAGAAGAACCGCAGCCTCGGATCAAATCAATGCACCTTCGATTCCTAACACGAATAGAGATATATAATAGAACAGAATAGAGAAACATATTGTATAACAACAAAACGATACTGCTCAGAACAGAAGAATAAAATGCAGCAAAACATAGCCTTAAATTATATAATGTAATATACAATAATATATCTGAAACATTGAAGGGGAGGAGCAAGATTCCTTAAACCTAGCAGCTATTTAATACATCCCTAAAAGCATCTGCTAAATGATCGGATTGTACAATATTCCCATAAACAGCAGAACAACCAACTAGTTTTGTGAGAAATGTAGCAGGAAATAATATAATACAGTATACAGTGATATATTGCATTATTTCACAATAATCCAACCAAAACAATATAGAATCAAAAAGAATTTGATATAGAGTAATATATTGCATCACAACATAACATAATAATGAAACATATATATATAGAGAATAGAATAGAACAATGGCCTGTGAGTCCCTACAGAAGGATTGGCTGTGATAGGAGATAATGTGTAAATCAATAACGTTGGTTGTAAAACTCTAAGTCTAAGTCATGCCAGCTCAGTTGGGGGTAAGCTGTGTCTTGCCGCCAGCCCTCCAGCCTCACTGGAAACAAGGCTTTAGAGTAAGAGTGAGTGTGTGTGTGTGCGTGTGTGTGCGTGCGTGTGCGTGCGTGTGTGTGAGTGCGTGTACGTGGGTGCGTGTACGTGGGTGCGTGTGCGTGTGTGCGTGCGTGTGTGCGTGCATGTGTGCATTCAGCAATTTGTCAGTGTGGGCATGATTTCACACATCCTTATTTTGGTGTGCCTGTTTATTTTTGTTCATGCATGTGGGTGGAGGCATGTGTATTTCTAACAAGGTGAGTGTATATGCATCTGCTGTTTGTGTGTGTGTGTGTGTGTGTGTGTGTCTGCATGTGTGTCTGCGAGTGCATGTGTGCGCACGTGTACAGTATGTGTGCAGTGCCTGATGACAAACAAAGGAGACCTTCAACTATGAATCCAACCTCAAATCAGTGTATTTTATAACTCAAATAAATACATATAAAAACAATGGCCTGAAAGCACAATAAGCCATTTCTCTCTCTCTCACTATGCTTATGTGACGTATGAGTGAATGAGCAGACACGTATCACCTATTAACACGTTAAACAAGCAGGTGTTTGTGAAGCAGTCGTGTGGAGGAGATTTCCTGCCTAAGCCGTGAAATAGAAAACAGAGAGGAGAGAGAGGAGACCTTGGAATGCCTCTATATTCAGGGCAGAGCCTTGCTCTAATCCACATACTCTCCAGCACTGTCCCCCATGTGTGCCCTGCCCTTAAGAAGACAAACAATGGATATCCTTCACTCTCCTCCAGATCACCTCTTTCAACGCATTATCCTTCATCTATCAGCCAGGAGCCATGCTCTACACCTCGGGCTCTCCCTCTCCCTCCACCCTCCCTCTCTCTTATACAGATTTGCAGCAGCCATTGCATCTATTATGCTAAGCTAATGCAATCGTCAGTATGAAATCCGAGCAAAACAGTTTTTCAGCATGACAACCCTTTGCTGGACTTGTGTTTATGTAAGAGGGATTTTCGGTTAAGCCCGACTTAACATACGGTGAGTTAAAGTTAAAGGTGTGCCACACTTTCTATTCCGTTGCATAAACACTCAATATATGCTAAGCCTCGTTCTCTTGGCGTGCATAATGCCGGAAGGATCCCACCATGCTTCGTGGACCCAAACACATATCCCCACCCTCCGCACTCCCTCTGCCAATAGCTGCCAAGGAAAATCAATATGTCGATATGCATCGCAAACGTTGGGTCTTGACTTTGCGAGGTAACGTCTGCTTGTCTCTGCAACTTTGCTCTATGTGCAAAAAAGGCAAAGCTTTTCATTCTCCCACGGACTTTATGTGGTGGAGAACAAAAACGCCTCCTTTTGGCCTCCAGTATGACCAGGTTTAGCTATATATTTTCCTCAGCTTCTGCAGACACACAAAGGCCTTTAGAATTGTGTTTTATCTAGTAAGATGCACCCACAAAATCTATATTTACCAATGTCCACTGGCACATATGGGCCTTTGTACACAGTAAAACTATAGGTAAACTAAGGGGAGGGGGTTATTATTATTAGATTAAAGTCGTATTTACCCGAAAAAACGCTGCTATTCTCTGAGATTTGAATGTGATACATTTGTGAGAAATAAACATGACATTTTTAAGATTAAAAGCACAAATTTTCCAGCAAAATCAAAAAACTGTTTTTTACCAAAGAACTATGACTCTTTACTGTACAAGGTTGGATCAACCTGTGCAAATGCTATTAAATTCAGTGTAGTAAATAGGCTATAA
This sequence comes from Forbesichthys agassizii, assembly GCA_026546735.1. Lineage (NCBI taxonomy): Eukaryota > Metazoa > Chordata > Actinopteri > Percopsiformes > Amblyopsidae > Forbesichthys > Forbesichthys agassizii. The sequence continues at coordinate 3,852,883 of JAODLL010000002.1, read as the reverse complement.
CTGCAGTATATGATTGATATATTTTAACCTAGGCAAGGCTATACTTAAACCGATTTAGCCATAAGGTGTGTTTAATGATATCATATTATCAAATGCATTTAGACTTTTAAGATACAGGTACATTGCGGTCTTCAAAGGTTCACACCTTGAGGATAGATCATAGCCTGCTATTGTGTCCTGCGGAGCCTACATTTCAGTGACACAGTAAACACAGTAAAGTGACATAGTAATACAGTGACATCCTTAATATGCTGTCGTATAAAGTTGTGGAAATCATATTTGACACTATACAAATTTATAAAGTCAATCCTGGTTACATCAATTCTATTCTCCCAAATTACCTGCATAAACGGTTCCAGCAAAGCCTATTAAGTGTAGCACAATAACATGATTCAATAGCGTCTCAGTAATATGGAAATGAATCCTGTATAAGTAAAGTTCAATTCCAAATGATCAATAACGGAATCGTTAAATGAGTTGTTCTCTGAGCTAGGATTTCATTATAGCTTACCTGTTCATTTAGATCACGAAAAGTGAGCATGTTTATAAAGTGCGACAGGCTTTTCTCTGCCTGTCTCCTATGCTTACTCCTTTTTCCAGACTTTCCCCATGACAACGGCAAGTCCAAACATCCAGCCTCAACCTCAGGCTGACATGTGAAAAAGGTCATGTATGTGTGTGTGTGTGTCCGTGTTTGAATGGAAGTGCGTGTCTATTCTCCAAAGGCTCTACAACAGAGGTTGCTATGGCCACTTGACGCTTTTTGGGGGGGCTCAAACTAATTTAGAAACATTGAAGAAATCTCTTTAATATATCTACTTTTATAATGTTTATAGTTGCCAATGATTGTTAAATTATATATTTTGTTATAATCCTAACCAGATTGTGGCTACTACTGTAGCTAGCTGGAAAGGGTTCACAGGTCAAATATGCTACTGTAATTGGACAATGCCATTGTTTGAAGCTAAATTTGACCATTGCAATTAGAAAGTAATTGTTCGTATGGAAGAGAAGCAGTGCCAATGTCTGTGCTCTGTGGTCCACTATGCAGTATTAATGCATGAGATTAGCCAACTAGGAGATACAAGGCACACAACATAGAGCCCAGAGACCCCCATATTCCTGTCTTTCCTAGGGATCGGTTCTGCTCCGAGAACTCAATCTGTGCTGTTATTTCCCTATCTTGAAGGGGCAGCCACACATACGAGTGCATGCACAAGCTCAGGCCCCCAGGCATGCACATGTACACACTAACACACACGCACGCGCACACAGACACACACACACACACACACACACACACACACACACACCCCATACACACACACAGAATCTGGTGAATAATAAAACTAGCTATGGGGCACCCTGTTCTAGATGGCAGTCATTGCACTGTATGAGACTAGCTAAATCAAGAATAATGATAGGCATTATCAAAATTGTTTGCACACTCATGGCTATTTTCTGTTATTGTACGCTATTTCTAACATACAATTCACAGCAAGACTTGTCTCGGGCCTGATTCCTTGCCCAAAGCTCATGTTGAGAGAGATCTACTTTCCTGGCTTGTGAAGCATATGAATTCCCCCGCCCACTGCCCAACCCTCCAGAGTTCCTGCACTGAAAAAGTGTGTCACAGATCAATAAAGCAGGAACAGTCTGAAATATCTCTAGGGGTGAGAGTGCCCCGCATTAATATGTGTTTTCAAATCAGCAGATGATAGTTTGCATTTCAAACTTACATGACGCAATTTCAGTTGTCACCATTGGGCACATTATGTATATACACTACCGTTCAAAAGTTTGGGGTCACCCAGACAATTTCATGTTTTCTATGAAAACTCACACATTCTTTCATCAAATGAGTTGCAAAATGAATAGAAAATATAGTCAAGACATTGACGAGGTTAGAAATAATGATTTTTATTT
>JAODLL010000002.1:3839952-3850857 GCA_026546735.1 Forbesichthys agassizii | reverse complement strand
AGAGAGAGAGAGAGAGAGAGAGAGAGAGAGAGAGAGAGAGAGAGAGAGAGAGAGAGAGAGAGAGAGAGACTATATCAAAGATAAAAAACCCAGGTGTTACTAAGAGCAGTTTCTACTGATTCCTCTAGATGTCGGCCTTCACCAGTTATATTACCATAGGCTAGAGGTAGCATATAGATCTGTAGAGATTAGTCTGTTAATTTGTGTGGAAATATGTTGTGGGTATTTATTTTTACCCTAGCTAGTCCATATCGTTGTACTGAATGTGTGAGGTACATATAGGTTACTAAGTTACAAGTAGTCATACACACCATCTCCATCACAGTTATCAATAAAGAAATTTAAAAAAAAAGAAAAAAAAAATAGTATTAGTAAAATTAGTAAAATGTGTCAACTAAGGACTTTAACTCAAACCCAGTGTCTTCAATATGCCTCAATCTTTCAGAGTTATTTCCATAAAAGACACAAATGTGATAATAAATATGATCTATTACAGGGATAAGTGTTAACTTGTCATATGTCCGCTGTGCCTTCTGTCTGAAGTTATGATTCTCATCTGCATACAAATCTTCTCTATGTCGGTCTCTGAAATGGAGCACTGTAATTTGATCACACGCAAACTTGGTTAAGTTGCATGATGCAGGATGACACCGTATTCATGAAAAATAAAACAACAGTCTCTTTTTTTAACTGTGTATATTTCACTCTGAAAGGAAGAGAACGAGAAAAAAAGAAAAAGGCTCACCTCTTGTTTAACTGGGGCATGGACACGGGATAGGGGGTAGAGCAAAGAGAGGGAGGGAGAGAGAGACAGAGAGAGGGAGAGAGGGATGTGTGCCCTACACCTTGGTAGGTGGCAGCTCTTCCTCCTCCCACGCCAAGAGAGAGACCTGTCCAGAGGCTGTATTTTACGGTTAAAACTGCAGACACTGACCAGTCTCCGTTGTGGTCACAGGTCACCGTTAATCAGGGAGATAGCACAGACAGCCCTAGAAGACACTTCTCTGTGCAGCTATTATCAGTTAGCATAGGGTTAGTTCACAGCTGAACACACAAGTGGCAGATCAAATCTGTGCGGTCTCACTTGAGGTACTCGTCCGGACAACACAGTACTCAGCCCAATCCACACAGGAAGCATAGATGAATCTATCTGTTCTTTAACTAAATATCAGCTTTGTGTTCCCCTTCCCCCTTACCTCCCCCCCTCCATTCCCTCTCTTCCCTTTCCAGCTTTTTCTTGGTTGTTTCCAGTTAGCGACATGGCCTGTCTGAAGATGAGGAGATGGTGTTGACTGTGCCAGTTTGCCTTCCTCTCCGTGCTGCTGACCCACAAACACAGCCAAGTGCAGCTCTTTCCGAGGCCTGCCAAGTCAAATACATGAGCCAGATAAACAGAGATATAACTGCAACACAGCGAGGGGATGAGCCATTCTATACAGTCGCCTATCGCACACACACACTGATCACTCTATCCACTTACTAAAATAATGTTACATAATAAAATAGATATGAATAGGTGCATTATTGTTTGGCTGACTTTACTGGAGGTAAATATAAAAAGAAAGTAACATTTACTGCATTTTTGCACTGAATAAACAATGAGCATCTGAATAAATAAACAGAAGAAAAAATAACACTTACTATCTAACACTTATAACTAAATATAAAATATAAAAAGGGCACCACTAGTTAAAAACGGACAGTATATATATATATATATGTATAAACTTATACCAACCATATTGAGTTCTTCAATTATAAAGTTTGATCTTTGATCTTTCTAAACCCCACAACATCCAGGCCCTGCAACATACTGTAACAGTATTTTCTTAAGAATCCAGTACAACCGGGACATTTGACTCAGTTTTAGTAGAAGATGGAGAGTCAGCTATGCTAACTCGCTTTGGTAACAACATCCAGTTATGTTTTTCAATTTGATCTACAATATGTCGCAAAAAGCTGTTTGTGTGCATAACTGTTGGGCTTAGGGCTGGGAAGTGGAAAGTGTACATATCACTGCTGACTCAGTACAAATCAAGTTTAAGATGTATTCATATAAATAATGATGTTGTTCAATTTTGCCCAGCACTGCATCCACATTCTGATTAAAATACCTAAAAAATCTGCTGTTTCCTCCCAAGCTCTGAAGCAGGAAGTGACTTGGCTTGTGTTCCGCTCCCCTTGTTTATTGCAACCCGCTTTCCTGTTTTCAGATTCATCCTGATATACTCAGTCTCTCCCCCCACCACGCACACACCACACACAAACAGAATCCCTCATCCTCTTTCGTCTTATCTCCCCCCCCTTCTCTCTCTCTCTCTCTCTCTGAGATGACTGGTAGATAAAGACTAGTTAGTAGCTCATATAATCCAATCATGGAAAAATTCCAAGCATTTTGTTGCAAATTGTAGAGTTTGTGTGTGTGTGTGTGTGTGTGTGTGTGTGTGTGTGTGTGTGTGTATACAGTATATATATATGAGAGAGAGAGTGGTGGTGGGGGGTTTGGATGTGTCTTATTTGGTACGTGTGCATGTATGTCAATCATTATATAAACGGTTCCAATCTGCCAAAACGCCTCAGATTGCTGTCTACATGGTTAAAGTATTGAAGGACAATTTTGTAGAATTGTGTGTGTATGTGTGTGTGTGTGTGTGTGTGTGTGTGTGTGTGTGTGCGTGTGTGTGTGTGTGTGTGTCCGTGTGCGTGTGTGTGTGTGTTGCAGGAATTGTACCACAAACAGCCAGTCCATGGAAGAATGCAGATCAGAGGAGTGGGAATGTCAGGAATGCCAGTGTAATTTTATCTAACTCTCCTCTGGTGGTGAAAGCAGCCAGTATACCTGTACATACATATGTAGAGCAGGCAAGAGCTGACATGTAGCCTATGTGTGTTAGCAGAGAACTTAAAAAGGTGTGGGTGTGTATTTGTGGATACACAAACAGTAGCCTCAAACAAGATTTGTACTGCATCAAAAAACCCATTCTCCCTACACAGTGTTGGACATAAAGAACACAGCTATAGTAATGAAGCACCACTATCAACAAACACCTTGTAAAGACTGAGCACATAAGTGTACAGTATCATGGCAGTCATAAGCTACAGTATACCTCTCCAACCCAGTTCCCAGGCTTTGGTAAGCCATTCATTTGATATCAGAACATATCTGACCTCCCCTTCCCCCCCCGACACACACACTCCTGTCTGGCCGGCTGGCTCTTTCATTGCATAGCCAGTTATTTGTTTTTACTCAGGGGCTTGGACAAAAACTGGTGAAATAATTACAGCTGGGCCTAAAGTCAGAGTGTTTGTCTCCCTGTAATCTTCAGCAGGTCCACCAGTGGGACTGTGTCACAGGAAGAAGGCGATTGTTCTGAAAACAAGAAGCCGATGACATCATTTCAAAGACCTCTATTCAGTGTGTTCAAATCAGGGGATAAATAAGTGACGTGGTCAAGCTCACACTGTACAGTATGCTGAAAAGGTACAGTTGCAGCGTTGGCAGATGAATACACTGTTAATGGGCTATCTGTGTCTCTCTATTTATGCTATTCAGTCTATTTCTCTCTCTCCAACTCCCTCTTGCATGCATGCATGTACACACACATACACACATATAGAGTAGGACATTGTTTGAATGCCTATTTGCATGTGACAGATCGGTATTATGTCTACACATATGGCCTACATAGCAGGTCTGAGCCAAGCAGCTGAGTCCGTTTGGGCCAGGATGTCTTTTGTAAGTGGACAGGACAGCAGGAAAACAGCCTGCTTTCCGAGGAAGTGAGTGAGTTCGAGAGGGGAGGAGGAATTAAATGGGAGTTAAGGCTCAGAGTCAAGAATCACAGCTGAGACAAAACCGCAGGAGTAAATGATACATTTTACTAAAACGCACGCATGCTCTGGGAGAGCAATGGAGGCCTCATTACTCCTGCATATTAAATATGCTCAATCAGAGGAGAGGTTATGAACACAAGTTGTCTGTCATTCACAATGAACAATGACAGCTGTTGATTAATTATGGGATGAAGTGAAACATTAAAATAATGTTGTTACTACTACTTACAGAAGTACAGCAGGCCGCCCTGGGAAAATAGCTATATGTGAGAGGCTCCAGGGTAGCAAGGGAAACATGGACACACGGAGATATTTACATACAGTCGGACAGACTTCCTGGCATTGTCAGGCTGAGAGCGTTGATGTCAGATCCACTCTTTCCTGTGCAGAAGGGAGAACGCCATTGACGCCATGATGACAATGGGCCCAAAACAGGACAAAAAGGAAATGTTTAAATTTAGGCCCCCTTCTCAACCATCTCTCCCCTCGTTCAAGACTATGGACCTCTGGAGCTGTTTAGTTTTTATAAATTCCTTTAGAACGCCCCCACCTCCCCAAGTGTTCACTCACCCCATTGTGTCTTTTCAATAGAAGGATTTCACATTCAGCGTAAATCCCAACGGAGTTCCAGCAAGTGGGAGCACAGTTCAGTCAATAATGTATTTTTACTGATATCCCTTTGAAAACTATAAGTACCAAGTTACATTCATCAAGAAAACGGGTAAAAAATAAGTTTGCAGGTAATTTTGAGGTTATGAGGATTTGGGTGTCTATGAGTGATAGTGGATGTAGCCTATGCAAGCGGGCATGTGTGTACTACAGTATGTTTGTGTACTGTTACTGTAAGCCTATGTGGGTGTGTATGTTCTCTGTGTGTGGGTGTGTGTATTTGGCTGCTCCACACGGCTCTCACTGCCTGAGAGCTGTTATCACAAATCTGTGTCGGCGTCTTCATGGGGCAAGAGTTCATTTGTCTCTCTCTAACTTTGGGAGTTTTTCAAAGTTTCACGATAGGCGACGGACAGGACCAACGGGGATTCACCCAGTAGTCGCTACCTGAAACAACTTTAGACATAGCCTACTCATGGACATGAAAACGTTTAGTAAACGGCGGTGTTTTACAGCGATTTGACGGCGGGGTGATTTTAAAGGGGAAGTGTGAGGTAAGTTTTAATTGGAGCTCATAGCGTATTACACAAATAACCTACTTGGCTTCAAGGAAGTCCTACAATTTAGTAGACTAGCATATATTGACATTACGACAACCATATCTGACGGTAGTCGTTAAGATATTGCGTTACGGTGCTGGTTTACTAAATGTAAACTTTAAACGCCATTCATCATAATCAATGTTGCAGCAGCCAATCTGTCATCTGATTTCAGATAGCCTATAGGATCTAACATATGTAGGCAACGTAGAACACATGCCACACTGTTACAAATCCAGTTGCAACATGATTTAGGTCTTTTTTGTCTATTTTCATATATTATCACAAACCAGTTAAATCTATTGAAATGCATTTGAATCCGGATAGACTGGTTATGGTATGATAACGTTCATAATCACATTAACTGTATAATAGTGTTAAAAATTAAATGTTTTGGCTCGTTTGTCTTTTATATGTTAGCTAGCATGCGACATTTAATTCAAATAAGGCTATCAGACATGAAAACATATCTAAACTATTTATTACCCTAATTCCAAAGGAGTGGGCTATGATTGCTGTGTGACATAAAACATATTTTAGGCTTTACTTACAGTAGCCTAAAGCAAGGTATTAATTCCGGAGCCTATTGTAATATAGCATCCTCTTCCTCCGTATAGAAGCTCATCAGAGCTATGATGATGTCATAGTCAGAGGCCTGAAATAACCAGACACCATCTCTATAGTGAGTGTTTCCATGACAACACAGGCTCCTACGTGGTGGTGGACTGGACTGTTTTTGAATACTTACATTGGATAATATGGACCAAACGGTTGGGAGGGGAATGGTGGGTGTTTATGACTGCTGACTCATTCTAAAAAAGACCTTCCCATTGGCTCCACAGTGCAAAGTGATCCTAGTTTCTTCTGGTTCAGCACTGCTTCAGCTTATGGTTGTACAGTAGCTACTTGTATAAATAAACAACACCTACAGTTACTGCTGTAACTACTGCCTAAATTATGAAATGCACTTTTACTGTTATTGTAAACATTTTTACAGGAGAGATTTTCACAAGTTTTAAGACACAGTATATAGGACAACCTCAAATGACAGTGAGCCTAAACAAAACTCTCTTGAAAAATGTGTACCTTTGTTTCTCCAGGTGTGTGTGTGTGTGTGTGTGTGCATGTGTGTGTGTGTGTGTGAGCGTGTGTTTGTGTGTGTGTGTGAGCGTGTGTGTGTGTGTGCATACAGCACATGATGGCAGTTGGAGCTGAAAGCTGACACAGTAGGATGAGAGAGGATGGAGCAGACTGACAACGCCACTCCGAGCACCAACCCAAATGGGTTTGTCAACCGAGTGTTCAACGTGTCCCTGGATGTCGAGAATGAGAGCAGCACTGTGTATATTCAGGAGACAGGGCCTGGGTCTGTCCAGGGGCAAGGAGATGCTCAGCCTGCCCCTCCTCAGACCCTGGGCAAAGAGAGAGCGGAGGTGAACCGGAGGCCGCGTGCCACAGGGGGCATCTGGAAGATCCTGAACCGGAAGAGAGCCGCGTCGGAGCTGGAGCGCAGGCCTCACTCCATGATTCTCCCTGGGGAGTGCTCCGTGCCCAAGCTCTCCTTCGCAGACAAGGTCCGCTCCTTCAAGAAGCTCAAATCTCCCTCTGTGTTCCGAGGGAAGACGAGCAAACTGGCCAACGCCAAGTTCAGCAGCTCCTTGGTGGACGAGGAGTCTTTCTGCCATGACTTTGGAGCTCCTCTGCAGGCCAGCAGGGGCACGCTCAGAAGCCGTGGCAAGAGGCACTCGTACGCCGGCTACACGGCCGAGTTCGACTGCTCCTTTGAAGACATCGACCTGTCGGCCCTGTCGGATGGCCCGCAGCAGCCCACCGCCTCGGTCGTAGAAGCTGTGGTCCAGAATGGCTGTAAGCCGGAACGGGTGTGCCAGGCTAAAAGGAACAACACCAACTCAACCAACTGCAGCAGCTCAGTAGCACCAGGCTGTGAGGAGTCTAGTGTCAGGAGCAGCCCCAGAGCCAACCTCGGGGCAGCCAGGAGATCCAAAGATGTGTGGAGCTACCTGAGAAGGATATCTATGCTGGGCAAGGCCAATCCTGTCTACTCAGAGCCCAGCTTTGACTCTGAGCTCCACACGCTAGACAAGACAATGGACTCAGACTTTGGCTCTGTAGATTTCGATACCGTCAAAGACTTCCAACCGGTGCCGCCGAAGCACTCGGACACCAAGGGACATTTCGGCGGGCTTTTCAAGTTCTTCAACAGTGTTGCGGAGTCGGCCAGAAAATGGCGGACGACATCACGCTCCTTCTCGCCTCCGGAGGGGGAAAAGGCCCCACTAGGCTGTCCACGAGCAACGCAGTGTGCTGTGGAGAATGTAAACAGTGTGTCTCTCACTCTCCGCAGCGAGGGATTTCAAGAAACCCAAGTACCGTCAACCCCTGTGACCCCTAAACACTCACCCTCCAGTACATTGGACAGTGTTTCTTTGGCACCAGTAATCAGTAGGAATTCTCCTAATGTGGTCCTCAAAGCCTTTAGGACATGCCCAGAACCCCCAACAGTCAATGGCTTTAAGTGCTTAAGTTTGGATGGTAGAGACCAACACACAGACAGACTGACTGACCAGAGGTCAACGTCTGCTGTAGAAAAGCACGTATCCCAGCACAGCTTGAAGAGGAAGGCAGAGGAAGAGGTGGGAAATCAGAGGGATCCGTCAGACAGACTCTGTCCGGAGGAAGAGGCCAAAGGATACTCAGGAAATGAGCAGGATTCCAGCGCCACTCCACCTGAGTCACATCAGACACAGGAGATGATCCTATCACAGACAGAGGACAAAGAGTGCATAGCCAATGGCCTCCCGGCGTCTGACTCCACGGAAGAGATATTCAAGGTGAGTATGTGATTTAAGGCGATGGAATCTGAACCACATTAAGTACTCACACAAAATATGAATTACAGTAATTGTTGTTTATATTGTGTAATTGTATGGTTGTATGTATTTGTAATAACACCTCCATCAGCGATCAATGCCATAACCTAATAATATATCAGCTTTTGTTTACACCATTTTCATCAACATTGCCATCTAACAAGCCCATGTGATCAAAACATCATCTGTTTTAACCTTCCGTTGCTTCTTATAATCATGAGCAAACCACTAAAACATGAATAACATTATTGGCTGCCTCGTGACATGAGGCATGTTCAGTGGTCCTTGTGCCCCACCTGTTGGAGCTAGGAGGAAGTAGATTCAGACATCACAAGGGTGGACATCATAAACAGGAGTTTGTCCCTTCCTGCTCAGACAGCCCTCTGTAGCACGCCAGGAAGCCCAGCTTCCCATAGAGCTGCCTGTGTGTGGTTACGGAAGCCTTAGACGTCTGTGACGTCTGCGTCTTGGTGATGGCAATGCCTCCCTGCTCACTAGAACGTTAGTCATCTGTCCTCTGGTTCCACACCAGCAAGTCAGGACTGGTTAGCTTCCTTACACCTCCCAGCAACAGAAGGAGATATGACATCTCAACACTCAGCAACATCTCATAGAGGAGTCTTATGCAAGCTGTGGGAAAGGGAGTTTAGGAGAGGTTGTTCATGTAAAAGCATATAGTAATTTAAGGGAATTGACTCCACCACAAAAATCCTTCATTGCTGACAATGTAAATCCACCTGACTCCTGTCGTGTTTTTTTATGTGTGTGTTTTATGCTGCCACCGCCGTGGACAGCCGTTAAAGGAGCGGCCTTAGGGTGTGGCATTGTTATTCATGCTTAGCAAGCAGGGAGCGCAACAGGCCCGTTTTAGTTCCATCGACGTAGTTTAATTGAACAGGGAATCGATTGAGAGAACATTGTATTTTGTCTACTGTTTCCCTCAATGCGTGTTCAGATGTGTTATTGCTAGATATAAATCTGGGCCAGGTTACTGAGTGTCTGTGCCCGTCACAGCTGTGCGAGCAGATTGCTGGCTCTGCACAGCAGGCCAGTTCAGCTCCGTCGCACTGTGGCTCAGGGAAGGCCTCTGTGCATCACAAGCCCCACCCCCGCACCCGCCCCCGTCCCGCCTCGGCCGTGCTGGACCTGTGGAGGCCCGTCCCAGAGAGAGATATCTGTGGGGAAGGGGGCTCTCTCTGCCGGCGGAGACACAGGCCTGTTCCCATCATGCTCTGCTCTCACGGGCAGGGGAGGACGGCTGCACGCCGCCGGCCCTGCTCTGTCATAGATGCCGGTGTTACTATGGAGACGCAGTCCACGGAGCTGCACCACAGAGTAAGATGTCAAGTGCATGCTAACACGGGCACGCACACAAATGCACAAATACATATGCAGTGCATTCACAAATATGAAATTAATACACTTAACACACACAGATACACACACACAAATACACAAATAAATATGCAGTGTATTCACAAATATGTCATAATAAATAAATACATTTAAGACACACACACACACACAATGCTAAGAGAATACAAGTAGAAAAGCAGAGCCTCTGACCAGTAGACTACGCCAACCCACTGATAAATATAGCCCTGCTAAGCCCATAATGAATCAAACACACGCTGCAGACTCTGAAGAGGAGCCCAGTACAAACCTGGTATTTTTACCCTCGCTGCTAGCTACAACAATGCATGCATGCGATGGTCCATTTATAGAGGCCTGAATGCTAATTTATCCCTGGCTAGCTTTTCTTTATTGCTATTTTTCTTTTCTTTTGTTTTTGTATTACCGCCTGTGCATCTCTCTCACACTCTCTCTCTCTCTCTCTTTCCCTCTCTGCCTCATTCAGTCTCTCATTTTCTGGGCAATTTTCTGCCTCATCACTCTCATAAGCTGCACCTCTCATTGCCCTAACACAGAGTCAGTTCATTTTAACTGGAGGGACCACCTGGTTGGAATGATGTATAGTCTCATGATTTGCTGCGGGGCATGCACACCGACCACTGTGCCAGAATAGCCTGGCTGGATGTGAAAAGTCAATTAACTGAAAACGAGGACAAGGCAGCAAAGCAGAAATGTTTCTTTTTATTTATTTATATATATTTTTTTTTTTTACTTGAAAGGCAAGTTTGGGGGGGTGGGGGGTGGATGCATCCAGTCTTTTGCATGCATGTGTGGGTTAGGGCTAGTTGCATACACGGCCCCACAGGAGTCATTACAAAGTGATGTACCATGAGAGGTTTGTCCTAATCACCCAGTAACCCCCATTTCCAGGCCTTGTCTCGTCCAGCGGGGGTGTCGCCCTTGGAGCCCCCGCTCAGGGCATCTCTCCAGCGATGTCGCTCTCTTCCCCTGCCACACAGCACCCTCACTGCCCTGGCATTACTGCTGCCACACACAGGTTGGTAACGATGCCAGTGTTATTACTACAGGCGTTGGCACTGCCTATTCCAAACTGTATTAGCACATAGAACATATGGGTGCTGTTGGATAACAACCAGTTGTGCATATTGTTAGTTTTGTTTATATGTGAATACAATGATTAATTAATAGGTTGAGCAGGTTTCTTGGCTCCAGGGTTTAAACTTATTGTTTATTGTAAAAATGCATGAATATCTGGCAGACAGGGTATTTTAGAATCCCTTCTTGTTGCATAGCGCAGCAGCGAATACTTGTGTCTCACTGATCTATAACCTCCAAGCTGTTAATTTAATCTGTCTAAAGCTTGACACTGTGCTTGGCTGTCTGTCTGTTGGTCTGTTGCTGGATCATCTGCCTATCTGTCTGTCCATCGGCATCACTTGTCCCATAGACGTTGGTCAGTCGTCATCGGTGCGTCTGCGGTCAGGAGACTCTGGAAGTTGCAGGAAGAGGCTTTTGAGACCTGGCTCGGAGCCGCTACAGGTTAACATAGTAAGTCTCCTTCTCTCTCTCTCTGTCTATCTGGGGGGGGGGGGGGGCGG
>JAODLL010000002.1:3777074-3811990 GCA_026546735.1 Forbesichthys agassizii | reverse complement strand
TTGGTCTTGTAGGTAATGCGCTGCATATCTTGTCTTGGTCTTGTAGGTAATGCGCTGCATATCTTGTCCTGGTCTTGTAGGTAATGCGCTGCATATCTTGTCCTGGTCTTGTAGGTAATGCGCTGCATATCTTGTCTTGGTCTTGTAGGTAAAGCGCTGCATATCTTGTCCTGGTCTTGTAGGTAATGCGCTGCATATCTTGTCTTGGTCTTGTAGGTAATGCGCTGCATATCTTGTCTTGGTCTTGTAGGTAATGCGCTGCATATCTTGTCCTGGTCTTGCTTATTGGTCATGTATATTTTAGTTTTAGTTATATTGATGTATACCATATTCAGAACATATATTGACTTAATGGTAGAAGTTGCATAAAATAAAATAATAATCATTTAAAAATTAATCAAGAGGTTATTATATAGTTGACAATGACTGGGACTGTTCCTGGTCTTGGTCTCGGACTAAGTCGGCCTTGCTCTCTTCTGATGCAGGGCTACCTACGTCAGTGCAGGAAGCGCGTGGACATGTTCAACGATGACCAGCTGAAGGTGATCTTTGGGAACATCGAGGACATTTATCGTTTCCAAATGGGCTTTGTTAGAGACTTGGAGAAACAGTACAACACAGAGGAGCCCCACCTGTCTGAGATCGGACCCTGTTTCCTTGAACATGTGAGCGTAAACACACATACAGCTGACAATGCTTTGCACACATACAAACACATGCATACATCTACAGTCAAATGCAAACCTACAGTAACCCGCCTGCGTCTCTTTGTCACTGTATCCCACAGCAAGATGGATTCTGGATCTACTCAGAGTACTGTAACAACCACTTGGATGCCTGCATGGAGCTGAGCAAGCTGATGAGAGATGGCAGGTACCAGCACTTCTTTGAGGCCTGTCGCCTGCTCCAGCAGATGATAGACATCGCCATAGATGGCTTCCTGCTAACCCCTGTCCAGAAGATCTGCAAATATCCGCTTCAGCTCGCTGAACTGCTCAAATACACCGCACAGGAGCACAGGTAATCTAAACAGTATTTAGTCCAGATGGTACTTTAAATTCAAAAGAACATATCTATTAACCGTGTATCCTTCCACTCTAGATGCATTGCCACACAGCTTAATGCATTGCTGTGTATTATGCATACATATTTTGAGAGATTTCTATCACAAAACCATTTAGTCAGTAACTTGAAAATAATAACACTAACATTTCTCAAAAGTAATTGATAAATCCTATCAGATTATTGACTGGATATTCAAGCAATGGAGTTCTATCCCTAGATAACCCAGTGTAATAAAAGGATATCAAGGCTTTAAAACAACACAAAGGCAGACTACTTGCTTTATATTGGTGAATATACGGCATAGTAGTCGACTACACAATGTAAACCCACCCCTCGAGTGCTGGTATATTAATCTGCCTAGATGTGAGCACACTATCAAGCACACACAACAAATGAAATACGGTGAGAGGGTGTCAGTGTGTCTCAGCCAGCTTCAGGTCATTCACGATCCCATTCAGGGAGGGACTGGTGCCAGCTCATCCGACTAGGCCTGCCAGATCAGTGTTTGACTGTTAGGAGCTGTGGAGGATTTGCCAGATACACATATACACACACACAGCTCAGTTAGCCCAGCATTCAATATTAAGTTTGCCTGATTGGAATTTAAAGGTGCAGTCAGCTACTTCAGGCTATTTGTAAGCTAATACACAATTTGTTAAATTCAATATCTCCTTTTCGCTAGCTTACCGTTCTCTGTGCGTGTTGAAAAAAGTATCTAGTACTTCTACACAGCCCTGGCTCCGTAAATATGAACATAAACAAAGTGGCGAGCACCGCTCACATTAACAAAGTCATAGTACTACGATTTGCTTCACAATGGACTTCGATGTGTGGAGCGCGGCAGAGGGATAATGTTTTTATTTGATCTTTAATTGTGATAGATCATACTGATTGTGTTCCAGTTTACTTACTGCTGTTACTTGAGTTTAAAACCCCTGTCTTGAATAGGCTTTGCCCCAGCTATTACCTCTGCTCTCTATTATCCACTTTGTACTGAATGGCTCACATCCAAAGGCTATAACTTTACTACCAGAAGTGTATTAAACAGTGGGGATCGGTAAATCTGTAGGTGTAGCTGTGTCTTTTCCAGTACCAGTCAGTTCATATTTAGAGACAGGTATGTCACTAATGTGAAATTCTTCATGAGATTTACTCAGTATTGTCAAGCTGTATTTGAAACCAAAAACTGCCTCTTACCTAATGGTAATCACTGTGATATGTCAAATCACATGATCGCATGATCGCAACGCAATAGTATATTTTAATAGGAATATTAGGTAGTGTATTATATATGTGAATTCAGAATAATTATGACACTGAATGTGTACACACCTAACTTATAATGAATGAATTGTAAAATATTAAGGTGTGTTCTGTCTCCATAGTGACTATCGCTATGTGGCGGCAGCCCTGGCTGTTATGCGGAATGTCACTCAGCAGATAAACGAGAGGAAGAGGAGACTTGAAAATATTGACAAGATAGCCCAATGGCAAGCCTCTGTTCTGGACTGGGAGGTGTGTCCGTGTGCGTGTGCGTGCGTGCGTGTGCGTGTGTATGTTATTTGCTAGTTAATGTCGGCCTATACATTTCTGTCCATTAATATGCTTTAGTACCCATGACTTCATTGGGCGTGCGTGTGTTTGTGTTTCTATCCGTCCAGGGAGAGGATATCTTGGATAGGAGCTCTGAGCTCATCTACACAGGGGAGCTGTCATGGATCTACCAGCCATATGGGCGCAGCCAGCAAAGGGTGTTTTTTCTCTTTGATCATCAGCTGGTCCTGTGTAAGAAGGTACAGTATAGGCCTCTCTTGCTCTCTTGTGTCACCGTCTCTCTCTGTGACATTATCGTCGTGACTTCTCATCTCTCTTGTGTAAACCAAGTCTGTTTTACATATCTTTATTCAGATAATAATTTTAGACTTGCAAGCAGACAATTTGCCATCGTATGACCTCACCCAAGAGTTATAAATACACGGGGTGGCGTGAGACGTGGCTCCCAGAGCAAAAACCTGTCCAGCTCCTCTCTGGCTGTCACAGAATGTGAGAGCTGTGATAGTCTGGGCCATAATGCTCCGCGGCTGCGGTCTCCTGTCAGAGCAATGTTCACGCTTGGTCAGATTGAACAGTACAAGTGCACACACAAACACAAGGGAGGCTAGAGAGGTGCACACACACAAACCCAGCTGGCTAATGTATAAGCACATACCCCAATCATAAACACACACATCACTGTAAAAATTATTCTGGAATCACATGGAACCAAATGCACAAAAACATGATGAACATACTCACACATGCATAAACAAACCCATATGTAGGCCTGTTCTTTCATTGTGCCTTACCTATCTATAGGATCATGGTTGATGATTGGTCATTGGTCATTGGTCAAAAGTCTTGCGCTCACATTGTGAGGCACCTTTTTCTTTGCAAAACTCAATTTACAATTACAAAACTCCATGGCAATAGTCGAAAAAAAAAGTATTTTGAATGTCGCACATTGAGGATTGTGGATGTTAGTGACGATTCGCAAATGTGTTATTTCATTTAGCAAGCTTGTATCGTTGTATGTAAAATTCACTATTGGCACCAACTAATGCTTTATCTATTAAAACATTTAGGACTGTTTATATTTTTCTTACACATCATGAAACAAGAATCCATACACATACTGGCGGTCCTCCATCGTCCTGTGCTTGTACGAGTGTTTAACTATGAGCTACTGTAGCACGTTTAGTTTGTTAGCATGCACATTAAAGCCCCGATATACTTGCTTTTGAGCAACGCGTACAAGGCATTGCTTGCCTACCTTGCAAGTACTTGGAGGATTTAAAATATATCCAGTAGGAAGAAGAAGAAGAAGAAAACTTTATTGATCCCAAAAATGGGCAATTAATTAGTAGGGGGCAGATCAGGGCCGAATCATCCCTGGCCGAAACCAGAATATTGTCCTTGACTACCTCTGAATTTCCACAACAGCAACCAACATGTCAAAATGTGGCTTGGAGACACCATATAAACTGTATGTTGGTAATTACAGACTAGCTCTACTAACTTCTCTTTGAAACTTCCCGCCATTGTTGTTTTTGTTCAGAGACTGTTGATCTATCTGTCCGATCCTGATTTACTGCCCCCACGTTGTTGAGCTGTACTGCATCAGGCGTACGAGTAGCGTTCATTTCTGAGGACGCACAAACTACACTCCAAAAGGAACGTAGGATACGCGCCCGACTTGTGTGGTAGCCATCTTGCATATGTACGCATAGTTAAAAGCAAGTATATCGCGGGCTTTAGCCTGTTTAGCCTGCTTTGTGTGCTGTCAACTGGTAACATGAGTCTGTTTGCACTCTCCTGTTCTGGCCCGCACACAGAAGATGTCTGCAAGACATGCTTAATTATACAATTGTGCGTCTTTCTTCTCCACTTCCTTTTGCAGACGGCACTGTACAACATGTGTAATGGCAGCCCGGGGTGTTTTAGGGCCGGTCTTGTGTGTTGCCTTCCTTCCTTGCTTTCATCTCCTGCTGTATCAGTACAGAGTTGCAGATTCATCTCTGCACGCTTATTAGAAGTTTGTATTATTACCCACACCTCCCTCATCCCCATCTTTAACCTCCGCTTAGAGCTTGGTATTCCCAAGGTTATTGGTTATTATGGAGCTTGTTTTATGTGGACATTAAGGTTTCATTTCAGAATATGATTATTCAGCAGTATGCCGTCTCAAAGGGTTGATATTACACACTTTATACTTTCATTACTGCTGAAATTATTTTTAGAAGTAGCCTAATGAAAGTGTAATCTAGTTATCTTGAGATACCCATTTTGTGTTTAGTTGTAGTAGCATTATTTCAGTCTACAAGATGGATGGAAAGAGACTTCTCTAAATCATATTAGATCGGTAACTAATATAGACTAATCTTGACTAAATAACCAACATTTTTTGATCGATTTTATACCCGTTGTTAATTTAAAATCATTTAGTTTGTGATTGTTATATAGGCCTACATTCCTTTTATTTCAATTACAACTTTGGTAATTAAGTCATATTTTTCACCGGGCTATCCATGTTTACATAGTCATGAAACAACATAGTAAGAAGGCACTGGGCAAAGTAGTCCAATGTAGTTTCACCGCGGCAGACCCACCGCCATTAAAATTCACTGTCGCATTATTATCCTAGTGTAAGTGCAGTCGAATTCTCTTGGCACCGCAGTTTCTATTCCTAAATCCTTTCGAATTCTCCTCCACGCATTTCCTTGACCTCGTGACGTTTTCACTTGAGGTCAAGGAGCAGTTGCTAGGAAAGGACACAGGATGTGCTCGTTTTGACTATGTGAACGGCTGATGCTTGTGGACTCACCTCACGCACGCACACTAACACATCTGCCTCTCCCACAGGATCTGATTCGCCGGGACATCCTGTACTATAAGGGGCGCATTGACATGGATCGCTACGAGGTGCGGGACGCCGTAGATGGGCGTGACGATGACTTCAACGTTAGCGTGAAAAATGCTTTTAAACTGTGCAACAAAGACAGCGAGGAGATCCACATCTTTCTGGCCAAGAAACTTGAAGAAAAGATCCGCTGGCTCAGGGCCTTTCACGAGGAGAGAAAGATGGTGCAGGAGGATGAGAAAATCGGTTAGTCATGCTCCCCTCTGCTCCCCACCTCTCTGTTTGGAGAGCATCACTGCCATTCAAAATGAGGACTCCAGCTTGATTTATATTCGAGTACACAGCACTGACTGCAGCATGCTACACGGCTGCTTCGCTACAGTTAGTAAACACGAGGTCCCTTAGACCGGCATTTGCATACTTTAGAGCTGAGACCCCACAGAGTTAAAGGCAGGGTTAGTCATTTCCGAGAATGCCTCGCTAATAATATCCCTCTGCGCGTCTGCGGCGTCACTCACATTGAAACACATTGTGAAGCAAAGCATTGTAGCTTTGTTGCTACGAGCCACCACTGTCCGGTGCCAGGGCTGTGTAGAAGTACCTGATTATTGTTTTAACATGCACAGAGAACGGTAAGCTAGCGAAATGCAAGGAGATATTGGGTGTAATTGACAAAATGTGTATTAGCTTACAAATTAGCTTGCAATAGCTGACTATACATTTAACTGGTTTATAGCTTAAAACCAATATCCAATAGGTAATATGCAAACTAATCATTTTTTCTGCACAAATTTATATTATTTTATTAAATGATTCACAATTAATGGATATAAGATAATACAGTTAATTAAACTAATTCAACTTTTTTTTTACACAAATAATTAAAATCCTTGACACCATATTCACTTTCAAATTAGCATGTGTCATTTTAAGTGATGAACCAAATCTATACTTTTTTTTTTTTTGCTTTGTTTTCATATAACATTCTTTATATAATACTTTTAAATGTCTATGGACATTTTCTATAGTTTCAGTTATCACTCAAGAAACTAATAAGATTAACCATTATTTGCTAATTGCCTTCACTTAGATGACTCTAGAAAGCTGTGTGTCTTTTTAGTCAGTGTGTAGGTCTCTTTAAGTTCTCCTTAAACTAAAGAAAACACTGAATTGCACTGCATTGACGTTGCACCCCGTGGAATGTGTTCTGCTTAGGGTTCGAGATCTCAGAGTACCAGAAGCGGCAGGCAGCGATGACCGTGAGAAAGGTGACCAAACAGAAAGGTGAGGCAACAAGAAGATATCAGGTGATTTCCCTTTTCTTTCTCACCCTGGTCTGCTCTGTCTTCTCATCGCTGTTTACTCTTTTTCTTACCTGCTGTTTTACCCTGTACACCTTTAAAACACATATTTTACATACACACACGCACTTATGAATGAGTCTAGGCTAGTTGTTTACTTAGTAGTGTGAAGAAGATTAATGTCCTAGCATAATGGTTTATATATTTGGTTTCCTTTGAGCTAAATACCTCTCAGCCCTTAAATGAATGAGGATGGCTTATTGTTAAGCATCAATGAAAAGACAGAGGGCTCTTTGCATGAAGTATGAGTTTAAAGGAAAATACTAGTGTTTATGACAAGTGGGTCCTGTGCCATTCTTGCCATTCATTTGTTGTTTTTCTGAAAAGTATTATAGACATATGCAGAGTAGGGTAAATAAGTTTATTGTACAGTAGAACAGACAAAAACCGTACTACAAAGACCTTAAAGTGAAGAGAATATCAAGGGTATAGCTACTTACATTTACAGCCAAAACAAAAATGTTTTTGATTGGGATTCTTATTATTATTCATACCGTATTTAAAGAACCTTTTAAGCTGCAAAGAAATCCTAGCATCATGAATTAGCCATCTCCTGTCTCGAATTACAAGGTTGTTGCCAACTCTCGTAGTAATGAATAAAATACCAAACTTATTAAATTCAACATCATAAAACTGCAAGAAAGACTAAGCACCCCTAAGTCAAAACAGTTGATATCATCCTTTAAGAAATAGCCAGACTAGATACATTTACCATTAGTTTCACAATAAGCATGTCCATCCATTATTATGATATTAATGAACTAATGACCACTGCTGGAATGTTCTCTCTGATGTTAGGAACCCTGTAGATGTGTATGTTGTGTGTTTCTAAGTGCTGTATGTGTACATGGCTGGCACAAGGTGAAGTATTCTCTTGAATTTCAGATTCATTTATAGATTTCATCTTGAGAAAGAGGGCCATGTTGTATGGACATGGTTTGAAAATGCTAAAGGTATATGCATTAGAGTTCTACCTAGAGCTAGTGCAACAAGGTGCCATGGCAACTGCTAAGCAGCATTTGGAGCTGTTGTGATTAGCGTTTGCATTGGAGCATGCAGCCACTGTCCAATCTTTAAGCCTTATCTTGTCTACCCAAGATAAACAGGTCTCAATAACACAAATATCCAAGCCCATCCTGCTAAACAGTGCTGGGAAAAAAAGATTGTAAACATTTTTTCCCCCCAAAGATGCCATGGCAACTTTTGAATATTTCATCTCCAAATATTGATTGTTAGTTTTTGACAACACTAGCATAGTTGTAATGCTTGTAGATTGTGGATATATTACATTGTAGATTGTAGTTTAACGCATATTAACAGCTTTCTGTTGGACCTATTGTTGTCTCTCTTGTGTTCTCAAGTCTTGAGGGTGCTATTCAAACAAACAAGCTGTCAGAAAACACAGAAGAACAATGTCCTTTGTCCAAATGGTTTCATGAATGTATGATTTGTGTTAGATGTAATTCACCGGTTCTTTGGTTTGGCTGCTATCAAACTTGTTTGAATAGTGTCTTTAGCGTCTCCCTTGTGTCATTATGAGAGCTGAACTCCATGTTTCCTCATTTCAGCTTCCATTACTGTATATGTTCATAGCATACAATGTGTCCCAGGTTTAGTAAGCAGGAATGTTAACTTTGTTAATATTCATGATATATGTGCTCGTTCTATGTGGCAGCATGAACCGTTGTTGTGTTGTCATGCCAGTTCGTGACGCACCACTGACAGTTTCTCCTCTACTCTTTTTCCCTTTTTTCTTTTTGCTTTGTTCCCTAAACTGCCTCCTTGTCCCACCCACACCTACCTACCCCACGCCCCCTCTTGCTCTCTGGCGCCTGCTTTCCCAGGTGTGAACAGGTGCACACCACCCTCATATCCGCCCCCCCAGGACCCCCACAGCGCGGGGCAGTATGAGGTATCGGAGGACATGGCACAAGGAGAGGTTTTTGAATACAGTCAATCCAAAAGAGGCCAGGCTCCTTTCTGGCATAATTTTAGTAGATTAGCTCCATTTAAGAAATAAGAGACCCACAGACTCTTGTGAAGGACCAGCTATTTTTCTTAGAAGCACTAAACGTTGGATGATTCTGATCCATGATGAAGAAAACACATACACACACACAAGTGACTTTGAAGTGAAAGGACAAGTGTTAATATAAAGCGTGATTGGAAGCGTCGGCGACTGAAGACATGGATTAAAAATACATACTTTACACTTATGTTGTTCTTGGTTATGCTTTATCGACTCATGAACTCTCCCGTGAATTCCGCAGCACTCATTAGTAGCCACCAGTCACCTGAATGTCCCACTGTTACTGATTATGGCTTAGCTTTTAGTTTATCTAAACGGTTTGTCATAAATGAACACAGCCCATTGTCCCCCCTCCACTTTAAGGGCAGGGTGGGATGTAGTGTGATGGTGCGTGGAAGCCGAAATCCCTGTGCGCTGCTGAATGAACCCTTCCCCCCCAATAAGTTGCTGTCGTTTCTCAATGCAGTGGTGCTCTCCTCACCCACTCCCACGTCCCACGGTGGACTCGCCTCTTATCGCCCCTTCTGTGTTCCTGTGTGCGCCTCCCTATCGATCTGGCCACCTGCGCTGCCTTTGTGATTGGCTGGTTTGTCTGCTGGCTGCGATACGAAGGGTCACGGAGCAAATCAATAGTCGCAACATCAGAACAACATTTACATCCCCTCACAAAGAACTTTTGACAGGGTATGCATGGTCTCCAACCCAGGGGCTGTGGCTTGTGTCTCAACGCCTGCTGTTGAGATGAAAATGCTGTGGGCACTAGATACCTACCTACACCTTAGAACGCCCCCCCCATTCCTATATCCCAAGGACCGCCCTTGTAGCACTGTGCTGGCACCTCAGTAAGTGTCTGGAAATAGAGCAGCCTACCTCTGAAATGAGCCAGTGCCATGATCAAACGTAAATAATGTCTCTTTTCTACATCAGTCACAAAAAGGGTTTTTGGCTAGCTAAGTGGATCGTTGTCATAGTGCTTGGAGAATTAAGAAAGCACAGCCCAAATTAAGTCAACATACATCATTTTGCCCCTGTTTTTGACTGAGTACCTGACACAAACCTGTCTCATAGAGTGTATTTACTCTTTCAGATGTACGCCGGTTAACAATTTGTGACAGAAAATGGAAAATGCCAGCCAGGACAGGGTGAATGGTCAACGTACAGCATACAACTAACAAATTAGACAAACCTGGTTAAGTGTGTGATTCTGTACTATTGGAAATTAGCAGTAAATTCCAATTGACTAGACTTGAGGTCCAGGAGGTTGACCGTAACTAGTAGCATGTGGTTTTCACTCATTCACAATGCCTCGCGTCTTAACAGCTTCAGCCACAACACCAGTGTGTCCTCCACTCTCACTGTTGGCCACATGTAACCTAGCTAGCCAGCCAGCGTAATACTGTCCGGTGATTTACTACTGAGGCCTGTTTAATTGGTGAGTTAAACACAAAGCTGCTGTCTGATGAGCACAGTCATGTTCTGAAACGTAAGTGAATTGCAATGCTTGTGGACCATCTACGTAAACAGAAATTCCATTTGCAAACACAGTGTATTCTTTTCTACAGACTAAATGTTCAATTCACACTGATCTGCTCGTGGTATTTCAATTAATAGTTTGACCTCAGATACAGTACGCTTTTGTGTTGAATTACATCATCTGATGAACAGTGCATATACAGTATGACTTGTGTAATGTGATAAATCAAATATCTTCACTATTCACCACCGTGATATGAAAGAGTTATATTATTGTTCCTTGTCATCTGTTGGTCTTCTTATAGGCCTTTATAACCTTTTTTGGAAGAAAAAAACAACCTTAGACTTGCTTTGTATGTTGTGTACTTTACTTTTCATTTCAGTAAAGACAGTTGAGAAGCGGGTGAGATGGTTGGTGGTGTCTGCAGAAATGGCTTCCACTAAAATTGTCATAGAAGATGTTTCCCTTACAGGGC
Organism: Forbesichthys agassizii; assembly: GCA_026546735.1. NCBI lineage: Eukaryota > Metazoa > Chordata > Actinopteri > Percopsiformes > Amblyopsidae > Forbesichthys > Forbesichthys agassizii. The sequence goes on along the minus strand of JAODLL010000002.1, from coordinate 3,801,190 downwards.
ACAGTGAGCAGATATGTTTCCCAGACTATGATAACCTCAGGTCCAGAGCACAGTTCCCCCATCCCCCCACGACACCCTTACACCAACATACTCTACACACTCATCTTGCACACCAACACATACCGATACATAAGCATGGAGGCATATGCAAGCACACATACTGTACACCAAGACATGCTCATACATGCTTACTGGCCCGTTCTGCTGCGGAGTAGAGAGATGCTATCTAACAGTGCCTTCCAGCATTCCACTTTGGATTTACCTATTGAGTTTCACTGGCAGATTTGAATTAGCCATGTAGTTTCTCCTTCAGTGTGGGAATTGTATCTTTCTCCTCTTGGAATTCCAGTTGCCCACTCTGACAGCAACATAAGAGGTCAGGCCTTTTCTGTGTAGAGCTGCTATTAAAGTTAACACACCTCTTAAATCACTGCAGTAATATTGGCCTCGTACCACAACCAAACTGGTCATGAGGTCATTTATAATCCCACGAGTTAACATTCTACTTTTCAGGTCCTCTATTTTCTGTTTATTACGATGAGATGCTGAGAGATTTTCATCCTTTAATTATCATTCACATTTTCGAGGTAACAACGTACGCTACTTCTGATGGGATACAAACTGAAGAAACAATCATCTATTTTACACTTTAGAAGCTACACACTAAATAATGTAAAAAGAATAGATCATATATTTGGATATTGGTATTTTGCGTTGGAGACGAATGTTGTGCCAGTTCTAGCGTGCGGTAGACCTCTGTAACAAGTAGATGCATGCTTGTGGCATCCAATATTTTGCATGATACTTAAGACAACTCTTCACAGATTCTTTTGATTCATTTATTGCCGCCACCACCTTTACGAGACCCTATACCATCTCACTTAACAGATCCCTTTTCTCTTTTCCACCTGTCTCCTTGCTCACTATACAGTAAGGGTTGTGACCGACATTATTGTCTTTATTTGTTGTCAGTTGGATAGAAAGGAGCTTAATTAAAGTTGTGCCTGTAATGGGGGAAATGTTGATGCTCTCCTGTCCAAATAGAATGGTTATTCTAAACGATCACATTAGGTAAATCTAAAGACAACATATGCTGACATGTGCCAACTGCTGGTTATTTGTGGAATGCCATTAACTGCTGAGGTGAAACGGGTATACATATTTTATGGCAACAGTCAACCAAATAGGACTTTACACTGATCACTGTTGTTTGCGTATAGATTTGTAGTCAAGCAAAAAGGCTGAATAAATGAGAAACCTCTTAAGATGAGCTAAAAATATACATATGCACGCACACGTGCGCACACACACAGTGTTTCATTACCAGTCAAATGCTCCAGTCTCTGCTTAGCACATAAATCATTATTTAAAGTACAATGATTTGACAATGCCAATCAGTTATCTCATTTGTGTTTTCTGAATTTAAATTTAAATTTACATTGCCAGTTGTATTAGCACATTGTTAAAAATAATTATGTTTATTTTATTATATATATATATATACTGTATATATATATATATATATATATATATACAGTAACTGAACCTATACTGAGCTGAGAGCTTGGTTCAACAATCTATTTCTATTACAAAGCAAGGCTGCTTACATTAGCTGACAACTGTCAAATATACCTGCATTTACCATTCCTCAGATTTAACTTGATTTTATGTTATTATTTTTTGTCCAGGGGGCACATTTGCCAGTAATACCATTTACAAATATTGGCATAGCAGCATATTTGATTGCAATTATTCGTTAATTATGCAGTTTTGTGTTATTTCGGAATAGTCAGGGTACAGTGGAGTTTTTACAGAGCCATACTTCACATGGTTCTTAACGCTAACAAGGTATTGGTTGACCTAGGATCCCAGTTGTGGAATTAGCTCTATCCATTGTATATTACCATTTAATTTAAGGTTTAGGTTTTGACTACCAGAGCACATTTATTTGCAATGTTCATCCGTAGAAAATTCCACCATATGCAAACGTATATTTTTGTTTCCTGCTGGCCTTTTAAGTTTTATTATTTGTTGTAGAAATGAAAATCTTGAAGAATAATGCCTATTCAATCCAGAAACTGTGAATGGGAGAGTGAACATGTCTACTATATGTACATTATACAGTATGTTTTGATGTAATCAGAAGCACTGGGAATATGTTGTATTTCGCTGTAAAAATTAAACCATACCTGATATGGCTGTACTTTTGTTGAAAATAAAAATTCCATATAGAGAAGTATGTCTAGCTGCCATAGCGTAAGGGATAGCGGGATTTCCTGTATGTTCTATTAAGTTGCAATGAGAAAATAAATTCTATTTTAAAAAATCTGTATAGATTGTGACTAGATATAGACTAAATTACCAGGTTTAAAGGCAACACAACATTCAAGTGCGATTGCTGTGAAGCTTGTGAATATAGTGTTATGCTGACATCTAGTGGCTATATCTGATATAGCAGCGACTTGTGTCTCAAAAGCCTGATGCTCCATGAAAGCGTGTTCGTGTGCAGTTACCGGACCACTTAAATATTACAGTTCAGTCAGTTACTTACTTTATTTAATAAATACATCTATATCTATTGAAAAACTTTACAAAACCTCTAACCGAACTGGAGTTCAGTGATTTTTGAGCAGCAGCACTTAATGTGTTTACATGAGGAAAATCTAGTCCCACTGCACCTAATTAAAAGTACATGCTTCATTGTTATTATTAATAATGATCAACCTTCAGTTCGTTGTTTTCAGTAAGCACATAAGAAAGTGCAATTGACATATTTCAGCTGTGGAAAAGGGAAACATGTACACACAGGCCAGGAGATTTGAATATCCCGTGAGTGTCAGAGTTCAGAAGAGACATGCTTGAGGTAGTTTCTCAGGATCTGAGGAATGTCCAAGTGATCGATTTCATGCTCTTTGCTGGCACAGGGAAGGCATCTTCTAATCGCTAGCCGTGTCTGTGACATCAGTGTTTTAGGGCAAACTGATATGAAAGAAAGGTCAGTATATATCAACATTATGTAAACTACTATCTCCTTATTCTGAACTATTTTATATCCAACAGTATTAAGTGAACCACGCAAATGTGATTTATAATCAGTGTTGGGCAGTAACTAGTTACTGTAATATTAATTTTCCAGTAACTAGTAGTGTAACTCATTACCTTTTCCAAAACAGTAATAATATTACAATTACGAATCCAAATAATGCTTCATTACTGTGCTACAAGAACGGTATTTCTGGTCCTAGCAAACTTGAGGTAGGCTAATTGAACCAACCCGTCCAGTCACCTGGTTTGAGAGGCTGCAGTGTTTTCACTTTGGCTGATTGTTGACTCCTAAGGTTCATTATTGTTTCAAAAAAGAGCTTTCAGTTTTAAAATGAGGTCATTTTTCAGAAGGGGCGAGCAATGTAGTAAGGTAACTAGTAACGTAACTAATTACTTTTAAAACCCAGTAATAAGCAAAGTAATATTACTTTTTAAAGGAGTAATAAGTAGTATCGAATAGTAACTTATTACTATTCCTGAGTAACTTGCCCAACATTGTTTATAATTAAGCAATTCTAGTGTTCTCTTACCTCTTTCCTTTAGCAGCAAGGCCACAGCTTCATGCTGCTTGGTAGTCTTGTCAATGATCAGTGTGGGCAGATACACGTCTGCACCAAAGTCTATGAGCATCTGAATGTACTCAGGCCCACAGCCATAGCGGAGACACATCTCCAGCACAGTCTTGGGCTGCTTGATCTTGGCCAGCAGCTTCTCCTCCGTGCAGTTGTAGTTGGGGTTGGCCCCATGGAGGAGCAGCATCCTGAAGCAGGCCAGGTGCCCGTACACGGCACAGATGTAGAGTGGACCCCTGCAGGCCGCCGCGCTGGACGCCCACTCGGATGCTCTGGACCGGACGTCCACCTCGGCGCCAAAGCGCAGGAGCTCTCGGAGGACGCGGACGTCTCCCTCCCGTGCTGCTGTCAGCACCGGGCTGCAGTTGTTGTGCTGGCTGCCGTTGGGGTCAGCGCCGGCCTTGAGCAGAGCAACGACACAGTCCAAGTGCTTCCCACCCACCGCCGTAAACAGAGGTGTCTGAGCCTTCACGTCCAGGCTGTCGATCTGTATGCACACACAGCACCAGTAGGGGGCAGTGAGCATATTACTGTTGAATGAATATACTGTATCAATGCTGAACTTGAACTTGAATTGCAATCCTGCTCCTCTGACTACAGGTCTTCTCTTTTAAAGATGTCGACTCATGCTGGTTAGTATATTGTAATTTCATGTTATTTACAATTCACTTTTGGCATCTTGTTGATGTATTAATATCCAGCACTGTATGTAATACTCTGTGGCAGTATTGTGGCACTCTAATTTAAAATGTAATGTGTAGCAAGGAGTTATGGGACATGTGTGTCATTCATTGTCCTAGTTATTTATAGCCTAAGAGATAAAAACTCACTTATACCGTGTGCTATTTTAGGATGGGAAAAATAACTTTGGTTTCAGAAGAAAGCGGGGGTGGATGAGAGTGGGTAAGTTAAGTAGACCACCCACCATATTGGCTGGTATAGTCTTGCAACCCCCGGGAGATCCAATAGTTTAATAAAGGCTGGTGTCATATATCTACAGTTAACTACATTATACTGTAGTATACTGTATACACCCAATATACTGTGCACCTCAGGTGTTCCAGGGAGGTTAGATACACCACATTTTAGTTTCTGTTGTTATGTACTCTTTCTATCAATGTATTATTTGTTTGTTAGTTGCTTCCATTCTATGGGGTTTCAATGACTAAATCTAGAGTCAAAAGGCTTTATGATTAAGGCCCCAGTTTCAACAGTACACTCACACTGTATACCTGTACATTACTGTACCTCTGCACCATGTTCAAGAAGCAACTCCAGGCACCTCAGGTGTCCCAGGGAGGCAGCTGTCCTTAGTGGCGTGACCGGGATACCCCATCCACTGCGAGCATTAACACACTTTCTGTAAGTGTCCTGGGACAGAAGCTCAGACAGCAGAGCAACGTCGTCGCTGCTTACTGCCTGGTTCAGTGCCTGACACAGCTTGTTGTCTTCGTCATCCTCTTTAGGCTGGAGTAGCGAGAATATCTTAGAAATGTCCATCAAACTCATGTTGACAGCTTGGCACACAAGCATTATGTTATGTAGACCACTGCATGTCAAAACCCCTCCATCTAAAATGACAGATCGACAGAACAATACATATTTGTAGTATTTGCTTTACTCTTTCGTCTCCATGAATGTTAAAGAAACACAACGACTAAAGCATATATTTATGAAACAAATAAGAGGGAAATGCCCAAACATTCTTATTGTGATTTCAATGAGGGGAAAATACACATTTACACACAGTGAGTACAGTCATATAGATTATAGTTTTCATTCGAATTAATCCTAATAAATGTTTCTTATCACTAAAACATCACACAAAACAGTTTAACATTGCAGTCGCAGGGGTCTTCCTTAAATGTAATAATTAAACTGACACAAACTTACCCCACTATACTGGTCGCCAACCAATGATATTATTGACAAAGACATTGATATCATTGAAGTAGTAGTGAAGAACGTTTATAAGTCCATGACAGTCATGAGAAAGAAAAGAGAGGTTCTTTGAGAAGGGTGTGATGATATGGTGAGCGTGTGTGAGAGCAATTGCAATCTGTGTGTGTGTGTGTAATTGGAAGAGTCAGACATGGCTGTATGGAGAGGGAATGGGGATCCTGTGGGGCTCTAATTTTAGGCCACAGATGGACCTGTCTAAACTTCCATTCTTGGAGAGTTGAGGCTCGGGGTTATAATTAGAAAGGTGATAGACTTGTGACAAGCTGTCAGCTTGTGTGCTTGGCTTCTAGATTGGCCTGAAAGGTGAACTGCCTTGTGTCCTAACTAATGATGACAAGGTAGTTTTAATTTATAGTCTCATTTCATACTTGATTTAACTGCATGCTGGCAGGGGAACAAACATGTATTATTATTATTTCATTACATGTGAGGTGAGTTTTATCAGTGTTGACAAATGACACAAAAAAAGACACATCCAAATACCATATGATGAAATAACATTAATGGATTTATTTTATGGTATGGAGTTATTATAAACGTGGTTCACACTAAGGAAGAGATTTTAGCAGCTGGCACCTGTCTATGTGACAGTTGAGTGTCCGTAGCTCCTTAGAGAAGGCAATCAGCTGTTATCTCTGCTACACCCACCCATGTCCTTTTTTTGTCCATGTTTAGGGATTAAGCTTTGCCACGCCACATTCTCTCGCCAGATGGCACAAGATTCCACATTCCTTGGATTGCATGCATGTATGAGGAAAATGATTCTTTTTTTTAAAACTCAACCCACACAGACAATTATCAAAATGGAAGCATAAATGGTTAGCTACTGCATGAAAACAGAACACAGAAACAACAAAATAACAGAAGGACTGCCTTCATCTATTACAAAAGAAATACAATACAGCATACTTTATATTTCTATATAAAGCATACTTCAAGTATGCATGTTCATATATTTTACGTTAAAATTGCAAATACAAATTGCCCAACACAGTGACTCAGCTACATTTATATTCTTAAATAAACCCCTTTGATTGCATCACAATCCCTGTTATTCACCCCATTATTTTTCTCCTCCACCAGGGGGAAGTAATGACTGATTGTGGGCAGAGAATGCGACATTAAAAGAAGATGGTAACGATTTGTTTGTTGTTTAAGAGGGGACATATGTTACGTAGGACTAACCGTTTTTTATGTAGGTAACAGTTTTTAATTTTACACAATGCGATTCGCCATGATTGTAGCTTTTTAGATAAAACGTAGCTATCTGATGATAGTTGATTATACATTTGCTGCAGGCTTTTATGTTTTAAAATACAATATGGAGGACATTGCTGTAAGAACATTTTGCAGAAGAATGATTTCCAATGTGCTTAAAAAACAGCGAACTACCACCCCAGAACAGGGGGCGACAAGAAAGCCAGAGAAACAAAATGAGTCCCGAGGGGACAGAGGAGTTTCTCAGTCCAGACCCAAAGAGCGAAAATATAGAGAGAATTTGGAAACTCGTAGCCAGGTTGAAGTAGGTGACTGGCTCAGTGATCACATGGCTCATAACCTCCATCTCTCCGAGGCTGCAAAACGACAGAGGTATGAAAGGGAGAGAGAGCGAACCTCCCACAATCCCACGTATCAAGGTCCCACAGTCCAGCTGGCACCCCCACAACTAATTTCGTTGCTGAAGTACAAAACGTTCATGGAAGAGATGAGTAAGGTGAGGATATTTTGTTTTCCCTCACCAGGCTATATCGTGTGGATGTGCAGTTCAAACTACTATCTAAAGCAAGAACGCCCCTCCATCTCATTTGTTATCCTATATTACAGGCTCTGGAGGTGGAGTTACACGATCCATCGCTTTGTAAAACGTGTGTGCAGAAACGAGCTTCTCTGGCCTTGAACAATTTTATCAGGAGAAAGAAGACACAACTAGAAGCGCTGACACTGGAGGATAGACTACACACACACTTGTTACAGAACATGGTAAATAATTGTGTCTTCAAGACACCCATTGAACCCTCTTCGATCTATAATCTGTTTGATATCTGCGGTTGTGTTACAAGAAAGTGTGTGCCATTCTACAAAGTGCAGTCTATAAAAGCCCACTGATGCTCCTGATAGGATTTGGGAGGAGCTACTAGGTGGAGATATGCAGGTCACAGCAACCCGGTTGCCTCGGCAACGAATCAGGAACGTGGAGTTACCCTGACAACAAATGGAGTGAGGGGTTATCCTGACAAAAACGCAATAGGAACTCATTAAGCAAGACCTTGCTGTGCTTTTTCAGATAGCTGTAGAAATGGCAGGCTCGGTATATTACCACTTCACGTCACTGAAGTCAAAAGCATACCCATCTCTTTGTTTTGATGTATTGTGTACTACTACCCATATATTTTCTTAACCAAATCATGCTGAGGTCTGAGTTAAACATGCTTCTGAATGGTCACAAACATGTTTCTTTTTGCCACTTGGGGGGGCGGAGACAATTATTTTAAATTGTATTAAAGGTTTAACATACCATTTCATATAGTCACTTGTTTGTACACTTTAAACATTAAAATTATTATGGTTTATTTAGCAATGTATAAGCCAGTTAGATCATCACAGAAATTACCATTTGTCATGAGAAGCATGCATGAATTACAAAAAAATGAATTAATGTACTTATTACAATATCTAAGGCAATAAACAATAGCAAAATCGGCACAATTATTTCAAGTTCCTGTTCATATTATTGCAGTTATATATAAGGAGCACTAATCAAATACATTTTACAATTACATAATAACACTCAAAGCACATATTAAAAGACAACAGAAAACGGGACCCTAAATAGGTTGTGAACAGGTTTAACAATGTTACTAACAACTCTGATGCTATGACTGTACAGAAATTGTGCTAAAGCACATAGCTGAAATCAACATTAACTTAAATTGAATCCTATTATTCTCAGTCTATCTTATAAATATCCAGCTGGCTGACCGTGGATGAGTCTATCGGACTTGTTCCCTTTTAACACTAATGGAGCTAGTGGTATGATCTACTCATCGGGCTTTCTCTTGGGCTTCTTTGGGTTGCGAGAGCGGCTCTTGGCCTTACACAGGGGACATATGGGAGCATTACGATGGATTTGCTGGTGGCATGACAGACAGGCCTGGAGAGAACAAGAGACGTATTAGATGTATAGTGTCTGGTAGTGATTTGGAAGGCAAGCAAGTATTTTCCTTATTTTCTAATGCAAGTAAAAATATACGTTTTATGAGCATTTGTGTCATTCCACCCTACAGTTATAGTAAAATGTTTACACCATAGCCAAAAATCAAGTGTTTCACGATTCCTGACATTTAATCCTAGAAAACAATCACTGTTTTAGGTGATTTAGAATCAGTACTTTATTTTAAAAATCCGAAATGTCAAAAAAATGGTGAATAATAGAACCATTTATTTCAGTTTTTATTCATTTCTTCACATTCCCAGTGGGTCAAAAATGTACATACACTTTGTACTGTATTGGGTTAATTTTCCAATAGTTGTTTAATTTGTGTGAAATGTTTTGGGAAGCCTTCTACAAATTTATCACAATAATTTGCTGGAATTCTTGCCCATTCCTCATGACAGAACTGGCATAACTAAATCAGGTTAGACGTGGTCCTTGCATGATGCTCGCATACACCTTGTCAGTTCAGGGCTTTGTGATGGACACTACAATAGCTTTATTTTGTTGTCTTTAAGAACTTTTGCTACAACTTTGTTAAGTGTGCTTGGGGTCGTTGTCCATTTGTAAACCCACCTGTGAACCATCTTAATCTGATCACTTAGATGATGTCTTGAGACGTTGCTTTAATATATCCACATACATTTCCTGCCTTATGGTGCCATCTATTTGGTGAGTCCCTCCTGTAGTAAAGCACCCCCAAAACATTATACTGCCACCCCAGTGCATCACGGTTGGGCCTTATTTGGGTTGTAAGCCTCCCTCTTTTACCTCCATATTTGGGCTGTTACTGAATATTCAAAATGTAATTATACTGTACAATCAAATTATTGTAAAATACATAAAACAATTAAAAACCACTCCCATGTCTGTTTGTCTGGAGAGTTCTCATGTCACTTCAATTGATTGAAATGAGCAAATAATTAAACTGTGGCAATTATGGCAGAGTTCACAATCCAACTTGGCAAGTTGGTGACTTGCGCTCGAAGCCATCTATTAAGCCACATTTATAAATCCTTTTGGTCAATGGACAGCAACTTTCTGAAAGCAACTGTGTAACCTCAAGATAAAGTAGTATTCAAGTTATGTAAGCTATAGTTATCATTCCACCACTAGTAGCAAACTGAAAAAAAACTACTGTAATTATATTCCACACCATGGTCTTTTCTGGAATAGTCCTTATAAAAATGATTTGTTGTGTCATATATAGAAGAACTGATTGTCCCAGATGGCAAATCCTTCTCACTTCTGGCCTTTTGCCACCATTGTAGTCATGTGAAATACGATCGAGAGTCTGCACACTTTGTTTTGCACATGATTTAAATTGTCGCGTGTGGTGGAAGTAAAAGCATTAACTAGAGTGGCCACGAACAGCTCCGGAGGCCGCGTCGCGATGCGGCCCACACACACACCCAGTGGAATTCCGGGGTGAGATCTCTATAGCGTCCTTTTGCTGTCGTGATGCAAATCATACCCATGTTGCATCCTGCGCCTGCGTCTGGGAGACTGTTGCTGATAACTTTGGTTTGTTCTGGACACTATTTACCTCGTTCTTTTGCACGCCACACACGGAGCTAAACTGGAGCGTATTCGCTCAATGCAAGGGAAAAGGAGAGGCGGACACTGCTCGACCTCGCAGCCGACAACGATAATTAAAAATAAAAAGTGAAACGGTAGGCCTACTAACAGTCTGGAATTTGTTTAAACAGTTTATTTAAACAGTTTAAAGCATAGTCGAATATAGCCTAAATATATCTTACAATACTATAGCATAAAATAAAATAATTAAATTAAGGTGGCCACTGGCTGTGCATCATTGGCGGCCAAAGTGTAAATTTGCGTTGCCATGGCCACCGGGCACTCTGCGTTGACCCCTGCAGGCACAGTCAACTTAAATGTATGAAAACATCTGACCCACTGGAAGGTGATACTAATAACGCACTTATAATTTACTATATACTGTATGTATACAGCTAATAATTATAAAGGAAATTATCAGTTTGTAAACAGTTGAAAGCGTTCTTGCGTCGTGCACAAAGTATGTTTAAACTTTCCAAAATGATACTATTGTTAACATGAAATCTGTAGAGTGGTCAAAAAAAAGTTTTAATAAATAACTATATTGATAAAATGTGATATTACGATATTGATCATGAAAATTGCAATATCGATATTCATTTAGATATTTTTTAAACATAAGTAAAAACACAATGGTTATGGGAAAATGCATCAAAATATATACATAACATACCAATACAACACATTTTCAACTGTCATATATTATAAATATATCATATTGGACTCGTACAGTAATCCCAAACTACCGAGGAGGCATTCTTTTTGGCCACAATGTTTCTATTATGTCATTAGCTTCCTCACCCACACATTTGACTTCTCTGTCTAAATCAAACACAACTAAAGCCAAACCGCCAAAGAACGCATCTCTCCACTAAATAAACTGAATATTGCACTTCCTGAAACATTTTCGACGCGATATTGCAATAACGATACTGTGTCGATATATTGTGTTAATGAAATCAACCTATGTGTATGTAAACTTCCAATTTCAACTGAACGTTAAAGCTGCAATCCACAACATTTTAGCTTATTTATTTATAGTGTAAATTAAACAGATACTTCTACTGTAACTACAGTCTTATGGTGTGATGACCAGATGTCCTCACAAAAAGGCCACCATTTCAAAATCAAGTAAGTCGTGTACCTTCATAGGTGGGGGCTGCTGTCTGAACGTGGCTGTCTGGCGGGCATCCTGTTTCCTGGATACCTGGAGCTGCTGGGCTGCAGCTGCAGCCGCTGCAAGGGATTCTGGGATGGCAGGCTCATGTGGCTCCTTTTGCCACTCCGCCTTTTGCTTTTCAAAGTAACTATTGAAATCAGAGTGAGAGAAACGGTGACTGTTACAGATACTGAGAAGCATATCACATTTGATTATTCCATCTAAGATGTATAAAAGGAGTAGTAATGGGAGAAAGAAAATAGAAAAAGTCTTAAATTAGTCAACACACTATGCTCAAACTCTATTCGTTTTATAGACATACAAATTTGAACAAAAGTACAGCCAGTCATTATATATGTTCCCCTGTGTGTGTGTGTGTGTGTGTGTGTGTGTGTGTGTGTGTGGGCTGAAGCGGACTTTGAAATTTGGCCTTGGACTCACTGGAACACTTTCAAAAAAAGTGTGATATCCAATTTCATTACCCCTCTGCTTCCTCTCAAAATAGGTTTTGGAATAGAATAGAATTGAACTTTGATGTCTAAAGTAAGGTTTGAAAGTATTCAGAGAAAATTTTAAATGGTTCCCTTTTCCAATAATACGGATACGTAAAATCATAATCTGCAAAAATATAATATTTAAGTGTAAAATCAAATGCCACAGCTTTATAACATTTCAAGGACTAAATCAGTCTTAGACATATGTGTTCAAAATCATCCTATCCTGTTAAAGGCAGGGTTACTCATTCTCAAGAATGATTGCCAACTTCGAGCTCAAATCACAACAAACTCCTTCAGCAGCTTCGCCCAACGCATTGCAAACTAAGCCAAGGGCATTGTTTTGAGTGGTGTTCACCAGTCCTATGTGGAGGTACCAGATTATATTTTCAGCACGCATTAGTTTACAATAGCTGACTATACCCTTAAAGTAACAGGTTCTTATTGCATATAGCCAGGTTGAGCATTTTCCCCACATGCCACAGTTGAAATATGGAGGATTCGCATGTGCTTATTGATCACAGAATTTAAAAAATAATTCACACATAAAAGGAGTGACTACATTGATACAAGAGATAATAATTATTATTATAATTATTAAAATACATCAACTCTTCTCAATAGACTCACTTTGCCACATATGAATAGCATGAAGTGTCATTGTCTCAACAGTAAAACTAGATGTATTAAATGTTGATTGTGCAGTGGTGATCTCCACAGCAAAGGAAGATACTATAATTCTCAACCATAGAAAAACAAATAACAAATTTAATTGGAAATTAAGAAAATCTGTTTTACTTAAAAATATAGTCAGCCATTGCAAGCTCAATGTAAGATAATACACTTTTTGTCAAATTCAATAAATATCTCCTTGCATTTTGCTAATTTATCGTTCTCTGTGCACGTTGAAAAAATAATATGACACTTCTACACAGCCCTGGCTCCGTAAATAGTAATATAAACAAAGTGGCAAACACCGCTTGTATCAACAAAGCCGTAGCACTACGCTTTGCTTCACAATGTATTTCAATGGAGGACCGCGGAGAGACACTGTTTGATTTGAGCTCGAAGTTAGCAAGAATGATTGACCCTGTCTTTAACAGAAAATATGTAATAAATACATATACAGTATAGTCATTAAAATGTTTAATCTCAATGGTACCTCATCTGGTTAAACATAAACAGGTAACAGCTGTTAATTAGGTTTTATTAACTATTAATGAATTAGGTTTTTTGCAGAACAGCCAAGGTGGCTTCATAGTAGGTGAGAGTAAAAGTAACATAAATTACTATCTAATAATGTATATATGACTTATCACGTACTGTAATGCAAAATATGTAAAACGACTTCAGTCTATATACATATTTAATTCCAGAGAATAATCATTGCTACTCTAGCAGTAAAAGCGAGCCCTGTAGGAACTATAATAATAATAATAATAATAATACATTTTATTTATGATGACTTTAACGACATTCAAGGACATCTTACATTGCAAAAATGCAAATACAAATATGTATATAAATCATTTGTCTGAGACATACGTACATAGTATGAAAATTATTATAGATTATTAGTAATACGGAGAAAGGCACAACTGAAATAGCACAGAACCAAGGCCTTGCTCTGTAGTAGTAACATAAAAGTACAGTTCATGTTTTCAAACTGACCTGCATTACAAGATTCCCTCTTCACAATATGAATATCTAGAGAACAAAGCAATACAAGTGCTGCTGCTCTAACATTGGGTTGGGCTACCTGACAGATATGATAATAGAAGTATTTTTGTTTTATGTACCAAAACAATTATTATCTGACACCAGCTGTCAAAAAGCTGTTATTTGCATTTAATCAAATATATGTGTTTCATATGTTAGAATCAGCAGCTAGAGTCATTTTATTTGCTTGTTATAAGAAAAAGTGTTTTTCATCTTTCTTGTAATTCATTTTAATTTGTTTAGACAATTGGAGTTTTGTGTATATGTTGTTTGCTAGATTGGCATTACTTGTTTGTAAACTGTAAGTTTGCAATTTTTTAAGATATACAGTACCGACAGAACATTCTATTATTTATGATAGATTTAGATTAAAGTCTAGGGGCATCTGAAATGTCTTACATTAAACGTTCCTAAATAACTGAAATGTATAATAATAATAAAAATAATAACAAATTCAAAATTGAACAAGGCAACCATATCAGTGTGTCAACAATTGACACTTGTTCAACAACTGATAGTAAGTCATAATGTTAATGTGTTTGTGTGAGTGTACTGACTCAAGTGAAAGCTTCTCCTCTTCTTCATTAAGGTTGGGGAGCCTGTGTAGACCCAGGGTCATCCTCAGAGCATCGACGTGTTCCTTCAGAGGTTTATACTCATCATGCAGGCGTCGAGTTGTCTCAAGCAGTTTGTTCAGGTCATTTTCAGACTGCTTTATGGTGCTCTCCATCTGAATGTACAGGGTATATTTTTAAATATCCTGTAAACAGTAGGATAGGTTGCTGGATGCTCAGGTTCAGTTCCCATTACGCCCTAGTCTTATATTCAAACTAAACCATGTTCATCTTTACAGCTGGCACTTACCACATTGATATCGGCATGGATGAGCCGCAGCTCTTCGACATGTGCCATCTTTTCCTGTAACAGAAGATCCATCTCCTGTTTATACTCTTTCAAGTGCTTCTCCTCTGACTCTAGCGCCTCAAACTCAGTCTTCAGGCGAGATTTGATCTTCTGCATCTGAATGGTCTTGTTTCTGAAGACAGTGAAGACAGTAAATATATATATAGTATATATATAGTAAATATATATATATATATATATATATATATATTATAAACAGAGTATGTTGTCCAAGTGTAGAGGAAATATCTTGAGTGTATCCATATTTATATTATATCGATGGACTTAGGTAAGCATGTAGTGCTTGTTACTTGTTATTCAGCATTAGCCTACATGAGTACATATCGAGGGGAAAACATTTAGCAAAATTCCATGTGTTTATATACCAATTGAAATGGAAGCAAATGGATTGATAGTAAAAACGCTAGCTAAGCCGCAGTACAGCCAATAGTTCAATGGGTACAGCCAATAATGTGTACAGCTCACATCTGGCATGTGTTGATATACACATCTGGAATGCATGCATGTTTTTCGGAAAATTGCAATTATAGTTTTGATGGTGTTTTGCATTTCCTTCGACAATAGAAAGGATTGCGGTAATATAAATAATATATTGTAATTTAGAATAACAGGTACTACGAAGGAGTAAAATATAGGCGCTATAAATCAGCTAACATTATTAGCTAGCTCAGTAACAAAAGAAGTAAATGAACTGTCGTGCCGAATATGTCCCCCCGCCGAAACTGTCCATATTTATATAATTGAGAATCAGATTTCGGTGAAAAAAACAGTAGTAATGTTTTACTTTAAGGTTGTCATTAATTGTGCGAGAAGCATCACGACAAGAACATTGTGCAAATAGCACATGACACAATATAGCATATATAGCACACATAGCACCAATTAGCCCAATAATACCACTAAAGCAGCCCAGATTGTAGCATTGGTAGGGACTACCGGAACAGTACGGCTGGGGGACCATTTCGACAAGACACTGCTAGCAAGATGCACTTCGGCTCTTGTAATTTTGGCAAACCTTCCAGCCTTTCTAGTCCACAAACGTACGACATTTTTTCAATGAACATGCCTTACCGTATTTCCAAGATATTCTCTAGTTTGCACATTATTTCTTGTTCGTCCCCCATGGTTTTGAAAGCTTATAGTCGGCAATTTGGCCAGCTCACTCAGACCAGGGTGGTCGCCTTGTTAATAACACAATAGGTGGAGACTGGAGGGAGCAGTCGGTGCCCGCAGGCGTAAAAAGAAAATGTCTGCACTTTCGACACATTACATTAACCCCTAATAATGTAATATGACAAAAGAATTAAGCTAATGCTATGGTAAAACACAAACCACGCAGTAAAACAACGAATTTACTTGGTAATAATGAAACAAAAGTAAATGAAATTTGCTAGTGAACTATTCTCGTTGTGTAAATAATTGTATGCTGTAAATAAAGATTTAATATATTTGTCAGTTATCTAAATCAACAATGGTCACGTCTATCAAGTTAAGCAGCTTGTATGAACAACTGGTATGAATGATCACCACTACTGTAGAGGATTGCATGATACACTGCAAGCCCCAAAGAAAATAAAACTAAGACAACATCTGGCCTTCTGATCTTGGATCTCTGGCAATATCACATGGTTGGATAAATGTAACATGGGAACTGGTTTAAGAAATCCCTCTTGTTCATTATTACATGGTTACTGTGCTGGATTAAGCAAAAGAGAGCCTTGAGAGCAATACAATGGCTCATTTTAATTGAACCTAATCCCAGTAGGTATTGCAAGTACTTTCATATGACTCTAGAGAAAAGGTTACTGGACACATCTCTGAAACAGTAAAAAAAAGAATTACAAATGTCTACTGTAAGTACCTAACTTAATTGTACTCTTTTATCTGATAATGTTCAGTGAAAACATTATGTTTCGATATAGGAACCTGTACTGTACGATATGAACTCATTCAGCTCTGCACTTAAAATGTTTTACATATGTTTCTTCATTGATACATTTATTTCAGAAACAAATACAGTTACAGTATATCATGTAATACAAATAGGCCTATTGACAAAACTCACTTGTTAGTTGTTTCTTATTTCTTGTGACACTATTCTATTTACATGATTGTGTAACTGACATCTGGTAATGTTTAACTATATTCGTACATGGACAGAACATTAATGCTAAGGCTGTGCTTTGTTGTTCTATGTCATAAATATTTGTGAGATACAGTAACAATCACATCAATGTTACACCTGTAATAGCCTATTTTCATTCTTATGCTTGTTGATATTGTTAATTTCCATATTATTCTAATGGTTAAAGTGAAATTAGTGTTATCATAATCATATTCTAGATATGTTCATTTCAATCAGTGGTTCTCAACCATTATCCCCACAGTAATTCACTGAATCAATCATTGAATTAGCTCTCATGACACAAATGTAATATGATGCTGAATAAGATAAATACTGTGACTATATCAAATATAAGCCAAACCCTCTACCCAGTACCAATAAAGTGGAGCATGATGTATGTCTAACATGAGGCTGATAAATAATGGCTTTGAAAATTACAATTGATAAACACCTTGTAGTTAATGTTGTGTATTTTACCTATATCAGAGAACAAAGCAATGTCCTTTAGTCATGTATTGGATCTGCACGTTGCTTCAGGCATCTTCTCAATGACATAGTAATTATCCAATGTAACTCAATTTTTCTTTCTCAACAGATTAATGTTCGCGTTACAACCATGGATGCTGAGCTGGAGTTTGCCATCTTGACCAGCACTACTGGCAGGCAGCTCTTTGACCAGGTACAGTATATTGCACAGTACAAACAAACAGAAAGTATAGACAAACCACTGATCGTTATTGTTGATCGGTTTAGATAGTGAAGACAATCGGCCTGAGAGAGACCTGGTTCTTTGGTCTGCAGTATCAGGACAGTAAAGGTTTTTCCACTTGGCTAAAGCTGAACAAGAGGGTATGACATTATATCATTTGATATTAATCTCAGTATTGACTTGGGTTGCAGTGTTATGTGTAGTTAGTGTTGTTGTAAATTCAACAATGTTTTTTTGGCACTCCACTGAAGTTAATTAGCATCTGCTTTGCATTCTCGAACGCCCATCCCTGTCCCCATCCCAGGTGACAGCACAGGATGTGAAGAGGGAGAACCCCCTGTTGCTTAAGTTCAGGGCCAAGTTTTACCCCGAGGACGTTGCCGATGAACTTATACAGGAGGCAACTCAGCGTCTTTTCTTCCTGCAGGTTAAGGAGCTCATTTCAATATTAATTGACAGTCTGCACACCCACACGCACATGCACGCACATACACATGCACAGGCACACACGCAGTCCTATTATCTCACACTAAATCAAGGTGTGAAAGTTATTTTAAATTCTACTTTGCTTTTAAGGTGAAAGAGAGCATTCTGAATGATGACATATATTGTCCATCGGAGACTGCAGTGCTGCTTGCCTCGTTCGCCGTTCAGACCAAACATGGTGACTACAGAAAGGACTATCACGTGCCAGGATACCTATCTAAAGAGAAGCTCCTGCCGCAGAGGTGTGTTAAAAGCCTCTTGGATGGCATAATAAGTAAAAACCTAAATCAGTGGTGACCCACTGGGGTACCATAGTAGCAGCCTGTTTAGCTACATACCACTAATTGCTATCTGTGCTATTCTCACTGAGAGTCTAGAACTGCTCCAATTCAAAACATTACAACATCTTTTTTTTCTTATGACCTTGACACTGGGAGGTAGTTCTATTCAGTAGGTGTCTTTACAATATAATATCCAACAGACAATGTCAGTTTCCTGGCCTGTAATCTGACAGTGTTTCTGGTCCATAGACAGTGTTACGATTTTCAGTGTGAATGTTTTCATTTCCATTATGACCTGTATGTTTTGATTTGGGGTCACATATTCTGGGCCAGTAGCCAATCAGGGACTCACACAAAATTCTGTCCGAATATGCCCCTGTGTCAAATACCTGAATAGCATCTAACCTGAGACCTGTTTTACTGGCAGTGAGAAGCTAACGCGTCTTTTTCACTTTCTGTGTAATCATGGCTGCCATCATGTCTAATATTGCTGGTGGAATCAGGATTTTGGAGCAACACAAGCTGAACAAGGATGAGTGGGAGGAACAAATTAAGGTGTGGCATCAGCAACACAAGGGAGTGTTAAGGTACGACTACACATAATATGCACCTGTCTAGACCCAAAGAACACTGATAATATGATGTCTCCTTCCTCCACAGAGAAGATGCCATGGTGGAGTATCTGAAGATTTCTCAGGACCTAGAGATGTATGGCGTGAACTACTTCAGCATTAAGAACAAGAAGGGGACAGAGCTGTGTCTGGGAGTGGATGCGCTAGGCCTCAACATCTATGATAAGATGGACAAGTAGGACACTGCACTATAATCAGTTGTCTCTGAGAAACTTACTGTTGGGGATTCAATTATGCCTCATGGTTACTGTTTTCCCCAAACAGAATGACTCCAAAGATTGGCTTCCCATGGAGTGAGATCAGAAATGTATCTTTTAATGACAAGAAGTTTGTCATCAAACCAATCGACAAAAAAGCTCCGGTAAACCTTCCGTATTGTTGATTGACTGCTGTAATGATCTAACCCCTAACCTCATGTGTAACAATATCGGGCAGGCAGGAGGTGATGTTCCATTTGAGGAGCATGCAGATTAAGTAATGTATTTAGGTACAGAGGAACAGACGTCAACATGGTTGATAAACAGGCAAGAGTACAGCTACAGTACAAAGGGCCTAAACTAGACTCTAAACAGGCAGTAGGCCAAAAATATGTGACTTAGCTCTAGCAAAGGTACAGACTGGGAGCGGGCAAAGTATATAGGACAAAACACTTGGTCCTGACACAGAACAATCAATAACGTTGATATGCAATAATATCTGAGTAGAGGGATAACAATACCTAACAATGACAGAGAGAGACTGGCCAAAATAGAATGTCCCAACAGAATATCCGGTGATTGAAACAGGTTCATTCATTTATGTGATTGAGATCTGGGTGGAATGCAGATCGCAGGTGACATGGAATGCTGGGCCTCAGGCAACGATATGGAGTCAAAGGGGCGATGAAAACCGAATGGGAACAATGGTGTGCGCTGGGCGAAGACTACATCGTCTTAAAGACGATGTAGATTTTAAGATGAATCATTAAATATCGCCTCGAGGTCTGCTAGCTGTCCATTCTGTGTACATGCTGAAAACAATACATATTCTGTTACTATACAGCCCTGGCTCTGTAAAATGGGAACTCAAAGAAAGCACAACAAAAAACTATCCAAGCCTTGGCAATGCATGTCCACTTTAGGGGGCGAAGCTTCAGAAGGAGCACAATATGGCATCGAAGGGAGAGACGTTTTTTTATCGATCGAGTTCAAACATCAACAATCCTTCTCAGGGATAGCTGAATGCACCTTTTAGTCGGAAAGGTGTTTTCCTGTTGAATGCACGACAGAGTGGTGGTAATGATGTGTTGTGGCTCAACTCACCTGAAATAATGAAAATGGACTTGTTTGCCTTCAAGGACTTTGTTTTCTATGCACCTCGTTTGCGCATCAACAAACGTATCTTGGCACTGTGCATGGGGAACCATGACCTGTACATGCGCAGGCGCCAGCCTGACACCATAGAGGTCCAGCAGATGAAGGCCCAAGCCAGGGAGGAGAGGAACAAGCGTCAAATGGAGAGGTGGGACATAAGTAGAGACTTGGTTAACAGGGGGAAAGGTTTGGGATGTGTGTTTACGCTCAATCTTTTTCTCAGGGCCCTCCTCCAAAGTGAGAAAAAGAAGCGAGAGAACGCAGAGAAGGAGACAGAGAAGATTGCCCATGAGACCATGGAGCTGATGGAGAGACTGAGACAGATTGAGGAGCAGACAAAGAGTGCTCAGCATGGTCTGAAGAGAATCTCAATACAACTTTATGTCAAAATTGCATTTCATGAGTTCTCAAAGACTAGATAGTAGGGAGCTTAGTATACTGGCATTATTTCTGGCTTTGGGGTCTTATGTGTGTATGTGAGCCATGACTGCATGAACATGTTGTGCACATGTGTTTCAGAACGTTGTGCACATGTGTTTCAGGACTGCATGAGCAGGCTTGCCGTGCGCTAGATTTAGAGAAAGAGGGGACAACAGCCCAAGAGGAGGCTGAACGTTTGGACACGGCCCACGGGGCAGCTGTGGAGGTCAAGGCAGCCCTACTACAGCAATTTGAGAACCATCTTAAGGATCAGGAGAACCTGGTGCATATTTAACAAACTTGCACACATGCACATGCATACACACACACACACGCACACACACACACACACACACGCCTCTGGCGGTTTGTTTAATTTCATTAATTGAAGCAGTGTGAGAATTATCAGTTGCAGGTGCTATTCCTGTGGACCAAATAGTTCATATAGTACTTGGGAAGTCCATTGAATTTGTTTATTCATTCATTTCAATTCAGTCCATTTGACACTAACATGCAGTACTATTGAGTCGTATAGTTTTAGCCTGGTGTTGACTCAGGGCAAGGTAAAATGTGGTTCACTACACAATTAATATCTGTGTTGTTTAGGTAGATGAGTGATACTGTATATAACTTTTCCGTTTTGCTTTCATCGACCAGCTAAAGGATAACTCACGTACTTACATGCAGTACATGCAGTGTAGATAGCAACAAACTATCGTGTTAAGGAGTGGGATGAGGAAACATTATCACCGCATAGATACTTGATACCAATCAACCTTGAAAATTTAATTTGATTCATTCAAAAGCATTTATTCCAGTTTCTTTTTTACACTCCAGCACTATTATAGAGAATAAGAAAAAATAAAAACAGATAAGCATGGAGACAGCACTGCATTATTACCACCTCCTCTCATTGACTGTGAATATGAACAACTGAACACTAACAAACCATACGTTCCTTTACAAGAAATATGTTCCATGACAGTTGCCATTAGAAATGCTATAACTATTATGTACCATTTGAGTGCATGAGCCAAAGAACTATTAAACATGTGTCAGTCAAGATTTTGACATTGAATTAGTATGAAATAAACACGTAAATAATTGATATATAATGTTGTGGAATGGTAGGTTAGTGGTCTGATGGCAGAAGACCAGGAGGTATAGCTTATGTTATTGTGTGTGTTCAGCTCTTTTTCTGTTATGCAGTCTCAATTAGTGCTTCCCCTCAATCACGACCCACTCTCCTCTCTACCTTAATTGTCAATGCCTGGTTGTATAAGTGTAGGAAGTAGAGAAGCGGGAATATTGGAGTGGTGTGGTGAATAACTGTTCAACTGACTGAAAATTGAATAGCAAACACAGTTCACCCCATTCGTATGTGCAAGTGCTCCGAATCGCTTATTCAGTTTGTGTGTTTGTGTTTTTGATGGCTGTGGGCTGCATGTGGATGTAGTCAACAGCGAGTCAATCCATTTTATAAATAAGTCCTTTTTAACAACAGTACCCAAGCCCACATGTTGACACACTTAGATGACATGTCCTTGAAATTGTTTGATTTTGACAGATTGATCAAATAAAAACGTTTTTAATTAGAGCAAGAGTTGCGACCTTCAGTCTTTTCAAAATGGCAACACAAATTGGCACCACAGGAATCGTTTTCTAAATCCTGCATCACTTGACCTGAAAGTCAATTAAAACTAAATTAAAGCCACAAAAACTGACAAACAGAGCCATTGACCTTAAATGTGGAACACCTTAAAGTCTCTACATGTGTGTGTGGGTGTGTGTGTGCGTGTGTGTGTGTGTGTGTGTTCACAGGCCACTGAGCTGGCTGAGCTTACTTCTAAGATCTCCCAGCTGGAAGATGCCAAGCAGAGAAAAGATGAAGAGGCAAAGCGATTGAAGAAAAGGGTAAGGATCAGTTAAAGAAGGGAAAAGATAATGGATCAATTAAAAATGAGAAAACGGTACGTCATGACACTACTGCGGGTGCTTAAGACCTCAGCATAAGAGACACTTCAAGTTGTCTTTATCAGGGAAGTATATATTTTAACTGTATAATACTTCTCTGTGACTTTCTACCACTAACTGCCTTGTGTTCTTTCTCACACTAACTGCCCATGGCATTAAGACAAAATACATATATTTCTGGCCCTATTGTCTCTATTAATGTTTTATTCACACATAACCTACAGAAAATAGTGTAATAATTAGTTTTAGTTTGTAGAGATTATAGAGTAGAAAATGCAGTGCAGTAAATCATTAGCGTTATTGACTAAATACTTTTTTGTGTTACAGTTTGTACCCTCCTGTGTGGCTGTCAATCATTATTTAAGCAGAGGTTGACAACAGGGTATTCTGACCATGCCACAATATAATGCTTAAATTTTAAAATATGTGTATTTATTTGAGGAGACCGAGCTATAAACTCTTTTTTTTTTCAAAGGTCGATTGGTCAGATAGTTTGAGAACCAATGCTAGAAGTTGCAGTGGTCACGGAAACCGGACCATGCACACTTTGAGCAGGTGGAACCCCAAAACATAAACATCTAACCACAGTGCATCACTGCAAGTGGTGTGTGTTGGCAGGCTGTGATGGTGGAGGTTGATTTGGAGCAAACCAAAGAGGATCTGAAGTTTAAACTCAGGGGTATTCACATCCAGGCCTCCGCGTACGAGCACATGCACGAGCACGATGAAACCGATGAGAGCAGCGCTGAGGCCAGTGCTGAGCTGACGTTAGCTGGCATGGTGCGAGACCGCAGTGAGGAAGATCGAGTCACAGAGGCCCAAAAGAACCAAAGACTCCAGAAAAACCTCAAGGTGACGTTTAGGAATGAACACGCTATAGGTTTTGCAGGTTTGTCAGTTTTCTGAAAACCAACTGGTAAAAGGTTATTCCAAAAAAGGTATAATAAAACCATTTCCAGATAAATATTTACTGTATATGATTTCCAGCTTCCATCCATTCCTGTTATCATTCTGATATGTTTATTGCAACTAAGCCAGATATCTTAGTGCGTTGTAGACACAACAATAACTGAATAATGGGGTGTTTGAATTGAACAGCGGGATAAAGGGAAAGATGATGTTGTAGGGAATAGGTATTAAATATTTTCCGCTTTTCCGAGTCTCATGGGGGGTTTATTGGGGTTGTGCTTCATCTCTCTTTCTCTCTCTCTCTCTCTCTTTCTCTCACTCTCTCACTGACAGTTCCTCAGCAATGAACTGGCCTGTGCTATAGATGAGAGCAAGAAGACCCCGAATGACCTCATTCACGCAAAAAACGTCAAGGCTGGCCTCGACAAATACAAGACCCTCCGTCAGATTCGACAAGGCAACACCAAACAACGCATTGATGAGTTTGAGTCCATGTAAAGGAACTACAGTAGAATATATGTTAAATGTAGCTATTAGACAATGATATGTTGTGTGTGTATATAT
>JAODLL010000002.1:3750449-3776974 GCA_026546735.1 Forbesichthys agassizii | reverse complement strand
TATACAATTGCAGTTCATGTAACCTGGTGTCTAGTTGCGATGTTCACAGAAAAATGCAACTCAGCAGTTGGTCCGTCAGTAAACATGTGATCTACAGGTGTCTCTGTTGGCCTATATGTTCAGTTCATGCTTTGGTTTGTGCTATGTGGGAGAGTATGGCCTACAGCTGCAGACAAGTGAGAACAAACACTGAATCACAGAAGACAATGAACCAACGAGGAAGATACTTAGCAAACAAACTGTAATACTGTAATACTCGCCCCTGCTCGGCTGAGACTCCAGACGTATCACACTTATATTGTTAGGGTGTCATCAATAATAGCTTAGCTATACTATTTCTGATTAAAAATTAAGCTTTACATCTCATATTATTATGAGATGTATTTTGCCATAATTTAGATTGACATTATATTTGGAAAGTTACTGCATGCTGACTGGCAGTTTAGGGAAATGTGTACTTCACTTTTTTTTTATGACAAATAAGAAAACCCTAGGAGGTATACTTAAATATTAATTAAGTGGTTGATTTGCATGATTTATTGATTTCTTGTCAATTACGCTTCCATGTGTTACTGCTTTAAACAGTTAAACATTAACCCCCCATTCCCGACACACACATAAACATACATAAACATAATCAAATGGTGTTAGCGATTGTCTATGCTAAGATGGTCATGCATAGTTAATGATGCATAATGGAGATGTTAACATAAGTGCAGCTTAATATAGTCTCCTTGTAGGTTGAAATAACATTTTGTGAATGCGCACCACTTCTATTACTGATTGTTAATAATTATGGTGTTAGTACTACTTTCTTTTCATGAAAACCTTTTCAATTATATTATTATAGACGTACATGTATCTGTTTATTTTATATACGGTGTGTAGCTTTTAAAATTTGTTTTAGGAAGAACAGTAAAGGACAGAGGATACAAGTGGGAGAGAAATACAGTATAGGGAAGGATTGGGAAATGACCACGGGCCGGATTCGAACCCCGGTCTCCCGAGGCACTAAGCCCATGTGGTCAGGGGGTTATTGCATGCATATCATTGCCAGCACATACGATATTTGGTTTTATTTACTGTAATCTTCACCAGTAGTTTCAATAGGAAGATGTGACTGGAAACTGTAAAATGTAAAGTCAGACTTTACTGTTACTTTAATGCCTGGATTCTAGAGGCAATGTCATAGTTTGACCCATGTGTGTGACTATTTAGCTAGCTGAAACCATAGACCTTCAAATGGATTTATTATAATGTAATGATGATGATGAACATAATTATTAGGCTAAATAAGTAATCATTCATGTTTTTAATCAGAGCATGTGTGTGTGGACATGCATCCGTACGTGCACGTTGATCTACAGTTATTGCATGTTATTACATGTATGGTACCAATATAACCTCCCATTTTGAGTACAGGTAATGAGGACTGTATTTAATGGTAACGTTACGTTACGTTTCGTCTTAATAATTTCAATGCCCCTTCATTTCAACGATACATATGACTTTGCATGTCTGTGTTGGAAACAGGTAGCGTAACTTATTTAAAGTTCAGTTGAACTATGGATAGAGTTTTTACATAGAAGAACAAGCAGAACAAGAGGATGTGCTATAGGCTTATCCAGAGCCATGGAAATAACAGAGTTACGCCAATGGAAGTTATAAATTGTCAACGGTCACAGGGTCCCCCGAGAGACAAAGTTCAAGCTTAGACAGAATTAGATGTGATCTTCTACCTCAATGAACTCCATACTCTACTAATGTGTATTTATTTCCCTTTGCCTGAGTTATTGTTCTTTCTGTGTAGAGGCCTGTACACGTGTTAGCCAGTCAGCGGTCTGTACACGTGTTAGCCAATCAGAGGCCTGTACACGTGTTAGCCAGTCAGCGGTCTGTACATGTGTTAGCCAATCAGAGGCCTGTACATGTGTTAGCCAATCAGAGGCCTGTACACGTGTTAGCCAGTCAGCGGTCTGTACACGTGTTAGCCAATCAGCCTGCATACTGATGTCATCATAATTTTAATTCTTTAAGCATATGCGGGTGGAAAACAGAAATTATACCTCTAATAACATCTTTAATGGCATACTATTGGCCTGTCATTCCAAATCATGGCTCCCAATGAAGCTGCCACTCTCTTAAAATTTAAAATGGATGTATAGATGTACGTTGCAAAGGTATAACATAGTTAGCCATAATGACATGCTGCTGCTGTTATCCTAACAGAATGTCGGCTGCGTACGACAACTGGTGTATGAACTTTTCTACTGGTGACTAATGTACCATTTGTAAGTCGCTTTAGATAAAAACTGCTGCTTAATTATGTAAATTTAAAATATTATCACATTTCTGTTTATAGCTTTGGTCTTACCTCTGAAACGGCCATGCTAAGATGTGCCTAGACCCCCCTGGATTTACCACTCCATAGTACTATAGGTAACTATAGGTAATAAACTTTTAATCTCTCTCTCTCTCTCTCTCTCTCTCTCTCTCTCTCTCTCTCTCTCTCTCTCTCTCTCTCTCTTCCAGGAGTATTTCCCAGTGACATCCAGCAGAGTCCCAGTAGACGTCCCAGGGACACCCAGTAGGGTCCCAGTAGACGTCCCAGGGACACCCATTAGGGTCCCAGTATACATTCCAGGGACACCCAGTAGGGTCCCAGTAGTCGTCCACCTCCGACCCCAGAGCGAGACTTCTCTCTCGGCCTCCAGGCCACACAGCACACAGACACACACACACACACACACACACACACACACACACACACACACACACGGCAACATGTCCAGCGATGACATGTGGATGTGGATCGCCGTGCTGGCAACCGTAGGCAACATAGTGGTGGTGGCTGTGGTCTGCGTCTGTGCCTTCTGAGGGGGGCGCGGAGGGCTAACAGGGAGGGGGGGGGGATGGAGAGGAGGTGATCGGGACTCCTCCTGTAGTTTGCAGTGTAAAGTTTGCACATCAAAGAGGCATTTGTGTATATTCCTGAGCCCCCCTCCTCAGTCCTGCCCCCCACCCCCTTTTCCCCGAGTGCTCAGAACACTGCAGAAGAATTCTGATTGGATCACATGTTGCTATGGGCTGGTCCGCACCAAAGGGTGCCATTGTTCCAACCAGTTTAACACAAACGACTAAAATGTTAATGTTATGGAGCCTCACAAACACCAGTGTGTCGCAGCATTCATCCTCTCCTCTTTGCCTCTGGTAGTGAGTCTAATATGCACTGTCGTCAGTGTATATACATAGTATGATGATCCATAATGGGTCAGTGAGGAACAAGCTTCACAACTCTCCTTGTGGTTGGTGCCGGTAATGCATCCTAGCTGGTCATACTGTGCTGTACTTAAACCCACTCATGATTGTTTTACACCGCAGGGTCAGAGGTGAGGATTAGAGAAGGTCACAGCACGATCAACGTTGATTGGATGGGAAATGGCAGCATGGCATCTGGAGACGTCAGTGGGTCATGTCAGGGTGTATCTAGAGAGCAGTGGTTCTCAAGCCAAGCCCTTGTCAATATATCCATGGAAGACAATAACATATAGGATAATCCTTGATATAATTTAGCGAGTACTCAGTAGTACACCATTATATCTATAAAGCAATTTGTGCATTTATTGGCTGTAGGAGAAAATGGGTATGCATCTTCAAAGTGTTGCAAACCCAGGAACAAAGCCTCTAGGTTATCATGCCCCTAAAATCAGCAGAAACAGCGACAGTATAACATTTCTACGGTAGTCATTATAGCCGTTTGTAAAATGTAGAATACGACTAAACCAGTCTTTCCACTCTAAAACATGGATCATGGAACTGGGAAGTTCATGCAAAGGGCACTGCTTCTTGTTAGCTCCCTGTAACGAAGAGAAACATTATGTGATAATATATATATATGCATCATTATTGTTTAAAAATAGTATGTAGTATGTAAAAGTAGTATGTGATGTAGTCAACTATAAAACATAATAAAAATATATTTTAGCGCCACTGTGCCACTTGATAATATTAATGAAAGGGACATATTTTGGAAACATTGAAGTTATGGTATTATGTCTTAACATAACTGTTACTTAATGATATGTTGCTGTCACATGTGGTAGATAATTTTATTTGATACAAAAATTGTATCAAAGTGTATTATATACTGTAGTTACATTTTCATAATTTTAAACGTTTATCGTCTGATTTGATTAAAATTTAAATAAAGGAAAACAAAATGAAAAGACTGTTTTGTACATTTAGATTGTGGAAGCAATAATAATAATATCAGTTATTTATGTTTGATGTACCTGCCTGCCACTATCATTGCTTATTACTCTCTAAAACTCAACATATTTAAAAACTAAGAGTTAAGAACATGTTAACTTACATGTAACTGATGGCAATAGCCCACTTTAAAAATCCACACTTCTTGAGATTAGAGGAAATGTGTGTGCGCTTTTTAAATTTAATAAGGAATATTTATTCAGCGTGGTCTATATCGCGAGACCTCGTGTCTGGGTAACGCGAGATAAAGCTGATAACGTCCCAACAACTTTGCAGCTGAATATTGTGAGAGAGGCGCGGCATTGGACTCCAAATTAGAGAAGTTACATTTTGGAGGTCCCAGCTTAGTGCATTAGCAGCACTACATACCCGGACACTCCTCATACAACCGACATAAATGTATCCGGTATTTAATTCTGACGCTAGGGGTAAAGACACGGTAATTTCTTAAGCATTATAGCCGCCGTAACCTATAAAGTGTTCGGTCACCTACTTACGACAGTCACGACTTCAAAGCGCGCCAGCCCTTCATTTTTGGAGCAAATCGGCGCGACTTCATTTTCTGCACCGACGACTGATCCAAATGTCGTTTGAGCAGCAACAACACCATTATTAAACCCATGACCGAAGTCATCTCGGGTAAGCGATTTCCCTTCCAGGATTGTGTTTTCTATCTTGTCCATGCAAACAAGATTCAGCTGCTTAAATTTTAGCCCGAAGAGATGTCTTTTAATTCGAGAGCGTCAGAGTTGAAAAAAACTCCCAACTCTTTAACAATTCATGAACAAGATGGAACAGATATCCAAGACACCTGTACGTGCCCTAGTGCAGAACTATGTAACGCCGTGTCAGTGTCCTTGGGCTTGGATTCGATGTCTCAACAAAACGACACAAATCAAGGCTCTAGCTCTTTTTCAGAGAACGCCGCGAGTCTCGGAGACAATTCCTCTGGTGCGTCAGAATTTGGAGAGGGTGCGAGCATGACTTTAGAATTGCATAGGCCTATACCAAACGAAACAACATCTAAAGGCGAAGACTCAGATACATTGTGTCTCGATATATATAGAGTAAGCTGTTTGGATCTCCTCAAATCTAGCGAGATGGACTTCGCACACACTGACCCAAGCAGCATGCCGATTGCAA
Source organism: Forbesichthys agassizii (assembly GCA_026546735.1). Taxonomy (NCBI): domain Eukaryota; kingdom Metazoa; phylum Chordata; class Actinopteri; order Percopsiformes; family Amblyopsidae; genus Forbesichthys; species Forbesichthys agassizii. The sequence goes on along the minus strand of JAODLL010000002.1, from coordinate 3,771,562 downwards.
GATATGTCAGCAAGGAGACAAACTTGTTTATGAAAACGGGCGATGAACGGCCAGTCCCCTCTCAACACGATGAGCTCTTGCCTTTAAATCAATTCTCTACATACTCAGGAAATCCAGCGCAGTTAAGAAACGCACCGGGCATATGGCGCGTTAATGAACATATACATGGCAATCGAAACGAGCCAGATCGTGGCGGATCGGGTGGACATAATTTGTTCTGTAAATACTGTAACTACGCACTACCCGCTGTTGGATCCAGGCAACAATGCTACTGTATCCCTTCCAACAACCGACAGGACGATGGGAAAGGTGGCGTGCGAGCTGGGATGACACAAGGATATGGCCAAACGGAAACTTACCCAAGTACAATTCCGCAAAGGCACGGCAATTATTCCACTATAAAAACTGAACCCAACGTTTGGGTGGATTATACCGACTCAAGTTACAGGTAATATGAATTCACGCAACTATACCACTAATAATGTTATTTCATATGTCCTTATTTGTTTATCAGTTGAATATTCCACATTGGGATCAGCAGGATACTCTCGATATCACTTAACACTGCTTATTAATAGTCATCTTCATTCGTCAAGCACCAAATTGTAGTAATTAAATACGGCAATCTGACCCTGATCTTAAATGTGTGATACAGTGTATTATATTAAGATGTTACAGTGTCATGAACATAATTTGATATTATTGATATTTTTCCAGATAGTAAAAATCATAGATTAGATCCACCGTGGATTGTTCAAACTTGATCTTTTGACCTATATACCTAGAGTATCTGCCTGTACATCATAAAGGAAATAAGTTTACATTCAAAATATAACATATCACACAGATCCAGTGAAGGAGATTTCTAACCTAAACAGACATGTTTATTTTATAAACATACTGTCTGCCAGCATGTATTGTGGTTCAGATGCAGCTTCTATCAGCAATAATTAATTTGTACTCCCACTTCTGCAAGTGCTCTTAGCCTTGGCCAAGTGCGGTTTCACACAAATCTGTGATTAATCTTGAGTTTGTGTTGCCGTATTATTTTTCTAAATGGTGTCTTTATTTCTGTCGTGGCTAACCTTGCACAATAACAAGGTAATGTATCAATGTCACCTTAAACAAGATAGGGCACCTGTTGTCTATCTTGTCCCTCTTTGGTCTAAGTGTAGCCATTATCCTCTTTATATACTCGTAAAGTATCCTAAATTAACTCTGTATTTTACAAAGAGATAGGGGACCCAATATTTCAAATGTTTTACGTATTTACTGCTCCAGGTTTTGTAACAGACAGCCTAGCACATTAATATACAAGATAAACTTTGCATCCTAAATCTAAATGTGAATTTAACCCGTAATACTTCAGTGCTGCATATGTTCAAATTAATCTGTGTAAACCTGTGAGTTTGTTTGACCATGTGATGTCTAGCATGATTCATGTATGCATATTCGCATGCAAAAAAAAATCCAGTTTCTAATTGGATGTTAATAATTTGTAAGGATGGGAATTGTCAGTAATTTGCTATGTCCATCCATCTTAATCCTCTTATCTGTAGTCGGTTGCGGTTAAGTATGCTTTAAAAATTAGTACTCAATATAATCCTATTGCTCAATACTCGAATAGCTTTTGTTATGGCACCTTTGTTTTTATGTCAGTAACACTGCATTTCTCAACTGCTATTTTTATAGAAAACACATTGTGTAGGTACCAAACAAACGTATTTGACTACTTAAGAATGGGTGGTAACTAATGTTCTAATTAATTTTGGAATGCTAAATGTGTGTCCTGTTGTTTAATCTGACACGTCTGTTTGTGCTGAGCAGGTGACCTTAAACAGACGTGAAATCCCTTCATTTTATTTCATGAATAATGTTTGTCTAGGTATGAGGGCTTGTTTCCAGGTATGGGTGTGTACCTGTCTGACCGGAGAGTGTGCCAAGTGTGTGGTGATGATGCTTCAGGCTGTCACTATGGAGCTGTCACTTGTGGAAGCTGCAAGGTGTTCTTCAAACGTGCAGCCGCAGGTTTGCCCTCAATATTAACTGTCGGTTTGTTCAATCAATTACGCCCCTGTTGCCCACGTTGGCAGGGCACCGCGACCTCTGCTGTTTGTTAGCCATTCACGCTCACATGTTGTTGCTATGACACGCAGCTTGGCCACTGATAAAATACCTCCCTCATCTGCGAGACCTGTGTGTGTGTGTGTGCGTGTGCATGTGCGTGTTTGTGTGTGTGTCCAGGTAAGCAGAACCACCTATGCGCCAGTCGCAACGACTGCACCATCGACAAGTTGAGGCGGAAGAACTGTGCCTCGTGTCGTTTAAAGAGGTGCTTCCTTTCAGGAATGAGCCTCAAAGGTCAGGAATTTAAAACTGGACTTGGGGTTAAAATTAGGGAGGGTGGAGGGAGGAGGAGGGGGGAGAGAGAGAGAGAGAGAGATACTTTTTCGGTGTTCATTTGGATAGTAAGAGGAAGAGAGGTCAATATGGTCAGATACCTTAAATGCACTGGATCCAAATTGAGTAATCAAATGTTCCAGCTTAGATACACTGCTACAAATGTATTTCAGCAAAGGCCAAAAGTAAATATTTAAGCAAAAGCTTGAGAGGCTTCCCACAGGGTTGTGGCAATGAATAAAGCCATGTGTTGTTATTCATATTATATTGGCTCATTAATGTTTTATTTCTACATTAAGCTGCTTTCAGTTATTCCCTGTTTCAATATGCAGCATAATTACAGAAGAAAGCTATCTTTTGTGATGAGATCGCCTCCTTTTATTTAAAACGTTTTTCTCTGAATTTTCGGTGCATTCCAGGCCGGAGGCTGAAAGGTGCAAGCCAGACGAGAAATGGAGAAGAGGAGCAGAATCAAGCTTCATGGGGCCCAGGAGGAGAAGATGAGAGCACTGGCGTCGTAGAACCTGGCAGTAATACCATTCACACTCAAAGTGGTGAGAATCAATTTTTATAGTGTTTTCTGAATTTCTTTCAATTTTTTCATTTTTTATTTTTTAAACAAGTGGGATTTGTTTACCATTGTCATCTGTGTGGCTATAGCATCATCACAGGTGCTGGCTCTAGCTCCTGTGCCAAGCCTACGTTCCTGTCTGTCACTCCTCAGTGTGCTGCAGGCCATTGAACCCACTGTGGTCAATGCAGGACACGACCCAGCCCTCCCAGACAGTCATGCGTCATTGCTTACCAGCCTCAATGAGCTGGGGGAGAGGCAACTGGTTACAGTGGTGCGCTGGGCAAAGGCAATGCCAGGTAATGCTTGTGAGATACTGGCTTTTTAGAAAGTAATATTTTTAAGGGTGGAAGGCATAAACTACTATGTTTTGTGGGTTTATACAATACTGTGCCTGCCACATTTGCCTAGTTGCTAAAGGTCAACATAATGCCAGATAAGCCATTAGTCACTGTCATCTCAAGGTCATGTTGCACAAAATGTAGCAAAGCTATAATATGACATGGTTACAAGAGAGAAACACTAGAAAAACACAACTACTTGTAGCATGGAATGCTAAACTACTACAAAGATGCCAGGGCATGTTAGCACAGTTAATTTCGGTGTCAGTTACGCCTTACCCACTAATATGTAGTGGGTCTGGTTAAATGTAGAAGCATTCAAACAGTTTGTCATCTAGCTTGCTGTTGCCAAAATAATCTCATTGCCACGTAAACAGCCGTTTCAGATACCGGCCACTAGAGGGTGCTATGTGCATGTTTAAAATAAATAAACTGCTGCAAAAAAAACAGCCTTAACTGATCTATTGCACTTTCTCCTCCGATTTATGTTCCAATCACTTATCTGTTCAGCTTGAATTATATTGCATTCTTGTCTAATTACTTTTTCGTAAGCAGATAAATAATACAATAAGTGTGGTTGGTCCTGAGCAGGTTTCCGTGACCTGCATGTGGATGACCAGATGTCTGTCATTCAGTCATCGTGGATGGGGGTGATGGTGTTTGCACTGGGCTGGAGGTCCTACACACTAACTAACAGCTCCATGCTGTATTTTGCCCCAGACCTCGTCTTCAATGAGTAAGTCAATGTAATATGCACTTTATCCTGCACCTGTCTATAGGCCTATCAGCCATTTGTTTAATAATATATGACTGCAAGTAAATATGAGTTCATGAAAGTGAAATTCTTCCATTATAAAACCATTTGTAGATTTTGATCTTATATTTCAGGCATATTTTCTCTCTGTGAAGTAATTTATTGGACAATCCAGACAGTTCCCCTGTCTTTGTGATTAGACAGTATATGACACACAAGGTTAATACATTGTTTGGAGTAACACTCAGAAATCACATAGGGTGTTGTCTTAACAGCCTGAGACAGCAGAAAACATTTTTTGTTTCCTACCTTTTGCTTTACAGCATATGGCCTCAGAGAGATCGCCTCTGTTTATTGTGCCATTTCATGTGTTACATTGTCATCATGAACACAGTTATCTACTCTTTCACAGTATTGTTTTGCTTTAATTTATTTTGCACCCCAACCCAACGCCACTCTTGCAAAAACGTTTGCGATTGCAACACCGCCTGTCTTTTCATCTTGTATGCTCTTGTCTGCTAAAGGAAACTAACACAGAGTTTATCTGTGTGCTAACACGACTTTGCCGCTCTTATCAGCGAGTTGCTTGCAATGCAGAGCACTGTTGAGTAAAAACAAGTAGTGTTTAGCATGCTTAAGAAAGCTAAGGGCCCCCAGAGCAGCCAAAACTTGGCTGGCGTCTCATGCAGCATTAGCAAAGCGCTCATTCTGTCTGCGTTAGACCTCTGTGGCTCTGGCTGGCTGCGAATGACCTGCATGGTAATGGATACGCCTGTCCTTGTTTCTGACCCTCATATTTTTTCTGCGTATCATTCCCCTTTTCCATTATCCAACTCACTCTTTTTCTCACCTCTGCCGCTCCTCTCCCATTTTCACTTCCTTCCGTCTGTTGCTGCCATTAATTGTCTGCTACTTTCATATTTGTCTATTTTTCCCATGCCGCGCCAATCCCTCTCCACTCTTATCTCATCTGGCTGCGCTTGTGTTCCCCACTTGTAGCCAGCGGATGCAGGTGTCTAGCATGTATGACCATTGTGTGAGGATGAAGCTACTGTCCCAGAGGTTCTGTCTACTGAGGGTTTCGCAAGAGGAGTTCCTCTGCATGAAGGCTCTGCTCCTTTTCAGCATCAGTGAGTCTATCAGGACTATGTCCTATAATATAGCTTTTATCGTCACGGATGTAGCTAAGAATGTAGCGTTAGTACAGAGCGTTGACAGAATAGGATGAAGTCTACGGGAGTGAATGTTGTGTTCTGGCTTTGTGACCCAGTACCAGTGGAAGGCCTGAGGAATCAGAGTTGTTTTGATGAGCTACGGACCTCCTACATTAAGGAGCTGGACCGCTTGGCCGGCCAGCGCAGCGAGACCACCCGTACGCACCGACTGTTTCAACTCACACAGCTGCTGGATTATCTCCAGCCGGTAATGCACTCGGTTCCACTGAACATACAAAACCACACTAGCTACCAGCACAGTAGTTACTGTTAGCAGACTACCGCTATAGCTGTGAAAATAGAATAAGGGTTGCTATGTTCGCTAATTTGGTTCGATGCTGGAATGGAAAATAAATTAGGAAGATTTCATTTCCTGAACTCACTCTGGGAGTTTTGTGTTTCAACATTGTTAAAAGGTACTTTTGTACCAGATTAAATTACATATTCTTTAATGACATTATCATATGTACATTAACTTCTCCCATTTTATTCTTCTATTATTATGCAATTATTATTATTAAATTAGTTTAGGTGAAGTAAGTTGAATTAAGTAATAATTTACACAATATACTTGACGGAATAGCTTTTGTTATGTTCTGTTTAATATACAGTACTTCTGTCTGTCTGCCTGCACCCCCCCCCCCCCTCACTCCTCTCCCCCCTCTTGCGCTCCCTCTCCCTCCCCTCCCCCCCCCCCTCCTCTCTCCTCCCTCTCGCTCACTCTCTCTCTTCCGCTCTCTAATGTCCCCCTCTCTCTCAATTCAATTCAGTTCAAGTTAGCTTTATTAGCAAGACAGTTATTACAACAGTATTGCCAAAGATAGACAGGTAGCACTCAATAAGAACAATATACAATCAATAGGACAAATAGTTCCACAGTAATAACACCAGTGGTAATGACTCTCTCTCTCTATCTCCCCCTTCCAACCCTCTCTCTGTGTCTCTTTCTCAGATTGTGAGGAAGCTCCACCAGTACACTTATGATCTGTTCATCCAAGCTCAGTCCCTGCAGTCACATGTCAGCTTCCCTGAGATGATTTCAGAGATTGTTAGCGTTCATGTTCCCAAGATCCTCACAGGCATGGTCAAGCCCATCCTCTTCCACAAAGCAGCCTAAAGCACTTTCTGCAAAAATCATATTTTGCACTAAGATGGATATTGAACTTTTGTTAAGATCTTGACTTTTTAGATTCTTTCTTCAATATTTAAAGGGGTATCATACAAAACTGGTTTAGCCTTTTTTTGCATGGCTATTGTCTGCGATTTAATAATATTTGTGTGAAAACATTCAAAACAAAAAGCTTGGCAAAAAATAACACCATATGTGCTGGACCAAAATGTTGTAATATGTTTATGTCCAGATATATTTCAGTTTTGGTTTAAAATGGAAATGTATATAAAATGAATCTACAACAAACCGCAGTAACATGAGAATGCATGTGACCAGAATCCATTCCTATTGAGAAAATGTGGAGGATGATGGAAGCATGGTGGTTTCTGGTCCATCTCTTGCCACGATCGAGGGATTATTTTCATGGCAACTGTGAGCAACAATGTTCTCACACTGTGAGAACATTGTTGACATAAGGACGCTATATAGTCACTTCACTAAATTACATTTATTAAGAGGTTACATTTTAAAAAGTTGTTAATGTTTCATCATCAATTTACATATATAATCAATGTGACAATACCAATACCAGTTTTTAAGTTGAGTTTGCGGGACATAACATGTAATACTGTTGAATGAATATGATATGGACATCCATATGTATAGATTGTTATTATCAATAATCTAATAACATCTTGATTATTATCAATAACTAATATGTCACAGACGACAGATTTCCCTCGTATTTAAACAATATGAACGCAAAGCTACGCTTCATATTAGTAAAACATTTTAACTTTTTGCCTTCATTCCTATACAATGACTGCATCTATAGTTTTTCACATATTATAACTGAAAACTTTCAGCGGGAAAAAAAAGAACTGCAAGACAATATACAATGGACAATTATGTATCTTTGGGTTTACAATAGCTGTTTGTGTGTGAATACCTTTTTTCACAGTTAATGAAAAGATGATGTGCCTGCATATGCAAACTTTCCATGATATTTCTTTATAGTTGTTCTTGGTACTCCTTAGCAAAAGCAGGATTTGTGACAACACATTCTTGTTTGCCATCAACATTTATATTTGATTTATATATGCCTTCAACTGTGTTTACCATTTTCACTCAAATGTATGGGAACATGCTAAATGGTTGTGGAACCATTCATGTTCAATAAATGGCAATAGATATGTTCACAAAATGAATGTATTACAGTATCTAAAGGTGTAATTCTTTGGAAGATGTACGGATATCAAACATGAATTAAAAGCCAACTCTATAATTTATTTGTTTAGCTTGTTTGCTTATGTGTTGATTGTAATAGTTTAATCCAAAGCATGATTTGCACCTGAATAGATATTTCACTGTTGTTTTTTTCTTTGTTTTTTTAAAAATGTATTTCATTTATGTTATTTGCCTGTTTATTTTGTTTACCGTCATGCATTAATGGCAGCTGTAGGTAATGCATATTAGAAAGGTATGTGTTCTTTTTTGATAAGGTCTAGATATGAAGTTAGCTATTGCCCATTTGTTACCATAGCCATACACACACACACACACACATATATAGATTAAGAAGCATGAGTTTACATTTGTCTGTAAATAATTGAAGCAGAATTTAATGCTTACATACCATACAGTAAGTTACATTGGTTTTCAAATGGTTTTAAAAGTGTGATTTCTTCTGAATGCTTGCTAATAATAATAATAATACAGTTATTTCCCTGGTCATTGTCTCCTATATTTATTTCAGATGCACCCTAATTGATGACCCTATGAGTGTGTTTTTGTAGCTTACATTGTGAAATGACCTAATGCAAAGCACGATGCAGACCGTCAAATTACCCAGCATCCCACATATCCTTGTCTCCACTCAGCCAGGTAATATATTCCATTATGACCTTAGCTGTAGAGCCGGCCTACAGCCGTGGGAGAAGCATCTATGTGAAGCTATCTTGTTTGAAGGTTGTGAATTGCTTCACTATGTTGTACCACCATCTAGTGGTGGTATAGGAATATACTGTAAATCACTTTTCAAGAAAAAAAGAAAAAGCAAGCAAGAATTGTAATCTGAAGCCATTGCAGTGTAGTTTTAAGGTTAATTTGAATTTTAAAATTTGTACCGGAAAAGAAATGCATAATCTGTAATGATGAAATGCATAAAGTTTAGTATAATCAGAATTCAAATAAATAATTGAATATAGTACGCTACAGTGTTAGTTTGGGCTATGGTGTGGATGTATATGACATTTAATCACAAGTGTATTTTAAATAATTTGTCTAAAAGGTATAGTAAGCGATTTACAGAGGCGTGTCTAGAACATTTTTACAGGGGTGGCACAGAGATTGGTGTTGGTGGCCACAGAAGAACATATACCAGATATTTTGGCTATGGGCACTATAGATATTAAAAACAGGCTAAAATATAAATGTTACATGCATGCATACACATAACTGGTGATAGTCAGTCTACTATTTTGTATAACCTTAATAGACTAGACATGCTAACAATAACAATGACAAATTATTTGACAGTTTTCTGATTTACAAATGTTAAGGTTATGAAGTATCAAAATAGCTAACACAAACAAAAGAAATGTATATTATTTAACCTATCATAGCCTACATTATAGCATAGGCTATGATAGGCCTTCTGATATAAAAACACATTTAGCCTGACAATATTTAAGTTTTGCACTTTGTTCTTAACACTGCAAGGTGTTAGTCAAGTGTCAGGTGTTGGTAAACCAACATAATGTAGTCTACATGCTTGTTTTAATCTAAGGACATATTAGCATGTGTGGGAACCAAATAATGATAGGCCTTGTATTATGTACAAAGAACAGGGAATTGTAATGTTATATATAATATCAAAAGTATCGCCTAGCGGTGCCTCCTTATTAGTGTTGGGCAAGCTATTCAGGAATTGAAATAAGTTACTTATTACTCATTCATAAAGTAATATTATTATTTGTTTCTTACTGGGTATTAAAAGTAATTAGTTACATTACTAGTTTATATTACTTTCACAATCACTATCCTGCCTCGCCCCTTCAGAATAATGACTCTCAAACCAGAGGATTGGACAGGTTGGTTCAATTAGCCTGCCATAAATTTGCTAGGACCAGAAATCTCGTTCTTGTAATGCAGTAATGCAGCATTACTTGTATTAGTAATTTTAATAGTATTACTGTTTTGGAAAAAGTAATTAGTTACAATATTATTTACCATACTGGAAAAATAATTCATATTACAGTAACTATTTACTGTCCATAACTAGTTACTGCCCAACACTGCTCCTCACACATCAAAATGCATTGTGTCTTAATGTTCCTATTTACGGAGCCAGGCCTGTGTAAAAGTATCAAATTATGTTTTTCAACAAGCACAGAGAACGGTAATAAAGGAATGACTATGACTTTAACTCTTACATCTAGTCTACATGGCTGATAGTTTATATAGTAGGCCAATAAGGGATGTTCCTTTAAAAGTTGGTATGTTTAATAAAAGCTAGTCTGATTGTTGCATGGCACATTTAAAAGCCCAAATATTTTAAATATAATGTCTTGAAAAAACACTAGAGACTAGATTAGCTGGCCTTTCTCATAAATTATTTGGAGCTTTACAAAAGTCAAAAGTAAAGGAAATTGTGAAATATCACTTATTACTAAATATATTCTCTGGTAGCCTACACATGCCCCTGCAACTTACCTTAAAATGGAATGACATCTTTTTGGTTTACAATGAGCAAAAATGTATGTGATTAATGTCGACATTTGAACTTAGTTAAGATTCCATTTGATTTCTTACCAGGGTCTGCTTCTCATCAATATTACATGCCTAGAGAAGTCATTTTTTCCCATCAACAACCACAGAACGCACAAACAATGGCCTCATAAAACTTTAACATACAACTTCCTTTATTTGTTAATCCTCATATGAAGCCGGGGGGCTTTGTTGATTAACATAAAAGAATGGCGTCGCTTGATTATAGAAGAGAACTATGCAGGCTAAGTAACTGAATACCCACCCTCACAAGGAAATGTGGTTGGCACATGAGCACAAGGGACAATAAAGCCACGCAGGAAGCCAAGAGCCAACATTAAAAAATCAGGCACCAATAATGACTCTAACACCCACTTACTTCAACCCACGGTTATACTGTGACCGGAAAACAATTAGCTCTTGTAGGTGGAAAGTTGACACTCCTCAAAGGGTTGTTTCTGTGGCCTATCTAATGGATGGCGATTCCGACCCAAGCACCAGTCCATTAACAACCAATTAACTTCCTATTAATATTTTACCAGACAGGGCCTCTCATCCTAACGTGTTTTAAGGAGCTTTTCCCATGAGTATTTGAACATGAGCAGCTTTTAGCGCAGCATAAAGAGGCCTGTGTAATGGACTGGAGGAGCGGTGGCAACTTGATAGCACTGAGAGCAGAGGGAAGAGAATAGGAGACAGACTTGTGCAGTTGGGCCGTCGTGGGTTCAGCCCACCCTGGCTTGATTTGGCCACGAAGGCAGGGGTGAAGAGTTATGTAGCAAATCCATGTTATGACTCAGCCTCAAGGTTAGAAACAACAAATGACCTTGTTCTATTGTTAAACATGGCTATCATTCAAGGAACTGAGGCATATTTGTTTTTTCAAATGCAGAGCAGCTATAAAAAATAAATTTAAAAAACTGCCTGCCACTATTTGCTCAAAATGCAGGTGAATATGCAGTTTTGCCTCAGGCGCCACTTGCTACAAATGAATATGGGATAAGGCTTAGCAGAGTCTGGTGTAGCTACAGTAGGCAGGCTACTGATGTTCTGAGCGCATGTGAGCTGAGCAAGGCTAGGCTGGGTGGACACTTAAAAGCTGGAAAATCCCTGCCTTGTGTGGAGAGAGAAATTGAGGGAGGCAGAGAGAGGGAGAGAGAGAGAGAGAGAGAGAGAGAGAGAGAGAGAGAGAGAGAGAGAAGCTATTATGACTGTAGCCTCTAGCTACTCCCAACGGATAAGGCATTTGTCTTCACTTGAAAGTATGATTTATTTTTCCGCCAGTCAGTCGGGTTATGTTTGTCACCGCACACTGAAAGACTTTTGAAAATAGCAGCAGAGGCTAAATTGAAGGGGTGGGATGTGGGGGGAGTCTCCACCAGTCGTGCAGTCTTTGTGTAGAGCCATATTTCCCGCTCCCCTAAAGCTTCCTGGTTTGAGATGTATTTCAGTCTTCATTAACGTTAGTACAATCATTAGATTTCCGAACCTTTGCTTTAATTTAACAGCAAGAGCGTGCATGCTGATGATTAAGGGCGAAAGGGGAATGTGGGAAGAGATGGGGGAGAGGTAGTTGTATCAGGTTCCCTCCACTGGGTGTAGATGTGGTCTTAGATTTCTCCCAGGGCTGCTGATTAACCGTGGGTGCGTGTGTGTGCGAGCGTGTGTGTGTGTGTGTGTGTGTGTGTGTGTGTGTGTGTGTGTGTGAGCATGTGTGTGTGTGTGCGAGCATGTGTGTGTGTGTGAGAGTGCACTGAGGAGAAGAGGAACTTCAGATTTAATTTCCCCCAGCTCCAGATATTACACCCCCACACTTTTTGTTTTTATTGGAACCGAGACCAAAAAACACCAAGTGTTTATGATGCATTAAAACATGGGGGAGACATTCAGTGTGGAATTGTAAATCTATACATTTGGCTCTGTCTCTCCAGCGGAAAACTCATTCTTTTATAGTGTGTTTTGTGTGTTTTATGAAGACTGATGATTGTAACGCTCCATGAATTCATGTTTATCATCTTGATAGAGAGAACGGACACGACATTGTTGTCGTGTCTTCCAGGGGATAGGGGGCAGAAACGGGGGGGACAAGTTTGAAATGAACTGGAAGGGTGCAAGGCACATGTGTGTGTGTGTGTGTGTGTGTGTGTGTGTGTGTGTGTGTGTGTGTGTGTGTGTGTGTGTCTGGGGGAAAGGGGGTCCTGTGAGTTTTAGGTCGGCCCACAGAAGGAAAGAATTATGCTTCTTTACCCTAATGACCATTTGAATAAACGCGTGGGTGAGAAGACCACATTACATTCTATTAACTGTGCTTTTGTTGTCGGTGAACTGTTAATGGTGTACAAAGGGAGCTCTCTAGCATTCTCCTGGACAATGCATGGTCTGTGCTTACAATTACTCTGAGAAAGGTGCCGGCAGCCTTGATATCTGGAGACACATTAGCCATCTCTAATTAGAGTAAATATCCGTCCGGTGTAGGAGAGCCCCACGAATAACCTACCGATATCCCCGATGTTTATCTTTTCTTTTTTCTCTTCTTCCGTGAGTTAATTATGTGCTCCCACCTATGTCTTTCCTTGATCATGGGCTCCTGCACGCTTCACGTTGTGTTTACTAGTATACTTCACTTCTCCTCCACTCTCTCTCTCTTTCTTACTGTCTGGCCCCTTTAGAGCTGTGTGTCACCATTAAAAAGCGGTGGCCGGGCCCCATCCACCCACTGTCTCTCCAGTTCATTATATCCATGCCCAGTTTCCCCCTGCCCTCCCTCCGCCCTCCGCCCGCCACGGCCCCTCGCGGCCTCTGTCTGCTCCGGTGTCCCGGCCAAACCCGATGTGACAGCCCTGCCACAGCTCTCATCTACAGCCATCACAGGGCAGATTTCCCCTGCGCAGGAGCCCGTCTGCACGCTGATAGATGGCGCCCCTGCTTGTGTGTAAGTGCGTGCACGCGGACCTCGCACGCGCACGGGCGTGTGCGTGCCGGGCACGCTTGTGTATCATTTTGCGCGTCGCTATTGTTTTTGTTTGACTGTGTATGGATCTATCTGTGTGTGTGTGTGTGTGTGTGTGTGTGTGTGTGAATTTCTGTCAGTGCATGAGTTTGTGCGTGTGCCTCTGTGTGTGTCTTTCATTTGGAGCATCAAGGTTTGATTCTCTGTCAGTAGTGATCCCTGAAGCAATGTGTTATATTATTACTGGCCTATCCATTCATTCACCGTGCATCATTGTTTAATGCGTTGCACATACACACAATCCCTTCTTGCACCTTCACAGCCCTGCTTAGTGCAGAGTTTGTGTAAGGCGTTCCATTTCTGTTGCGTGTGTGTTGGGTCACCCAAGGGATGGGCTGAGCTCAGCTCAAGAAACACTGCAGCGCACTTCAGCCGCAGCACCCCGTTTCTCCTTTCTCCTCCCGTTCTCCCTGCCTCCCCTCGTCTCTCCTCCCCCCTCGGTTCTCCTGCTGTCTTCTAAATGTTGTAGTTTGTGGTTGTAGCCAATAGCCTCAGGCTTTTGGTCTGTGTCATACGGCGAAGGTCAAAATGCACGGAGAGAACGAGACACGCGATGCATGTGTGCGCGCGCACGAGCGCACACACATGCATACATTTTGAAATATCTCTATCAGCCCTCAGAGGATCAGATTGTTTTACGGGAAATCATGTCACGGGTCAAATGATTGAATTATTAATGGGATCGCGGTGCAATAACAATCAGCCCTTGTCTATTGTGATTCCAATGTGAGACTCACAGCTCCCTCTCAGCCTAACTTGATACTACCATGTTCCAATCCAAATCCAATAATGCAGACTCTGCAGAAGAATGTTTCCCCTTTATTGTTTCATCAGCTGGAGAGCGTCTTTAGTCCATCGGCCTCACAAGATGATATTACTGAGTCTATAAAACCATATTGACTGCTTTGCCACAGTCCCAAGGACAATGCAATTTGTTTTCATCAAAATGGTCATGATGAAGTAAATCACAATCATTGAACACTTTTATAATACACTTATGTGTGGGAATGCATGTGTGCTTCTTGTGTTTGTGTGTGCGATCTGGCAGGCACATTTTTTACAAACTAATATTTTCTTTTATTCACAGTGCCAGCTATGGATTTTAATTGTTCGGCGTAGCTGGAAATCGACCAGGCAATTTTGCCTCTATGATTCACTTTATGGGAATTGCAGGAGACAACTTAGCATTCTCATATTTGCATAAATGTAAAGCGTTCCACTCAGAGATATAGTGTATGGATTTTATCCTAATTTAACTGAAGGCTGGAGGCTAAACCAATAGAATATGTACAGATAGTGCATGTGAAAATATTTTTAGAGCAGTTTATAAGTCCAGTGGCGGCTCTCTTGTGTTCCCCTATAGGCCTATTTCTCACAGAGCTGGCATGCAAATGCGTATTATTGTTAAAACCATGGTGATAGATTATTGACCCCAGCACAGGATGAAATCTGGGTCTGTTTTGAGAATGACCATAGAACAACAAAGCCAGAGAGACGTAAGGTCACTCCTTTAGCATTTATTATCGGCTGGTGCCAGAAAACACAACTCTTTTAGACATCCCAAACATAGCACGCCGGACACATGGGCTGACGACTTCACTTTGGAGAGAGAGAGAAGTCAAACATGCCTGTTAATGCAGCTGCTGAAAACCTGTCCGTGAGGAGCATTCGTTCCAATTCGTTGTTGTTTTATCATTTGTACAGGCCTTTTCATCGTATCCCTGTTGGAAAACCACAGGATATCAGTTGAAAGAACAAAAATAACATGTTCAAAGAACATGTTCGCTGAAACATTTAGGGTAGTCTAATTCATTCTCTATAGCCTATACCTTGTACAGCCCCAAATGGACATCATGCAGAAAGAAAGGGAAACGTAATGAAGAAATGTTGCAACGGGTTTCAGTTTCATATTCCTGAGCGAATGTGCTTCAGCGTCGTGCTCTGTCAAGCCGGTTGACGTCATTATGCGCGCTCATTATGCCTAACATAAGTTTTCCATCTGGAGAGTCCCTGTTTACTGCCGTCTCTCTCCGCTTCCCCTCTTCTCCTCCCATTTCAAACGGCGTTGTGTTCTCTGTGGCCTCGGTGAGGTTGAAGACCAAAAAAAGACACCCGTGTAGGATCTCTGTTTTGTTCTCATTTGCTTTTGTACTTCATGATCCCTCTCCCTCTTTATGGGAGATGGAAGAACAAACGCCGACACATGTAATTACCGCGCGACTAAAGCGTAAACGCAACTTAAAGGGCGAGACTGTGCTAATTACGCCATTTTTCTCTCTTCTCCAGTGCCTCCAACTAACTGATACTGACACACGTGTAGTCCTACAGTACATGCCTGCACCCTGGGGCACACAACCCTTGTACATGCAATCGCACGTTCGCTGTTCCTCTTTCTTCAGCGTATCTTTTTTCCCTTCTTCCATACTTTGCTCTGAAACATATGGCGTTCCTCAATGTTGTTTATGGTCGTTATAACTTTATGGTGCAATAACGCTCTATGCCCCAATCTGAGAAGGGGCAATATCATCGCCAATCTCTATAAATGCACGGCTGTCATATAGTTGATTTGCTCTGCACTTTGTTCAGCACTCGGGCAGTTCTGGAAATTGCACCACGCCATGTGTTGGAACTACTGTGTAAAACTCGCCAGCCACAGCCTTATAGCCTCCTCTGGCAGTAAACACCACAACAGTGCAAGCATGAATGGCATCTCGGCCTTGGTCTTGACACACATCATTCCACGCATTACTTCCCTGAGCTCTGCCCGTTTGATGTGTCAGAGAGAACTAGCTCACTGTCCCACTGTTTTTATTGCTCACATAGCCGAGTGTGTGTGTGTGTGCGTCCGCGTGCGTATGTGTGTGGGTGTGTCTGTGAAAGGAGAACCGTTTGAACGTCTGCATAGGTGTATTCGTGTGCATAGCCGTGTGTGACCATCAGTAGTGTGTGTGTGTCAAGCAGGACCGCTTGCTCTTCAAAGGCGACGGCGGGGGGGGGCTGCGCGCTACTTAAGGCCTATTAAACCTGCAGCTCTGTGCACTCTAGCCCGGCAGAGAGCGTGGCGTGCTGAGGCAGACAGGACTGCAGCACTCTATACCTTTGAACTGGAGTCATGTGGGAGCATGCGTTGTCATAAGCGCTGCAGAACAGAAAACAATGTTACGGCAGGGTCCCCAGACTCTCTCTCTCTCTCTCTCTCTCTCTCTCTCTCTCTCTCTCTCTCTCTCTCTCTCTCTCTTTCCAATAACAGAGAATCTGTTAGAGACTTTGGCCCTGACTGTATGATATTAGTTTACAACCCCGGCGGTACATAATCCAGCGTCCAACATGATGTGGAGTTATTAAAATATGACCGTAGTGGCTCCCCGGGGGACTGTGTAACACAGCCCCCCATCCCCCCTTCCCCTTCCCCACCCCCCAAACACACACACACACACACACACAATCCTGTCCCACTCACATTCATTGCTTGCACATTGTACATTGTTCTTATAGGCTCTCTCTATATCTCTCTAATGCAGATGTTCACACTTGTACACACACACACACACACACACACAAGGGCTGTGTGAAGCTCGTATAACGCTGCATTAAGTTTCCCCGGCCGGCGGTCCAGGAGGCTAACCTCGGCCACAAATCAATACATTAATAGAGTTTCATACCTTCATTACATCGCTCAGACTGCAGTATGTTGGCTCGGAGAGGTGAGGAAAGCAGTGTCCCAGGATGTGGGCTGTCACGTTATATGACACACAGACGAGGCCTTCGCAGATGCAGGCACACGCACAGGATGTTGGGGATGCAGGAGGAGGCACCTTGAGAGGAGCAGGATGCGCACTGGCCGATCGATGCTGCAAAATGTAGTGTGCGTGTGTACGTGTGTGCGTGGCCAATGTGTAAACAGGTAGAGACAGCCATGACCTGCAAGAGTGGCTGCATTAGGCATGACTTCTAAATGTTGTTCCAGATGGAAAAAGCCAAGCTGTGTTCCTGTGGTAATGATAGATATGCCAGTATTGGATTCATTAGAGTGGGAGGGGAACACTATTCTTAGATCATAATTCAAGCAGCCTGCCTTTTTTTCCCTCCAACTGTGGTGGATGAGTCTCTCAGGAGAACAGTGCTATAGTCCTCTTTAGATCCTGCCTGCTCACACGCACACACACACACACACAAAGGTATTCGTGTAGGCTCCCTGGCACACACGCGCAGATACACGGGCAGCTATAACACACAAAACGAGCGCGCCGCGTCAGTTTTCCAGTGTTCGCGCTCATGTCCCCAGGGTGTGAAGCGGGACATGGAGATTTATGTTCTCTGTCGTCCAGACACGTTTCTCCTGGCTAGCTGCTCATTAGGACTCCTACGTGGTCATACGTGTTACACTAACAAGCTGCATGTAGCCCTCCCTCCAAAGCCTGATGGATTCCACTGAAGGAGGAGTCCATCCTGCCCACACGAGAAACAGGGGAGACGCCACAACATGCAGGCACCGGTGGAGCGAATCGTCTCCTCCACAGAACCTGGTCGGCCGTCCATTTTGGCTAGTCGCGTTAGCCGTCGCGTGTCAGGCAGCCGACTAACGATCTCCGCACCAAGACATGGTGAAATTAAAGTGTGTGTTTAGCCCAGGCTTGTGATTACAGAGTAGGCGTTGTTGTCTGTGCCTTGAGCGAGGGGAAGATGTTTGGCACCCTCTGTCGTTACCTGATAGCAAACGGGTGTTTTCTGACGGCAAATATGAAGGCTAAATGAACAAATGCATAACATGCCATGTGCCTAGCCTATAGGGCTTACTGGTATTATACTTAATCTTCTTCATAATACATCCACACAGCCTATTTTCTCGCACACGCCTCAATGATCATGGCATACGCCTGTGTTTGTGCATTGGCCTGTGTTTCTTTGAGATGAGTACTTGTCATTTAGATGACTTGCAATAGGTAATAGAGATTTCGCAATGTCAAAATGCCATTTCTTACGGACACCTAAGCAATAAATAGTAATCTTATATCTAGTAATCTCTATTCGGCTTTGCACACACTTTAGGATTTAATCAAAACAACAGTAGATGCTTCTTTACACCCGCAGCAATAGGCCTTTCTGTTGTTAAGACCCACATTATAATGACTTCTATAATGAAGACATATTGCACATTCCGATGCTAACCAATCATCAAGCACTAATAGCGAGCCTGCGATCGGAACCAAAGATAACCACAGCTAATGATCTCCCACTGGCCTTGTTCACCGCTGGTGTACTGTGGGGAGGTGGGTTAGACATGGGGGTGGTGGTTGGAGACATACCAGCAATATTTACAACCTAGCAGGAAGCCGTCTGTAAGATAAACTCTGGCTGGAATGGGAGATAGATGCCCCTCCACCCACCACACCAGCCATATTTCAGCCAGCCATCAAGAGGTGGCAAATAAAATGTCTACAGTCAAATTTTACAGACCAGTAAAGTGTAACTTAATAAAGGCGGCCAAGTGTCTCCTGCATCGACGGCTTGTGAAACAACATGGCGACTGTAGAATGATGGAGGATGCCATTAGCGGCATCATTAATGCGCCAGACCGAATGCCTTTGTAATCAAATGGATCCGTTGAACAGCCCAACCTATTCAAACAAACAGTGGGAAGTGAAAACAGGGGTGATAGCCGCAGCACAGCCAGCCGTATGTTCCCTCCTAGTGTGCTTCTGATTAATCGAGCTGCAATTTTTGCGCGCGAGGTCATTTGCCCCGGCAGCTTTGGCAACAGCGAGGAGTCTGATGGTTCCTGGAAAGTGCCATTTTATCATCATACCGTGATGTTTTTTTTTTTTTACATTCAGGACAGGTCAATTTATTCAATATAAACTTGTTTGTGTTGGCATGCGGCACAGGTTTTTAAAACGATATTTGGGGGATCTGCAGAGGGTTTCATTTTTCTATCACAACATCCAAAGTAAACCTTTTCATTTCCAATGATACAGAACCAGCGCAGCGGAGACAGAGAGCGGTGCCATGGTAAATTAATCAGCCTTTGGAGGAGAAGTGGGGAAAAAGCATTCCTCAAATTAGACAAACCCCAGCCCAGCTTGATGCGGGCAGGCTCTGGCTGTGACATGGCCAGCTTCCACGCCTCACATAGAGCCAAGGCAGATTTAGTGCTGATAAGCTAGCCAGGCCTGTTGCAGTTAGCCTGCGTGCTATCAGTACAAGTCAATGATCTTTTCAGATGTCTACCGATGCGCAGCACAGATGAGCTGGGATGTTTGGCATTGCAAAGATACACCCTCATGGGGCAGATCAGCGCACCGCTAAGCATAGTCTCTTGAGCTCTTCTGCAGATGCCCCCCTTTCTCCCCATTCAGGGTGTATGTCAGATCTGTGTTGTGCCTCTGATAGGCGATCCAGAAACACATAGTTAAGGGGGGTGTGCTGTGATGCCAGGCCCAATGGAAGCTGCTCTGTCTGGGGGAGGCCAGGCCAGCACAGGCCCCTGTAACAGAGACAGTGCTGGGTTTAATTATCCCCAGCTGTGACTCATCTCCCTTCACAGCTGGACTCCATGTCCCGGTGTCCTCTACACGTTATCGCACATTCACACAGCAGCTGAGGTGACGGGCACGCACACACTCAATCTCACGCAGGCACACACACACACACACACACACACACGTATAACCCATCTGTAGTAGGTCCATACAGACACACACACTCACACACAAACAGATATATAACCCATCTGTAGGTATGTAGGTCCACACACACACACACACACACACACACACACACACACACACACACACACACACAGATATATAACCCATCTGTAGGTATGTAGGTCCACACACACACGCACAGATATATAACCCATCTGTAGGTATGTAGGTCCACACACACACACACACACACACAGAGATATATAACCCATCTGTAGGTATGTAGGCCCACACAGACACACACACACACACACACACACACACAGATATGTAACATGGTGTTGAACAGGTACCGTACCAATATGGTAAAAGATTCTAAAGGGTATGTTAATGAGAAATATAAACATGTAAGCAATAAATACATATGTATAAATTAATGTATCATAATATCTAAATAAAAATTAGTCTAACGATATTAGTCTATAAAAGGTTAAACATTTGGGTTTATATTAAAATGTTGTGTTAATCTATAATAAGTTAATGTACTGTTGTGAAGAATTGGAATATGTAATATCATTGTAATACTGGTCTGCTCATAGTAGTTTCTTTAATATTATTGGTTATTAATATGTTCTGTCACTGCTAAGAATGTTGATTGGAGGGAGGCGGGACGGTGAAAGGGAAGGTCCTGGGCAAGAGGAGTCGCAAGGTGTACGGTGAAATGTCCGGGAAATTAATAAAATAAGCCGTGGCTATATTAGTGAATAAATAGTATACTCATGGATAATATTAGTTTGCGGTTCACCTATCCGTGATTTGTAGATTGGACGTATTTTGTACGTAGAGTGCAGATTGCAGTGCAAACGGCAATGTTTGAGTGATAGCATCACGTGTATGACTCTCGGCACAGATCTGAGGCGAAATGCTAGCCGGCTAGGCTAGCGCAGGTTAATGGCGTCACCCAACTTTGTGAGTTGGCCACTGTGAGATGAAAGATGATTAAATATACCGCGGATGGACTGCCGGAGTGTTCATTCATTCCTCTGGTTTGCGGGAGTTCGAGAGTATTGATTACTGGAAGAGAATCCACGGACTGTGAGTAATGACTGTTTGCCACTGGGTTTCCATAACCAAAGCGGCCTTTATGTTAACCGGGACACGCCAACCACAAGCATCGTTCAGGCCTGCAACATTTTTTATTTTATTTTATGATGGCTAGTGTGTGTGTGTGTTTGTGTGTGTGTGTGTGTGTGTGTGTGTGTGTGTGTGTGTGTGTGTGTGTGTTATATGTGGTACA
>JAODLL010000002.1:3736011-3748770 GCA_026546735.1 Forbesichthys agassizii | reverse complement strand
ATATTATTTTATATTATCTTATCTGCATATGTATGTCCACACACACACACACACACACACACACACACACACACACACACACACACACACACACACATATATATAACCCATCTGTAGGTGTGTAGGTCCACACACACAGATATATAACCTATGTGTAGATGGGTACACACACACACACACACACACTCACACACAACTCATGTAAAGGAATGTAGTAACCCACAGACACCAAATAGCATGCTATATACATATACATAGACACAAGTGGTCCTCTACTAAAACATTTTATAAACAGTAAAAGTGCACACCTGCACTTTCATGTACAAGCACATGTGAGCACACACACACACGCACAGAATGACATTTACAATCCTCGTAAAACAGATGTGACCGTTGAGATAGCGGGACACCGACAGGCTTCAGAACAAGACAAATGCCTTGTGAAGGCAGCCTCTGCATGAAGCCTACAAACACTACCGCCGCTCTGGCACTTCTGACTGAACCTCCTCCCGACTCGGCTTGACTCGGCCCATCTGCGCGACCGTCCTTGGCCCCCAGCCTGGATCCTGGGGGACGGGGGGTGGGAAGGATGAGAGGGCTGGGAGGCTGTTAGGGCCATTACAGCCCTCCGCTTCGATATTCCCACTTTACTTTTCTCTTTTTTCCAATGGGAGTCAAATGTACTGGAATCCCTGTGTGCGTTTCTGCCTTTGTCCGCCTCTCTCCCCATCCTGTCCAGGGCTACGGCAGCACAGCTGTGAGCAGCAGCGTGTAATAAAAGTCTAATGTGAGCAGCTGCTCGGGGTTTAAACTGTAATGAGATGGTGTGTGAGATTACCACACTTCGCTAGTCGCCGAGAGAAAGCTTGGCAGCCCGACAACACCATCCCTCCCCCAATGGTACAATTACACTTTAGATATGGCTAATAGAATATCCACACAACGCCATGTAAGCAAGAGGCATAATGAGCTTTGGCCCGGCCTTCGGTCTCTTCCCCTCTTCCCCTCTCTCTCTCTAGCTCTTTCCCTTTCTAGCTCGCCCTCAGACACAGCTGTGGAGGAGGCGCAGAGAAGGGCTGCCGTAAACTGTTAGGGGTTTATGTAGAAAAACCGAGACAGTGTTTCTGAAATCAAAGTGCGGAGATTCCCACAGTGGGGGACGGCTTATGCAGGGCTTGGTGGCTGGAAAACACAGTTTGCCTGCTTGCATCAACCCAACAAATAATTCAACCCCCCCCCCCCCCCTTCCCCCTCCCCGAGTCATGAATAGCTGAAAGCCCTGTGTCAACTTCATTAGTCATCACGGGGGAGTGTGTGGTACAGGAAGTATGCATGGAGCCCAATGCATTGAATAGAGGCAGAGGCACGGTGACAATGGGAAGGAGGCTGGCTGTGGAGCTGCATTAGGCCTTCTGCAGAGCTTTTGTTATGCACTGCTTGGCTGGTTTACTTTATCATGCAAACTTTGATTGATGGAAAATGGAGTGCATGTCTTTTCTCTCGGCTCTGTTCCATTGTGCTCGTGATTATTTGTCTTGCTTCGCTCTACTCCTGCTGTCTTTACCCCTTATCTTCATGTCCCAAATTCTCTTACCTTCTCCTCTGTCCCCTACCCTTCTTTTCTTCTATTCTGCTTAGTAATTTGCCATATCCCATTACAGTCATTATAGGGTGGATGTAGGAACATAGAAGTTGAGCAGGTTTTGTCCTTGTTATGATTCCTCTTCTTCCTCTGAGGCGCTCTGTAATGAAGGTTCAGTGTGTCTTGGTGTAAAATGGCTGTGCCTGTCACATCAGCCGAAGGATAATAGGCCCAAAGGTGCCTGCGCTGCATTGGAGCGGTGGAGGAGGATCTCTTCTGGCTAAACTCTAGATTCACAGCTCTGCTGTGCTGGATTTCCTGAATGTGACCCCAGGGAGCAAAGCGGTGGAATTGCAATGCGCTGGCTGGTCAGAATTATTCCACACCTGAACACAGGGCCTTCCAGACAATTAGTGGAGAATTATAGAAGGACGGATGCAAGGTAATTTACAAAGCCCGTATCGCTCTCGCCCCCCCCCCCCCCCAACGCCCCAATATTTCACATTTTCACAGTAGCTGTGCAGTTTCTACCATTCCGTTCCTAATTGGTGTACCTAAGAGTCTATAGTTGGAACTAAATGTGTCATTTCCCCTTTCAGCTCCATTATGGAGTCACGTCACTCCGGTCGGTCGGTCTGCTAGCTAGACAATGGACTTCACTGCCTGGAATAAGATTTAGCCTGTCATTACAACACACTGGATCACAGTTTTATCAATGCAATGCAGACAGCGGCGGTCCAATTACATATGCAAAGGATGGTCAAGTCATTGAAGTGATATCTGGATTCTTGACTGTCACAGAGAGGCCTTATCATCGCATACCACCACCTTGCTCATTAGCACAGCTCGTCCCATTATTACTCATTACCTGCAGATACAGCATACTGCTGCATGTAACAGTAGCCAGTTAATTATGCCACAGCCCTTCATTAAAGCATCCATTGTGTTCCTCATTAAAGGGGCACTGACATTGTTTTTTACAAGTCTATCTGTTCTCTAGAGACATTCTGACTTTACTTAACGGTAAATGATAGGAAATCAATAAGGCGTTGAGTATTGGCAGAATTCCCAATCAGTGGTCATCAATATGTCACTACCTAAATAATTCACAAGTGTAAACATATGTTGAATTACTTTGTTCAATCAATTAAATCCTGTCATATTGTCAATTAGATAGGATGACATTATTCATACTATTACAAGTACTACTAGTGCCATCTGCAGTTCCTCAAATGGCCACTTGAGGCTGACTGCAAAAGGGAGTCAATCCCAGTACACTCATGTTAAAATGTTCAATAATAATTAAAGGAAAAATAAGCCTGGTAAAAAAAAAAAAACTAAAAAAAAACGTTCTTGTCTCTATAGCTAGGCTTCCCGTTCATAACTGTATGGGGGTGAAACTGTATATCATCACTTAAAAATATATTGAGCCATATACATGCAAACCCATTAGCCTATAATGGATAGGAGGGAGTTACTGTAAAGATGGCGATGCCAGAGCCAACCGGAACCAGCACAGCTCAAGCTTCAACCCTGCTCTAATAGAAAACCGACGGGTGATGTCACGGAAGGTTTGTCCATTTAGTTCTACAGTCTACAACACTACCCTTTTGTACGACTTGTTAAAAAAAGACATTCTAACCCATATACAATACTTTATACACAGTATGTTTAGCCTGGTGAAATCTACTGATTTTGCACGCTATGCCTCTACAATTTCAGTTGATTACATCTGTCTGGGTCAGTAGAAAAAGTTTGTCAGGCAGTATAGGTGTCAATAAAATCATTAGCAGGTGACTGGACCACCTTGAACTAGCTAGAACAACAAACATGTTAAGTTGATTTTCAAACACAGGTGCTAGCAGATGATTGGACCACCTTCAACCAACGAGTGCTTTTCCAAATTCCAAATCTAATTATCTGTCGCCACCAACTGAACTACTCACCTGCTAGATAATTAGCCTGGTGTTTCTCTAACCAGTTTTCAGATTCAGATTAAACAAATTATAGAGGTGGAGCTTGCAAAATCAGGATGGTTTAACAGCTAGTATATACTGGCGTTTATATAGAAGTTTAATGCGAACAAAAGCAACACTCACCACAAACAGCCCACAACAACCCAAAGAGAAAACTTAACATATAAACCCCCACAGAACACACAGCTGCAAACATTATGCAATTAACGGTGGTCTTATATCTACTCGGCCCAGCACCTGGTGGATGTGCATGCGACTAACATCTTTCTTTATTGTACTTTATAAATAAATCAAAGTCTGATTCTGATCCTACATGAGATGCCATGGCAGGCCCAACGCTTATTCCGGAATGCTCAGTGCCACATGAGATCGTCTCGGTGTCCAAACTCTCTCCTTTGGAAACGCGTGTTCCAGCTGTTGCCACTCAATGGAGCTGTGAGGTAATAATCAGCATGGAAGCAGCTGCTTCCTCCTACAGTAGAGGCCCCAGCCTCTCTAATCCTGGTCATTAAGGAAGGGAAGAGTGTGGGGAACCAGAGCAGACAAGCCTGGGATCAGCCATGGCCCTCCACACCCTTGAAGATGCTATGAGGATTTTGGTTACCCAATCGTCTCACTAATGTCAGACTATCAGGTATCAGGTATGAAATGGAGTTGCCCTGCTTGAAGTAATTCAGGGAATATGCCCTGAGAACACATTAAAATGGTTCATTCAGTTTGGCATCAATCACACATAAATGGCATAAATCACACACAAATGGTAGATGGACCAGTTTGGGATGTTCTTTTTAGTTGTTTCTGTTTATTGTTTGTTATGGTTAGACTTTGTAAAACAGGGTTCTGACATTTCTTCTTATAGCCACAGTGTCACCATGCATAAACTCAATCTAACAGAGAAAACACCAGATTATGAAATATTTATGTTCTGACCTTTCTCAGTAATGATTTCATGATTTAATTTTCTATCGGCTTTACCTTAAAGTGCTGAGAGAATACAAAACAGGTCCAACCACAGTTGCAAGGCGGAAAATGTTGATAAAATATAAAGAAGATGACATTTGCATTTAGCTTGTAAATATCAACAACACTCACAACAGGCAGACTTCTCATAAGCCGAGTTTGCCCATTCCAGTGGTGTTTCTAAATAAAGATGATTTCAGGACACGGGCAAAGCCGTTTTTTTTCAATTTCACCCTTGCGTTGAATTAAAAGAGTTCTGTGAAGTTTGATATTCGGCCGACATCTGGTGCAAAGGATGTACCGCAGTTCAGTCACAGACCATGAATGCACCACTGCTACAACAGGTGAAAAATATAGGCAAGGAATGTAAAGTTAATAGTGTGACATTCACTAATAACAGGCTTAGCGAACCTTTTCATGGTTACCACAGATATGAATGACTCTTAACAAGACTGTGTCTTTGGAACACTTTTATGCAGATTAGTATTATGCTAATTCTGCTGTTTGCATGAGATAATCTGTCTCTTTTTTCTATCTGCATATTAATGCCTGGAGAATAGATGGAAGTTGAGACATGAAAAGGTTTAATAAAATCAGCAGGTAAAAAGGCAGCATAATAATTAATCCTGTAAAGAGGAGGGTTTCTTCTGACAATGGCAGCACCTCAAATTTATAATTGGACCCTTTATTGATATTCCACAAACCTCTCTAGCACCTTTAATGAAGCAGTGATTAATCTTTTGTTAAAACACTGTGTTGAAATGTGCTTGACTTCTCTCTCTGACATGACTGAACCAATCACAGGTCACAATTACCACAGCCAGAATCATCCCACCAGTTATAAATACACAAACCAAGCAAAAATGCTAACCAAACTCATTTTTCAAGAAGAAACACACATTTAGTTGCAACTCAGGGGACAAGCCGTGGCTTTGTGTGTGATTGCCTGTCATTGCGTTTGCTATAGCTAACCTCTCTTGACACCTGGAGTCAGAGACCCCCCTCTAAATGTGTAATATTCAATCTTCCTGACAGCTTTGCTAATGACCAGGAGGTACCAAAACAGAGGTAATAGGTGAGCCCCAAAATTGCTTCTAAATTATCCCTAATAATGATTCCCTTCCAAGTAATAAACTCTGCAGTGTCTGTGTGTCTGTGTCTTGCTTGAGGGTGATTGTGTGTTGCATGCTTGTGGACGTCCGTGTGTGCGTGCACGTGAGTAGCAGTGTGTTTACGTTGCTAGAATATAGAATGGCAGGGCTAATTATCAGCACTATTAAAGCTAAGTGTAGCCAGCTGCATCGGTGCAGCGGTCCTAATGCTGGACAACAGACAGGCTGGACTCTTTCATCTGTCGCCTGATGTTGGTCTCACCTTCAACCCTCTCCACTGACACTTCTCAGGCCTCTGCCTCTGTTCCTGCTCTGGCTCAGCACGTTGGGGGTTGAACACCCAGCCTCAACCACGTATATCACTCCATTGTTTACTTTAATGAGATTTATATAGTGGAGAGTCTAGCCACATGAAACCAGCTTATGTGTGGAATGTATTTTACCTCACATTTTGATGTGTCGGATATGAATCTTGAGTTGAGCGAACCATGTCTCACGATATGGACAGAACTGCATTGTATAGTGGCTACCAGAGGAATGTTAATGTGAATTTGACAATGTTTCTATGAAAATGAAATCCATACTGTCATGAAAATATGTTCTGCTGTATCTATGGTGGTTATTGTGTGTTTTATCACTCACCGGGGCTGTGCTTTTCCTTGGTATTTCCTCGTGGCACTCTGTATGGCGTGGCTAAATTAAAAATACAAGGTACCCACAAAAATACAAGGTACCCACAGCATGGAGCTTTTTTTTCTTTTTTTTTGCTAGCTCTGTCAGCAAAGAAATGGAAACATTAAACAGGAGCCACACTGTGGATTAGTACAGTGAATTTCAACAGTCCACAGCTGGCTGGAGTCTGCATTGGACACTATATCACTGTACAGTATATTATTCCACATGTCTTCTCTAATGTAGATAGCATTGTAATTTGTACATTTATAATGAGTGCTATTTAAATACATCACTGTCATAGTTGCAGCATTGTATTGGCTTCTCAAGCAGTGTAAGTGCTCATTGTAAATGTCCAGTGCTAGTAAATTATAAATGATATAAAACATTGAGATATGACGTGGAGCAACAG
The DNA here is from genome assembly GCA_026546735.1 of Forbesichthys agassizii. Taxonomy (NCBI): domain Eukaryota; kingdom Metazoa; phylum Chordata; class Actinopteri; order Percopsiformes; family Amblyopsidae; genus Forbesichthys; species Forbesichthys agassizii. The sequence goes on along the minus strand of JAODLL010000002.1, from coordinate 3,742,056 downwards.
CAGATACCTTCATAATCAAGCTAAGTATATGGTGGTCTGTACTTAGCTAAATGAGTGCAGAGCTGTGCACTGGATGGCTGTTTGACCTCTGAGCACCACATCCATTTTCCAAACATATGTTGGCTATTTCAGCAGCTCTGGATTGTGGAACTGAGACGGGAGGAGAGAAATCTGCTGTATGTGATCTAAATAGCTGCGAGAACGGAGAGCAGACTTGCGGTTAAAGTTCAGCAGGAAAGCGAGCAAACAGAACGACATATTTGCGTGATTTATTACAGATTGTAAAAGCATACTGATGGGGCTACAGCCAGCCGCTTTTAGGACATGGTCTTCCATACATTTATTACACTCACAAGCAGTAACACACACATATACGAAAAGGGTAAACACACACATAAACAAGCACCTATTCCCTATGCAGATGGGTGCCTAATTATCCCGAGCCAACCCTATTATCAGCCTGTAACCTACAGCTGTTCTGGTGTGTGTGTGTGCACGTGTGGGTGTATGTGTTATTAAATGATAACATGGCTTGGCGTCCGGCGGGCCACCTGAGAGGTAGTTCTCCGCAGGGGGACACGGCAATATACTGGGCTCAGCGCGGAGAGGAACGTACTCAAGCACAGCGGCAGTCATTTCCTCTCTCTGCTCTGCTCCGCTCCCAATTCCTCTCCTGTTTGCCTTCAAGTCAGCACCAGTTAGTGGTTTGTGTGCGTGTGTGCGTGCGTGCATGTTTGTGTGTGCCTCTGTGACTGTTCGCCAGGCTAATTTCCACAGTAATGCACTGTAGTGTGCTCAGAGCGTTCTAGGATATTGATGTGCTGCATATTAGCCAGTAAAATGAATCAGTGCTGTGTGCTGTAAATATTCTATTGTCACTTTAATGCCTCTGTCAATGGCTTTGTCCTGGGTAATTCAGTCCACTGGTGTGTCTGTCCCCCATAGCTACTGCCACAGGAGCATGTCACACGACCGCTCATGCTCTCTGACACGCACACGCACGGGCACGCGCACACACTTCATGCCCACACAGATATGGAGACATTGAAAAAGAGAAAATGAGAGTGCAGAAATCACACACGCACACACATATGCACAAACACATGCGTGCACACGCACACACACACACACAATGCACACATGAGGAGCCTGAACTAGAGGAAATGAGCTATAGCAAGTGAGAGAGAGAGAGAGAGAGAGAGAGAGAGAGAGAGAGAGAGCGAGAGAGGAGAGAGTGTGTGGAAAGAAAAGGACACACATACACACACCCCCACACAAACTCACACTGCACCTCGGGCTATTCTTGCCGTCACAGATGAACAGGCCCAGTTTTGGCTTTAACTCAGCTCTGACCAACCCCTGGTCCTGGAGCCAAACTGTTAAAAGACATTAAGTCAGCAGAGAGCTGTGCCACTGCTTCCTCTCACACTCACGCTGCTAACCACAGGACACTGTGTGTGTGTGCACGTGCAGGCGCGTGCAATGCCTCATTTACTTGTGTGTGTGCCTGCACACACGCAGGAGTGTGCATGTGCAAAAGTGCAATTGAGTGTTTTTATATTTGGGTATCTTAGTGTGTGTGTGAGAGAGAGAGAGAGAGAGAGAGAGAGAGAGAGAGAGAGAGAGGATGCATGCACTCACATGCACTTACATGCACGGTGTACTAACGAGTGTTCGCATGTGGCGTGCATGTGCAGCCCGCGACGCCCCTGGGTATGTGGTGCCAGCGCGCGTCTCCTTGGTGAGGTCACCCAGGGAGAGAGAGAGGGAGGGAGGAGGTGGGCAGAACACTCAGAGCAGCCGGCCAGTCTCTCGGGGGAGCTCCGCATGCCTGTCGCAGCTCACTGAGCAGACTGTGAAAAGCTTATGTAAATGACGCTGCGCTCAGATGCAGAATCAGCCCTGTATTAAATTGTTTTGTTCCACTTGTCAGAGCTGATTAGTCCACAGGCTGTCCGAGAGAGCCGCACAGGTATTGTGTGTATTGTGCTCACATAAGAGCACGCGCATCACAAACCCAAGGCCACTCCGGTGAACAGCAGCTGCGTAGGTAGCAGGGTGCAATTGCTTTGTGGAGTGTGAGCGCCGGTCAGTATCCCCCCTACGACAGATTAGTCCGCATCTTTTGAAGGTGCTGGACGGCCCTTGGTAGATGCTTGGTCGACACACACACACACACACACACACACACACACACACACAGACAGACACACACTCTTCCCCCAATGTGCGACCACATACGCCCCACCTGTCTCTTCAAAAGGAGGCTCCGTTACAGAGGCCAGATCACAGGCCTCATTATCCCGACCTCAGCCCATCTCTGGTGGACCGCCCCCTGGGGGGCCAGGATGCATGCGGTGCCTGGTGCCTTATGGTATACACACGTATAGAGTGTATCCTGTCTGATGAAGCCAAGCTTTCCCTCCCACGCTCCCTGCTAGGCCAAACACCCACCAACAACACCAGAACCCCCCCCCCTTCCCCCAAGGACACCGCACAGGTGCAGAAGATTGCAGTGAGAAAAGTGACAGACAGGGTGTGGGTGAGGAGTGAGTAGGGACAGGGTTGGATGGGTGGATATAGGGGATGGTGTGGGCAGAGAGAGAGAGAGGGGACAGGCAGTCAGGCAGACAGACAGACAGGCAGACAGACAGACAGACAGACAGGCAGTCAGGCAGACAGACAGACAGACAGACAGGGGGGATTGCAGCCAGGCGGCTAAGGGCTCCTGGCATAAAGCAGGTCTTTGAAAAGGGCAGACAAAGAGAAAAGGTCTCGGCCAAATACCTGAAAGAATGTTGAGAGGAAAAGGAGCGCGGCCAGAGGGAGATAAGGCATTTAGTGCCTTACTGAGACAGCTCCTATGTCATTGGATCAAGTTACCCTCGCCTGGTGTGTGTGTGTGTGTGTGTGTGTGCTTGTGATTGTGTGAACCTGTGTGCATGCATGCATGCATGCATCTGTGTGTGTGTGTGTGTGCGTGCGCGTGTGCGTGTGTGCCCGGGTTGATACCAGCCCGGCCGACATTCCGAGGAGTGGGCTGTCTGTGTTCATGGTCCAGTGAGGTTGCTGACAGAGCAGCGCACCGCTGTGAGGGGCCAGGCCTGTCTGTGGCGCCTGCAGGACTAGCCCAGAACACAGTGACAAGACCAGGTTGAGACCACTACCACACACACGGACCACGGCATCAGGCCAGGGGAGGGGGGCCGAGGACACCGTTAATATTTTTTTTTTACTAGGCTCCAGGGAATTCTCGTTTCCAGGCCCATAGCTTTTTCTTTTTTTTCTCTTTTTCCTTCTTCGTCTTCTTCAAGTCCTTCTCCCGGGGATGTGAATGTATCTTAAGAGGAGAGCTTGCTTTGAAAGTGAGTTTCAAGTCTGGGCTTTATCTGTGTGTGGGAAATCACCCTCTAACCGTTTTGTAAGCGTAGCCACCTTTGAATAGGCGAACAGCGCCTTAGGATAAAGGGGATCTTCTGAGCTACGATAGCCACACACTTAAATGAGGCACAGCCTGGGCTTTTTGCAGCGTCACTGTGGAAACGGCGACAAATCCATCTGGGTCTTAGAGCAGGATGATATGAGTATCCAAACAAACCTAAGCCGTTATCAGAGTTGATTAAGGTCTAATAGCAATTAGAGCTGCTCCAGCACACACTCTCACTCCTATCTAATGATGTCATTGACCTTGTTACCTCACAGAGGTCAAAGTGTCTGTGTTAAACCAAGCGTAATGGTTCCATGTTTAGACTACAAGGGCCTGTCCGGCTAAATGATGATGGATCGCTTCTTTTGCCGCTGCTGGTGTGTGTTGCATCAGATGATATGGGCCTCAACATGATACGCAACTGATTAAATCAATACTCCAAGGAAATGTGCAGCAGGCTCCATTTCAATTCAATAACACAGCGGCCCCGGGCCTGTGTGTGTGTGTGTGTGTGTGTGTGTGTGTGTGTGTGTGTGCCCGCACGCCTGCATGCATGTATACCCTTGAGGAGCTGTTTGTACAGTACACAAAATAAGCAGCAAGGACATAGTGTTTGAAATATTCTTTTGAAATGAGTTCATCAATAACAAACACAGGCCTCTCTCACGTCCAATGATGGTGGCCGCCTCCTGCCCCGGGTCTTACAGCATATCATCAGAGATCAACAACGAACCACAAAGAGCCCAGAAGGCATATGAAATAAACAGGGAACGTTTTTTATTTCTTTTTTCAGTTTTATTCAGCTGTGACGCTCTCAGAAGGGACAAGGCCGGTCACTCTAGGACACAAGAAGCATAGGGGGATGGGTTGACACAATACACACAACATTCACTAGATTTGTGCCATATTTCAGCCCCGTTCTCCTTGATTTCCGCAATACGCCATATAATTGTGCATGCACAAAAGCACATGGCTTATATGTATGGAGACACATGCATGCATAAAACTGTGGTGGAATTTATTGCCTTCGTCGATTCCTCTGTTTTTCCCCCTTTCTTTTCTCTACCTTTTTCTTCCCCATCCTCCCCCTCTCCTTCTATTCTGTCGCCCTTAGCAGTGACCCGTGCCAGCCCCAGAGTCTAATGACCGCTATAGTTTAACACTCATTAAAGGTGGTCAATTAACCGCATAGAGCCCAGAGTCACTTTCATTGGAATACTTGTAAAGGTCTTTTTTTTTTCCCTTGGGGTTCAAATGAGTGGAGCAGACACCGAGACGGTCGGCATAGTTGTTAAGGGGGGTGATGGGTGGGAGGCTGTTTGAAACCTATATAAAGATTTTTTAAAAATAAAATAAAACCTCTGAAGAGATATTTGTTTTGTTTGTTATTTGCTTTGTTGAACTGCATTTCTGGTGGCATTTTGTGGAAATGAACTAGATTGGTGAAAAATAGCGAAATTGCAAGAACAGAGCATAGAAAATGAGATCTCATGAGAGAGTAGATGAAAAACAGAGCCATCTGTGTCGAGGGCTGGCTCTCTAAAGACGGTCTGGTCTCATTTCAATCCTTTGTATCACTCCTTTACTGTAAATCATGGGAGAGCGCTTTTCCGATGGTTTTCACATTCGTGTGTGTGTGTGCGTGTGCGCCAGGGTTTGTAATGTCTCTATTCCTCCTCTGTGCACATGCATGTGCACGTTTACAAATATAGATGAGGGATATTATTATCTGATAGCGCACAGATCCTTGTGTGTTTGTGCGTGTGCGTGCGCGCGCGTGTGGTTTTAGGCAGAGAATGTCTATTGGTCCCTTGGCCTCAGGAGTCATCAGGCTGTGAAGGTCAAGTCTGATTCGGAGACAGACAAGGCAGATTGGCATGAAAATGGAATTCTGCTGTCTCTGTGCCAAGCGTCCAGACTGACTGACTGACCGGCCTCTCATCACATCCCTGCCTATCAGCTCATCCGAAAGCCCTCCACCCGGCGCTGCTGCCCCTGCATACCAATAGCAGAACAACACGAGGAGAGATACGGACGGGGCCGATTTAATAATCATGATGTCAAACAATGTGTGCATGTGCGGGAAACATGAATCCAGCTGTTAGTGGATTTACCATCTGTGTAAAACAGTGTTGTCTCTGCTCAACGCACATTTGCATAGGCAGACTTAGCCCTTAAGGCAGTTTAAGCAGTCATTTTGTAATGAAAAAAGGAACTCAGTTAATGGTTTCATAAACAACAAGTCTTAAGTGGTGCTGTTAAAATGCTTATTATATTTTTTTATGGAAGAAGGCAAGTTCTCAAGTTCTATGAGCTAGGATGCTAAGTGTCATTATTGTGCGTGTGTGTGCGCGTGTGTGCGTGCGTGTGTGTGTGTGTGTGTGTGTGTAATGAGCATGCGCTCTTGATATGAATGAGTGCAGTGAGGCATGAGATGAGTGTGTGCCCGCTGGTATGGAACAAGTCCTTGCATTTCATGTGTGTATAAGTCTGTGTGCATGTGTGTGTGTGTGCCTGTGAGTGAGCTGTGTGGGTGAGCGGTAAAAAGAGAGAGAGAGAGAGAGAGAGAGAGAGAGAGAGAGAGAGAGAGAGAGAGAGAGAGAGAGAGAGAGAGAGAG
>JAODLL010000002.1:3727153-3734627 GCA_026546735.1 Forbesichthys agassizii | reverse complement strand
TGGTAAAAATGCGTTGCCGCGGTAACAGTGCCCCCCCCCCCCCCCCCAAACAGTCCTTAGCTGGTTCAGAGAAGAAAAAGATCTACGCCACTAGGTTCCCCCTTTCTTAAAGAGCCAGAGACATCTCCTCTGAGCCCCGAATAGAACAGAAGTGAGGGAATTTCTTTTTGATTTCAAGTAGCACCCTTAAAACTAGGCCAGTTCTTAGGTCACGTGTTTAGGTCAGTGACCCTTCACAGACAGATGCTCTAATGCATCCAGTCAACCCCTGTGCATCGCAAGGCATCGCATGGCACACACAGTGAGCACAAAGACATGTCTGCGCTCACTCCCGGAGCTTCCTGATTGCTCTCCCCAACTTGGTTCCCTCTGGTTGGGTGAGCTGTGGATCTGTGTGTTAAACTCTGGCTTTGATGTTAAAAGGACTGTTTTGTGTCTTTTATAGGGAATGACATTGAGAGATCCTTCACTGCCGCGTTAAAAAATAAATGATATTCTAAACATGTCGTGGCCAATGTGACGCGTGCGTACGCGTGTGCGTAATAAAGTGCTGAGGAGTAGTTTAGTCTTCTAGCTCTGCGTATGTGATAACAAGATGGGATTCAATGAACCCACAGCTGAAGTCATGTGTTTATCTAATGCATGCACGCACACACACACACACACACACACAAGGTCTTCTATTCCCGCCCATACAATGTTTTGTATAGTATTTAGGTCAGTTAGCTTGCAGATGGGTGGTCAGTGACGCTCGTGTTAGCTTGGGTTTCCAGGAATTGATACAATAGGTTAGTCAGCGCTAAGCGGCTGCCCCAGAAAATAGGCCGGAAGTAGAGCCCTTCATGATAATAATGGACAGTGTTCACTCAGGAATAGCAAACAATGCTAAGCGGCTGCTCAGACTGTAACTAACTCCCCAGGAGATTATGGCTAGTATGGAAGCATACTGTAATGCTGAAAAGTGCATTGAACTTGTTACTGCTTTCAATATATATATATATTTTTACCCATTGCTTAGCCCAAATTGAGTCATCATTTGGTGAAGAGATAAGTACAAAGTATGAATGTAATGTGAGTGTGATAAAATAAAGTAGACTGTATGTTTCTGTAGACAGATATTGTTGAAATACATGGATATTTATGGTTATCTGCATAGCATATTATTTTCACAACTTTAATTATTATTTAAGCCTTAGAGGATATGCTACATATAATTCCTTTATGGTCTGGAATTTAAGAAAAATAAGTGTGGGACTTAAGACCTTTAATTAACATAAAGTATATTTTAGTATATTTTATTGTATGCCATATATAAAGTTGCAGCATTTTACAATAAGTGCCGTTCATTGGTGATTCTTTCATTGTGCCAAATGAAAAAAACAAATATTCTTAAAAGAGTAGATAAGAAGACAGATAATGGTTTAAAACGTGCGTGTGTGTGTGTGTGTGTGTGTGTGTGTGTGTGTGTGTGTGTGTGTGTGCGTGTTTAATCAGATGGTTGCTCTGTAGTGTTAAACATCAAGAGCAATGTGAGCGAAAGCAGCAGAACGAGACCGAAAGCTTTAAGGCAAAATACTGTAATTGGAAAATTGTGCAAATGCATGTGGAGTCATGTTATATAAACGGCCAGCAGAGATACAGCCTGAGATTCCAGGCATGGCCTAATTGAGAGAAGGAGATGGCATAGCTGAGGAGTGGTGGCGCTAAGGGGGTGAAGTGTGGGCTTTAAATTGGGCGAAGGAAATGTGGATGGAAATGGAACGTTTTCAAAGGCGTGGGAGGGAGGGGGGGCGGGAAAGGGGGGAAGGCTGTTTCTTTTAAAAGGGGGTGGGGGAGGGGGGAGGCGGGGTTGGGGGCCAGAGGGAGAGGGAGAATAATTCCCACTTTCTCCGCTGGTCTCCACACCTGCGACCCAGCAGCCCCGGCTATTTCCCCCGAGTGGGAAACGGGTGCGTGTTTTAAAGTGCACGTGCATGCACGCCCGTGAGTCTCTCTCTCCCTCTCTCTCTCTCTCTCTCTCTCTCTCTCTCCCTCTCTCTCTTTCTCACTCTCACCTGATTGATGAGTTTCAGCCAAACCTGGATTGCTGCCATGGCTCAGGCCTGATCCGGCATGTTCTGGTCATAATAATGCTGTCAATATGCAGCTGATGAGTGACTAGACGCGTAGGCCTACAGTGTGTGTGTGTGTGTGTGTGATGCAACAAAAGTGAAGCATACAGTATATGGCATAGCCCAAGAGAACCAGAACATTCTCAGCAGGACTTTTCCATTTCCTGACCAAAGTAATGAGGAATGTTGTTTAGATATGGTTTCCTCATTGATTGGTATTTGAATAACATTCATTACAGTGGTCCTTTCATGAATAATAGCTTCAGACGTAGCTTTCTGTTTGACTAATGAAGGCTTCTGCAGTTGATCTATAATTTGCAACACACGTTTTTCTTTTTGTCGTTTGAGGTTTCTTCCATAGTCAGGATTTGACCAAATCATGTTTGATGATGAGCAGCATTTGATGAAATGCATTAGGCCCCATTCATTATTTATGAATGGGGATGGATGCATTAACTCATCAAATATGCATATGTACATTACATAGGAAAGAACACGTCCCATGGCATGTCATATTGATTCGGGTGTGAATTACGAGCCTGCCTCACAATCTGAAAAACATTAAGAGATGGCGTACTTCATCGCTTAAGAGCTATTGACGACCTCTCCCTTTTTGGATGCAGAGTTTCAACTTGCCTGCTTCGACAGATCGCGGTGCTCGTAGTCTGCACATTCAGCAGATTTTGCGTGGGAGCGCTGAGTGTGAAATAACACGAAGGGAAACTCAGCTACGACGCCAACTTATGCTGTAAAGGACTGTACCAGCGACCCCCCCTCCTTGGCATCATCTCACACGGCTCACTGTATCAGTTTACAGCGTGCACTGACCGTCACTGGCCTCATTGGGAAGTATGAATTGAAATAGATTTCCGTTGTCGGTCTTGTGTATCTCAGTGGAGGTAATCTAAAGCTTTCTTCAATATATTGCATTTATTTCTAAATCACAATTCATTATACTTTAAAAAAAAAAAAATTTTTTAATTGAGCCTTTGACAATACATTTTGCAAGATTCTTTTTTCAACTGGAATTCATGGACGCCGAATAAAGCACGGTAGGTTCGAAAATGATCTCAAGCCTCACCGAACTTCTGGCAGTAAGGCGCCATTCCCATGTGAAAAATCCCTCCAATAAACACACTGCGAGCCACCACGCTGTACAACAACAACATCAGCATTTACGATTGTAAACTGTAGAAACTATATTGTCAGTGAGTAGGGGCCACAGTGTAAGCATTGCCATGTCTGAAATGTATTTATTTACCTTAATTCTACACAGCAAGAGCTAATGAAAAAAGACAGACCGACATTCAGTATGAGAAAGAACCTCAATAACATCACTGCTGCTTTAAGAGGCTCTTAAGGGGAAGCAGGGAAAATTCCCATTATAGTTGCCAAAGTTGCAGCAGAACTCAAATGACTCTTACTTTATGCACTATTCAATATTGTAAAAAGATGAATATTTCATTTGTTTCTGATTGTTGAGATACATTTTGCGTTTTGTTATTCTGATGGCAACTGCTGCTTTTGAGGCAAAACCACTAATGACTGTTTGCTTACAGGGTGATGTTGTTTCAAGTTGTAGAACAATAAGAAGATCCCTATGGCAAAGGCACACAACCGCTTGTTGTGTGTGTGTGTTTATACACACACACACACACACACAGCCACACACAGTAGCTCAGTGGGGAGGAGGTTTTAATAAACCTACAATAACATGAGTGTGTGGGGGCGTCTCGTGGCCGAGCCAGGAAATATATGAACGTACCTGCCCCGGAGGAGCGCGCAAAGGAGCGAGCGGGAGAGAGACAAAGAGGGAGCGAGCCAGTGAAGCCAGGGGCATATTGTTTCTCCTTGCCCTGACTTTTCCCTTCTCCCGCCTCTTTTGTTTGATTCGCTCTTCCCTCTCCATTCCGCCTATACTTGGCTCACAGTCCGCTATGCCAAAGACGTACCCATAAACACAGACGTGTTTGTCAGGAGAAATGCCCCATCACTTTAATAACATTTCATGCCATCTCTGCTTTCACCCACCACTTGGAGTGCGCTCCTCACTCGGATAAATGCCGACTGTAATTTCAGACAAAAATGCAGTGGAAATGCAGAGTGCAACCAATCAGATTTAATCAAGTATGAAGAAATGTAATTTCGGAGGACACTGGGGCAGAGAGGGTTGATATGGATATTAGTTACTATGCAAAAAAGCGTGTCCATCCTCCGCAAATATGAATTTATGGAGCCTGCTTGTGATTTCAATCTGACTAATGTATCAGAACAGACCCATCTGTGTAGCAGTGACCCCTGAGGTGGCGGTATGGATGACACTGGGTGGATGGGGAGTAGGGGGGGCTCTGCCTTTGAGGGCACTTGGTTTATACCACCACTGTGAACCATCGCAGTCACTGACATGAAGATTCGCTGGTAGAAGAAGCTCTAGAGGACAGAGGAATTTAGTGGGTTACCTCGAAAATCTATTCAGATATATTGGAAGAAAAGAAATTCTCACGAGAACAAACTTCCATGGGAAAAATTTTATTTATCAATATGCTGTAGTTTCCAAACTGGTGGAACGTTATTTCAATAGTAGCTGGTGCCAATAGGTATTACGCTGAGAAGCGGCAGGAACATGAATGGCAAAATAAAAAACAAAAACAAAGTGTAAAATCGAAATAAAATAAACGGACAGTTATGATTTTAAACAGAGGGAAACAAATTCAACAGGTTTTGCTTACACATGCACATTGCAAAATAATACTGTGGCTTCGAACAATGGCAGTGATCGACCTACACAGTGAACCTGACATCCTTGTGCTAAATTAGGAAAGGAGGCATGGCAAAAGGGGGGCGGGGGAGGGAGAGAAAGTGAAGGAGAGAGCAACTCTAAAACAAAGGAGCGCCTGGGAGATAATGAGTGGTGTAAACCGGATGATTTATTGGTGAGCGCTATATGAACACACTCGTGTTCGCTCTCCCGGTCTATTCCCCTTTCTCCTTCCATCTCTACCCCCCCCCCCCCACTCTCTCTCTCTCTCTCTTTCACTTGCTCTCTCTCTCTCTCTGTGTGTCCGGCCAGATAGACTTCTTAAAACTGAGAAGAGATTCATCTATTTTCGCACCAACTGCCTTTGTTACATCTTATAATAGAGTGGATGGTGTGACTAGGAGAGGCAGCACAATAACACCAGGCCCACCAGTCTCCATATGCATTTGAGGACCTCCAGTAATGAAGGGCTCTGTGCTTGATGATACAGCTTCAATCCTGAACAGGGACTCTGAGCGAACACTGATGTAAAATGCAACTCTGGAACCAGATTCTTTTTTAAAACACGTGTGGTAACAAAGAAGTTAGCTAACAATACAGGATGCTGCAGAAAGACAGCACATGTGTCCATTGCAATACTCAGTTTGACTCTAAAATAAAATAAAATAAAAACATATTGCAAACAGAGACAAAATGCAAGGATTCATACAAAACACACTTTATAAAGACAACTATTTACAAACAACCTCCATTACAAAAATCTAATCTTAAATGTTTCATAAGAGCAGTGTTCAGGTGATATTACAACTTAAATTGAGCTCTATCCATATATTTACATTTCTCTGTTATCTCCTTTTTTTTTTTGCCAAATTCAAATAACATACACTACAATGAGTGAAAATGATATATGGTTTGTGGTGATTGATAATGACTCCCTTGGCTGGTCTAGGTGAATGGACACGAGCTGATCCGCAACGAAAATATTTAATTTGAAATGTTTTTCACAGAGGCCCACCGAGCGCTGCGTTGTGTGCGCAGAGTTAAAACGCAGGGCCGCGAGAAGCAAGAGCATCTGCTCTAGCCGTTAACTCAGAGGATAACGGCGCGCAGCGGCTGTGGAAGTCTTCCTTGGGTCCCAAGGGGGTGGGGGGGGGGGGGGAATCTGTCTTTCAGCTCAGCGGTGTCTCTCTGTGAATGTGAACAGAATGTGGCAGCATATGAAAGGTGCCCATGTAGGTGAATTAACATTAAGTGACCGTCTGACTGGAGATAAACCTGGACCCAGTGTGTGTGTGTGTACAGTACGTGCATGTTAGCATGTGCCTGGGTTCGCGTGCGGAGGAAAAGGCTGTCCTTATCTGCCCCACATTCATCACACATCATTAACTGGAACTGCTTAGTATTTTGCCAGCTAACAGTCCATAGTGCAGCTACTCTCCGTCATTTCAGTTGCATGCATGCACAGAACATTGCACATATAAGCACTAATGTGCAAAAATATGCCTGGCCACACACACACATACACACACACTCATTCAAAGCACCCACCAAAAGTCCCCCCACGTGCTCGTGTGTGCACGCGTCCAGTTGCAGTAATAGTCTTGGCGCTGCTGCCCTGAGTTGTGTGATAGTAGAGCTGCAATGTCCTTGGTGGGTTAACACCTTGACTGTGGAATATTCTGCACAGCGTTTCCTATTCACGACACAACTGGATGGGGGAAATTAATGCAAACCTACTTCTGCACCGCCCCCACCTCCTCCCAGGTTAGAGCGAGAGTGACACAACACTCTCTCCTCCATGGCTGGTGAGAGTGGGCAGAGATGGCACCTAGATTAGTCACACGCTGGTTTCAGTCCGCTGCCTGCACATGCTACTGACTCATCCGCAGATGGCAGCCAACTGGCATCTGACAGCACTGGAGCTCCACGTTCAGTCTAGGCCTGAGCGTCCAACTTATATAGGCCAACCTACCTATCTAGGCCATCCAATGGGAGCGGAGCAGCCAGCCCACCTACTGTAGCCCGGGCGGCTGGGGCGACAGAAGTTTCCCTGTGAACGGCTTCATGATTTACACTGTGGCCTAAACCACCACCAGAAGGTACAACAAACCAATCCCGACATGCCTGCTGTCTAGAAAGTATCTCCCCTAAGCGCATCAGAAACAATAAAGCCTTCAGTCAGTGCCAACTGGAGTACTGGAAGAGTTTTTGTTTGAAGGCAGATCAGCCATATCTGTCTGTCTGTCTGTCTGTCTGTCTGTCTGTCAGTGCATAACTGTCTGTTTAGTTTCTTTTATTTTTAAGCCTGTGATAAATGTAAAGTAGTGCTCTTCCCTCGAGCTATTAAAGCCTGCCCAGAAACAGGACTGGTCTGAACATGTCCGAACAACTTAATCACACACACCCTGGCTAGGTGTGTGTGATGGATACACACTGGTTGGGAGCCATAAATACCAGGGTAATGATTTATCCCAGTGGAAAAATGGAAGTAGACACACTGGCGCAATCAACAGCACACACACATACGCACACAGACGTGCACGTGCGCAAACACACACACACACACACACACACCTCAACATCAATAGTCCAGGTGAGATGAGCG
>JAODLL010000002.1:3717153-3722153 GCA_026546735.1 Forbesichthys agassizii | reverse complement strand
TAATGCAGAAACAAAAACCAGAGGACAGAATATTGAAAGCACAATTAAATGGTAACATGTCGAGACCAATATTTGTGTAAGAGCATAAGTATGATGTGACACGATTGCGCTGAGGAATGTGGTTTGGGATTCCCCGGGATAAATTGAAAGAGGACATGTACACTGTGGTGGACGTGTGGTTGGGGATGAGTCACAAAACTACATGTATAATGAAGCCAAACAAAAAACAAAGAATCATTATGATGGGGAATCAGTACGGTGTGAAATAGTAATCACATCTGGAGTATTGGGGGCATAATTATGCAGACACAATAGCCATGGCGTATGCTAAAGAAGGGGCGTGTGGGTGGATTTAACCACACTGGTGCACACCCCTTGTACAAAGTAGACAGACAAACGAAAGGCTTGTTGCATTGTCTACATTAGTTAGAAACAAAACCCCTAGTCTGCGGGTTATATCAAGATAAACAGACACTTTTGACTAGTGCCCAACCTTTGTCTGAATAGTTTATGTGAAGAAGAGGACAAAAAAATAAAAAACTCAACACTGTTATACAAATAGTTCTATCAGAGGTGCATTTTCTTCAGCTGTTATCAACTCACCACTGCACAGAGACATATAAACAAATTGAAAAGCAATAGCAGCTGGTCAAATGCATCTTTTCTAACAGGGTTTGTATGGCAGACTGATTCAGACTGACAGCTAGCTTAGGAACTGTTGAGTCTCGCTGAGAAACTAGTGCTGGTAATGCCGAAGTTTTGGAATAACAGATGGCCAAGGAAACAGACAGTTGCTTTCTACTTGAATTAGGGTGAATTCATATATTATTTTATTTGCAAACTAATAGTTTGTGTGAAAGCCCGTTAATGTCCTTGTGTATTCATTTGTGTGCCCTTGTTCTAATTTGGTGATGATGTTGCAATCCTATTGGTCTCTCAATAAATTGACATTAGCAGATAATGCATACCTTGTTATGATCGCTTCAAAAATGGATGCATGTTTCAGTGTATACTGTACATGAAATGTGTTCCAACTCAGACCTTGCTGGAATCAGCAGCTTGTTAGTTGCTATCTTCTACCGTCTGCCAAGACACTTAATGTCGTATTGGCCACCATTCAAATATCTACACAGGAACTGTATTTGCATGCAAACACTGACAATTTCTCAACACATTTACACTATTTTTTATTCTTCCTTCTTGTGTTGAAGTGTTGGGTCTAGCTTTTATGTTGGAATGAAGCTATCAGGCAGGCAGATGTTCTCCTCACATGGTGGCTAGTGTCAGTTTCAGTCAAAACAACCACGCTGAGAAGGGGGAATGTTTAGAGTGTAACACACATCTGTGTACAGTGCCCTGTCATATTCAGGATATGGATGCCCTCATTTTGGATTTGAAAAAACAGCATACAAGTGGAGTGTATGATAAAAACCAAATGTTGTGCCCAGGAATATCTAAACAAAGCTCATTTGTTTATTTCCATGATTTCTAGATGCTCGCGTCGACCCCGTACTAGAGCTAAACACACATATTCATACTCTGGCTGATTATAAGATCTGAAACACATTATTGGCATTTCAGAAACATCAGGAAGTGAAAAACAGCATGCAAACAGATTTGACAGTGACTGGGAAAATTATGTGAGTTATGAAAGTGGGGTTATTACATTTATTTGTTTTAAGTAATTGAATCCAGATGTCTTATTTACAAAAATATATAATTTTTAAACTTCATAAAGTATGAAAAGATTTATTTAAAAAAATTAACTATTTTAAAATTGAATATGTAATCATAGTTTGCAGTTACTTTTTTAAATTGTCAGAAATTCTTAAGATTATTACATTGGCAATTCAATTGTATGTATATATATGGTATACACACACACACACACACACACACACACACTCACACATAGTTTGATATAATGTTTAAATGTCAAATAAAATTGAGAAATATAACATCCTTATCGAAAACATATATAATGTGTGCATATATTAAACAATGTAGTTTGAATGCAAGTATCAAGTAGACCTTTCCACAATTCCAGGGTCGTCAGCTGGCAAAGTCACAATGAGGACTTTGGGGAGGAGGAGAGGAAGGGGAGTGTGTGTGTGTGTGTGTGTGTGTGTGTGTGTGTGTGTGTGGGGGGGGGGGGGGTTGTTCTAGCATCTAGCAAGGTGAAATGTCGCTTTGAGGCACGGGGTGTTTTGTGTTGTACATGCAAGGTGAGCTCTCGCTTACCTTGTCCGACTTTCATGATGACTTTCATGGCTCTGCTACCACACACACCTCCCTGACGGTTCTCCAGGCCCTCCATGGTACCGTTTGATGTAGCTGGAGGAGAGGGGGGAGAGAGAGAGAGAGAGAGAAAGAGAGAGAGAGAGAGAGAGAGAGAGAGAGAGAGAGAGAGTAAAGTAGAGCAAATCAAAGAGGGGTGGTATAGGGGGAAGGAGAGACGATGACACATTGGTTAATGAGCACGTCCATAACGCACGGGACTAATCAATATTTACGACAAGCACTGATTATCTGTTCCACTGATTAGGTGTTCTTAGCCCTCAATCAAGTGCCGGCTCCTCTCGCTGGTGACTCTCGTAACACAATAAAGTAAAGTCAAATGAATGGAACAACATTAGAGGCTGGCGGGAAGGAGGTACATGGCTGAACCTGTGTGTGTGTGTGTGTGTGCGTGCATGCGTGTTCTGCATATTTTAGCAGTGAGACATGCGTGTGAGTGAGTTCCAGCTGCTTGCCAAGTCTTAGAGCAACTTATTCCCTCAGAGCCACATGTGTCATTACTAACTGGTTGTGCTGAGAGCTAAATGCCTCTCACTGAGTGTGTGTGCGTGCGTGTGCGTGTGTGTTCGTGCGTTTGTTCTGCCCAAACTTAAGTGAGGAGGAGCGGTTGGGGCAGAGGTTGTTTATTCACCCGTCACAGAAACCGGCTGTCTATTTTAAGGTCGGACATAATGACCTGAGGACTGTGACCTTAGCGCCAAGCAACTATGCACAAAGACACGTGTATGCATTTGTATATGCCTCAGCGTGTGCGTACGCGCGTGTGTGTGTGTGTGCGTGCGGCTACATATTATGGAAGCTCTAATTTCGGAATTCCCCAAATGAGCTCCATCTCCGCTTATTCGGCTGCTTGGCCTTGCTCCCTTCCTCTGAAATGCCTTTGTCTCTCTTCCTACTATTATACAGTTTGGTCTTTCCTTTTCCTCACTCGCTTCATTTGGGCTTTATCTAAGCCATCCAACGGAGCCCCGCCCTCCTTGTTAACCCAATGACCATCTCCCTAGGTGATAGGCTCAGATGGTAGACTCATTACGATGAGACTGCATGGCTTGGATAGGGAGCTTATCTGATGATGACAGACAGACTTGGCGGTGGGGGGAAGGGGGGGGGGGTGTATTATATCAATGTTTACCCCATGGCGGTGACACATTATGATGTTTGAACACACAAGCTATTCCGTTTAAAATTATATCATGTCAAATGCGTGTGGTTCTTAAATGGGCGGGGGCGGGGGGGTGAAGGGTGGAAACTTCTTTGAAACGCTAAAAGCCTTTGAAATTCATCCGGTGTATTCATGGCTGCTCATTCTGGGGTATAATTAACGTTGACATTTTGCTGCCCTATGGGATATTATTTCAGTGTCAAACTTCACTCAACGGAGAAATAACTAAATAATATATTGCGATTACAGTATGTGTTATATGTGTATGCGGCGTGCTATTGAATCACAATGCTTATTGTGTTACAAGTTGCAAAAAAGAAGCACACTATTACGGTAGCACTGCTATGAACACTTTGATAATCTCTATGATAACATTATTTTAGATCTCTTCCACATTGTCCCTAGACATAATATTGTAAATCAACTTAGACAATGACTGATCAGTTGTAGTAGCAGCACAGGACACGCGACCAGCCGCAATAGTAGTATGCCTACAAAGAGGGGGACACTCCAAAATGTGAATGAATACCTTAAACTATCTTAAGTCTTATGTATTAAAGTATGAAGAGCTTATATATGCAGGGATCATGTGCCTTTTAAAGGTGAACATTTCAAGACACTGATGCGAACAGACCGCTTGTCAGAGGCTAACTGCTTCTTAGCCTGAATGGCTGCGAGAAACCTTGTACCACTAACCCCATTAGAACAGTTTTCCAGCAAATGTCTCCCTTTCTTTCAATTTTTAGAACATTTCAGGCAAGGTTATACAAATATGAGCTCTTTGAAGATCAAACTGGAATGTGCCTGAATAATCTGGCTATGAGAGAGCGTCATGCTTTGAATTTTATATCCACTCGGGGACAGCAAATCTTCTCACTGTTAACTTACTTCTGTCATCTAAATGAACTATTCCTTCAGGCTGACTGAACAGGCCCAGCCATTACTGATGTGGCATAATGATAAGTTACTCCTCGAGGCTTCAGTTTAGGTGAGCAATTGAAGTGGAAGTGGGATTTACAAGGGTGATCACTTTATATGCTGTTTGTATTCAAACCATTAAACATGTCAAATATTTCAGGGCTTCGCTGTACCGTTGGCAATTCACAATCCGATTAACTGTGTCCAATTTTAACCACATTTCCTTATGCGTGTTATTCCACGTAGAACCACATTTTAACTACTATTCAAGATGTGCATTGAACACAGTGACTGTTGAGCACATTATAAGATGTACAGTACATTAAAATACGTACTGTAATACCCAAACGCGTGTATGTGCACCATTAAGCACAGCAATATGTGGTTATGTGTTTGTATTGCTCAGCCCTCTGTTTTGCTTAGAATCGCATGAATGGTAACCGGGTGTAGTTTATATCTACCGTGTCAGAGTTCACTCTGATACGCCATCGGCAGCCATGTTTCTAATTCCAAACAACGTGGACACTGCCGGTGTTAATCTGAAAGCCCTTCTCTCTCTCTCTCTCTCTCTCTCTCTCTCTCTCTCTCTCTCTCTCTCTCTCTCTCTCTCTCTCTCTCTCTC
>JAODLL010000002.1:3678369-3696999 GCA_026546735.1 Forbesichthys agassizii | reverse complement strand
TCTCTCTCTCTCTCTCTCTCTCTCTCTCTCTCTCTCTCTCTCTCTCTCTCTCTCTCTCTCTCTCTCCCCCCCCCCCTTCCCCCCGGTCTCATTATTTTTTATTGCATTCGCTCGCTTATTTTCTCCACTATATCTCTGTCTCTGCGTAAAAGCCTCCTGCCTCAAATCACTTCTCTCCTGGCTTATAACCCCTAAACACAGAGTGGCCATTTTCCTCACAAACAGCTCATTCCGTATCCTGTGTTTATACAAAGCCATGAAATACAACCAGTTTGTGCGCTCATACATCGACGAGGGGCGGCGGGAGTCTGGCTAGGGAAGGAGGGGGCGAGGGGGGCGGTGTTGATGGACGGCAGGGCCTGCTGCTGTTGCTTCTCCCTGGGGAGGTTAGATCAGGCCTGGGGTTATCATTACTGACCCCCTGGGGTTTCTCTCTGTCCCCTCTCCCCTGAGATGTGACCTCTGACCCCCTGCGGCTCCTGACTGGGACGCGGGAGACAGAGAGAGGGGCAGGCTGTGACAGGAACAACCTGGGATGGACGGGGTGCCCTGCTGTGACACCAGAGCACAGGAGTCATAGAGAGCTTTGACACACACACACACACACACACACACACACACACACACACACACACACACACACACACACACTCAGCATTTGTTGTTTGTTCAAACCCACAGCATTTGTTGTTGGTTCTGGCCCGTGTGTGTGTGTGTGTGTGTGTTTATATCTGTGTGTGTGTGTCGGCGACAGTGTGGGTGGACAGGAAAGACTCCTGAAGGATTCAGAGGAATGTCCACTCCCGTGTGTCTTTCGTCTCAAGCAGTCTGCCATGTTGGGCCGTATATCAGGCCAGATAAGCCCGGCCTTTTTAGCAGGGCAGATTTACACCGCTCTGCTGGCTGTCTTGTCCACATTCCCAGCGGGGACGACAGGATAACGTACTCACATCTCACAGCCTGGATTAGCTAGCGCTGGAGAAAGGGGGGCAGTATGTGCCAAACGCAGAGCGCATGTGTGCACGTTTTTTACAGGTGTTTTCTCTCTTTCAGACTTAATTTCTCAATGCACTTACACCCACAAACACTGGGGAAAGCACAGGCACATACTGTAAGGCTGCCATGCACGCGGAGGGCCATACATTGCCATTATCTTTATGATAGATGTGCTGTGTCAAGGCGTGCGCGCAGGCTGCATGAGAATAAATAAAGCAAGCTCTTCCTGTTGCAAAGGACAACAGCATTAACATAATGCCAAGACAAATACCACATTCGATTACTGCTGACGCGGAAATGTTACAGTATATGAGGCTAATAATGAGCCACCATCAGGCTGTTCCTAAGACCCCCACCCACCCACAAACACATGAAGGATTTACAAGTGAAGCTAGTTACAATTTTAGCACACCATGGAGAAGGTGTAATAGGTATTCTGCACCTCAGCACAGAAAGTCTTACACGGCACAGCTGCAGAGGAGCAAGTCTATTTTGTATTAATAAAGCAAGATTTCCCTCTAAAGGAGTGTTAAATTGTGGTTGCTCTGGTTCACAACGACAACATAGTCCAGATTCAAACACTGCAAAACTGATATCAAATCAGTTTTCTAGTGACACGCTGAGAATACAATTCACAGTGCTGCCCCTGCAGTCATAATCAATGCTAAAGCAGCCTTCCACCCAATGTGTCTGCAGAGCTTGTTTAGCTGTAACAAAGCTCTGGCAAATGTTATGTTATTTATTTATTTTTGTGTCTAGGGAGCAGCTTCACAATGTTTTGCTCTATGACACATTTCATGGTTCTCTGCATTCTCGCTTTGTTGGAGAGCTCACAGATATTGAAAAATGTTCAAACTAATATCTTACTCAAGGTTTAATCCAGCATTGGTTTCTGGGGGAAAAGTTCAGCCAAACAAAACAATGCATGGTTTTATTAACATCTGTGCTTTAATTAAGTGATAGACAATTCATCAATAGGTTGATATGATTCTGCAATAATTAGAATAGTCAGTCTATAACTTGTCTTGCTCTACACACATAGAATACTGTATACACAAACACAGTGTGTATGTATGTATATAGGTTGGGAGCGTTAATGCGTTAATCTTAATCTAAAGCAATTCATTTGAAATGTTTAACGCATTAAAAATTATTAACGCAACACTATCTATCTCCTTTTAAATTACTACCTGTTGTGGCAAACTTTGAGTGTGCTGACTGGGCCAATTCATACGAGCAAAGAGACTGGAATACTAGTATGATGAATAAGGACAACAGTGGAGTTTTAGAAGTAAAGTTCACATTTAAATAGTTTTGGACTACGGCAGTGGTATGCACAATTTACAAGACCAAATTAAAATACAACCGAAACACTTCGACTTTATTGGCTAATTGGCAACCTACCATACAAAAGCAAAAACCCAGGTTATTATTGACGTGACTCGAGGTCACAGGATAAAATATAAGCATTTATTCTATTTTTAGTCTCCCACCGGTAATGTGGTTTAAATTAGTGTGCGTTGCTTGTGTTACTTTCTAGACTTCTGATCCAAACCGAGGTAAGGACATCTGGTTATTACGATATATGTACAGTATCATTCCTCCAGGGACACGATGTGAGAAAACGTTGGATTGGTTATTAACAGATAATGTTTACGAAGCTGCCAGTGAAATAAAAACGTAGGCTATCACAAACAAACATCGAACTATCCCACCGTTCCTTCCGTTTCTCTCCCGTTAGCCATTTGTATTATTTTATATACACACCACACACATGTAAATAATACAATTTCAGACCCTTCCGCCCACATCTCCCTACGTGACGACGTCACAGCTTCCATTGCTCTCTAACACCTGTAGCATACTGGATGCAACACCTGGCTGTTTGCATTTTCTGTTGCTTCCCAATATCTTTACAATGAAGCTGTGAAGCATTCTCTTTGATGTTCCAAATTGTTGGTGATTTAAAAGGTGTCTGTGTAACATGTTAAACATTAATATAGCAGCAAACAACTAGTATTTTCATGTTGTGGTGCACGTGGTAATTCTGTAATGGGCCTGGGTTTTGATCTGGCCTGAGGTCATTTCCCAATCCTTCCCTGATATCTTGTCTGTCTATGTTGTCCTGTCTCTAAAAGAACAAAAATCACACACAAAAAAAATGCGCAATTTTGAGCGAATACTAGTTTTTAAAAAAATGTCCAATTCCCAGCCCTAATATATAAATACGGTATATATAACCATTATAGTAATTTATTTATTTATTTATTGATATATATATATATATATATATATATAGTTAAATAGAAGTAATATAGAAGTTTGGCAAAGATTTGGAGAAAGTTGAAAGCATTATTGTGAAAATAAGACTTAGCTTAGGGCTAAACAAAGTTTGCGTGTAAGATGACTGACGTGAGTTGTTTAAGGTTCACCCACATAGCCATAGCATAACCTCGAGAACTCAAATAGACTTCTCAGTTCAACATTTTTGTATTTTGGATAATTTTCTGTCCAGGTGAACATTGTAGCTGAATTTGTAATAGTCTGAAACCGGTTACATCAACAAATAGGGTAAGCCTCCAAAATTAGCGGTCTGGTGGTTTGTGTGAACAAGGTGGTATGGGATGGAGTCAAATTCCCGGCCTGAATTATTGTTTCAGTCCACCCCTGGTTGTGAGGTCGAAGCTAGCACTTATTTAAAATGTCCAATAGAAAACTAGATAAATTAAAAATTTTAAACAGCAAAAATTATTCCAAAACAAAGAAAGACTTATTTTTTTCTAAATACACCCTTTATTAAACCAAAAAGGTGTCAGCAGACATACTTTATAATTAATTTTAGTGGCCATATTAGCTGTAATAATAATAATAATAATAATAATAATAATAATCATCTTAAAAAAACAAAAAAGTAAAAAACTAAAAATTATTTCCTCCTTTAAAATATAGTTTGTGGCAAAGCCCTTAACGTCCCTAAAACAGGTTTTGTCCATTAAGCCTTAATCTGTAGCCTGTATGCTAACTGTGTGAATGAAGGATGTTTAAGAGTGCTCAGTGAGCGATAGGTACTTACAAGTGATGTAGTAGTTTATGTTCCTCTTGAATTCTAGGCCCATGTAGTTGGGGCTAAACTCCTGGAACTTAATGGTGAACTTGATGTCCTTCTCCGGCTTGTTACAGTTTACCAGCACATTGGGATCCAGTACTGTACTGCAACTGTCTGCCTGCTCCTTCTTCACCAGATACAGCTTGTAGAACTCATAGTCCCTGCCTTGGTCTGCCTTGGGACAGATGATGTCCAGCTTGTCCCCGATGTCTGGGTAGATGACCAGGCCTTTTCCAGGCTGGAATCTGTAGGATGAGAGAGAAATAATTAGAGTTTAAAGATCACTTATTGACTGAAACTGAATAACTGGTGAAGCATGTTTTGTTCGGCCAGGCAAAAATATCACAGTGACTCCATTAAGACACAAGCAAATGTGAATCCATCTATAGACATCCTGCCCTGTCAAACTGTCCATGACCAAAGACGATAAACCCCTTCCTGTTAATCATAAAGTGAAATGTAAATAGCATTTGTTTTTTTTTATGTTCAGCTGTATCCGATAAAGACCACAACATTTTTTACTTTGAAGTTTCTTTCCATGTTAGGATCAAAACTAACAAACTATGCACTGCCATACTCAACTTTTACTAGGAAGGACGTAAAATGGCCACCACAAAAATAGCTGCTGCAAAATGGCCACATAGTCATCTAGGGAACGTGAAAGATTCGTTCCGTTTCAAGTTCTACATTTGCGGTTTATCTACACTTTTCTTCCGTGAGAATTTCATGTTTTGGGATAAAAGAAAACGTCAGGTCAGCGGAGAGGTTCAGGCTTTCTGGTTCATCTCCCTGCTGCTATGGTCATCTTCGGAGGGGATTAAGATAATCCATCTGGCCTTACTGTACCTCTCTACCTAGCTCCCAGGTGCCAACTCAATCAGATCAGTTCATGTTCTTTTTTACTTGCTAACAGAGGGAAACATGAGTGTGTGTGTGTGTGTGTGTGTGTGTGTGTGTGTGTGTGAGAGAATGGAGATAGAGATGGAAGGGGTGGAAGGTTCCTTGTGTGTGCAAACATCACATTTGTGAGTAATGTGCAAAAGTGTGCCTATGCGTGTGCGTTTGTGCGTGCATGCATACGTGTGTGTGCGTGTGCATGTGTGTTAGCTGGTCAGCAGAATGAGCTGAGGTTGCGGTCTGCCAGGGTGGGGGTGCATTAGGGGCCAGACGGGCTGAATCATTGTTCTGGACTTGTTTGAGGGCTTAAAGTGTCAACATGGTTCAGCTCGACTGTCCCAGTTAACCAAGCATTAACCCAGACAGCCGGACTGACCACGGGTGTGTTTATACGCATGTGTGCATGAGTGTGTGTGTGCGCGTGCGTATTTTGTGGTCACAGACTGCGAGCACAGCAGCAGGACTATCTGCTAGATCTGCCCGTGCCAGCGGATTTAAACGGGATTTACCAAAGCGCAATGCATTTGTTGTTTTTTCTGATCCCCCGCTTTAACAAGACATCAGGGGCCAGACCTCCCTCTCTCTCTCTCTTTCCCTCTCTCTTTCTCTCTCGAGTTATCTCACCTTATTTACAGCCCCTTATTTCATCATCACACACATCATTTCACCGCTAAATAACTGTCTCGTCAGAAGGGAGGACTCTGCGAAAGAATAACTGGTTTTGTGTGCGTGTGTGTGTGTGTGCGTGCACGCGTGCTATATTGGGTGGGTGACAGAATGACAGAAAGAGTGCATGATAGCTAGGCCTCCTCCTCTGATGTAACATTAGGGAACAGCCAGCCATTGAGCGACCATTTAAAAACTTCAATTTCCATGAAATAGCTACTACCCCCCATGAAAATGAACATGATAGGATTAAAGCCTCTTTGGCATTCATGACCGCTCTACTTGCACAGAAACATTAACAAACAAATGACTATATTCACAAAAGAGATCAATCCAAAATGAATTTGACAAAAATGTCAGAATCCCCCATATCCCCCCCCCCCCCCAATCCCCCTTTCATACACACCAACACTGAATATGATGTCATAAAAGAATATGCATACGGGCCTCTCGCAAAGAGAGCGCCAGTGCTTGGAAGTGGGTTAGACGTTATTTCCCCACTATTGTCTAACCCGCGGGAGGTGCGGGTAGGGTGGGGGGGGGGCGGTGGGTTCATGGTGAATGGGGGCAGGGGGAAGGTCTGGACGGGGTTGTATTAATTCAAGGGCCGATATGGGATAGCTCATGGTCATTGTTTGTCCAAACCTCTCCCAACAATTTGATAGCTTTCAGTGGCAACCTTTTGTGCATGCGTGTGCTCATGTGACGTGTGTGTGTGTGTGTGTGTGTGTGTGTGTGTGTGTGTGTGTGTGCACGCGCACACATTCACCTGTGTGTGTGCGTGTGTATGGACACCACACAATCAAGCCCTAATTGGATCTACAAGATGCATCAGTGAGGCATAAACAGGTTTCCATGGCAACATTAGGCTTTGTCGCTGACCGCCGCTACCCTACACACACGCACACGCACACACACACACACACGCACGCACACACACGCACACACACACACACACACACACCTCCTTTCTGTCCATTTCTCAGCCCCCCCTTCTCAATCTCACTTTATACTACTCTCTTATTAACCTCCCTCAACTCTTACCTCCTCATTCCTCCCCCCCCCCCACATGCACACACAAAAAGACACCTACAGGACTACGTGAGAAACCCAAAAATGGAGCAAAATGGAGCAGGCAAACAACACAATTATCGCTTGATTTGCTTTAGTCAACAAGTAGATTCTTTCATCGTCACTCCAGTTCCTTCCCTTACGATGAGAACATTGGCAATTTCAAAACCGCCGCCTGTTTAAACCATTTAGAGACGGGGACTTTGATAGTTCAAATTTGTCCATCTCATTTTCCTGCCACATTTCTCATTCTGTCGTCCACATTTTTTTTCTTTCTTATCAGAACGAGGGGCAACAATTTAGATGTATAATTAAGATTTCCAAAAAGTTAATATCTTAATATCCCTGAAGGATTTAATCTCAAGCCCGTCCCTGTCATTGATTCAATTTTCCGAGCAGGCCTCCGAGCTGGCTGTTAGATAGCTATCCTAAGTGAATTCTCCGCTTCTGTTTCCCAGCCTTTGTTAGCTGCCTGCTATAATGAGGCGCTGGCTGCTGTGGAGGTCTGGAAGCGCCATCGCAGATGGGAAAGAAGCAACATAAAAGAAATAGGGCAGAAATTAGTGTTTAGCCCAGTTTAAAAGCCCTCTACTTGGCAAGCCACAGCCCTGCTCCAGTCCAGGATGTGAAAGTAAACTGGTGGGCTGGGACTTTGTCTCTCGTTTCCCTCTTTGTCGGCTTAATCAGCGCCACCCCGGTGCTTCATGCAGCCATGCAACAGAGAGGAGCTGAGGAGACGGACGAGAGATGATTATTGCACTTTTGAGGAGGTGGGAAGGGAAAGAGAGAGGAGGGGAGTGGGGTGGGAGGGGGAGGGGGAGGCTTGAATTGAATCTTTCATTGTCGCTCAGCGGCCTGCAGACCTGTTGATTAAGGAAGCGAGAGGGAGAGCAGGGGAGCAGGTTTCACATCAGCCATGATTTCTTGGAAATGGCCCGCGAGCACGAGAGACCCACCCCCGTCGTTTTAGACGAGGTGGTCCGCACCAAACGAAATAAGGCGAGTCATTTATTTCTAGAAGAAGAAGAAAAACACACAAACAACAGTGGGTTTGTTTCAACTGGATTGCTCCATAGTGTACTGAATCCTATAAAGGAGAGCTTGTAAATACACACTTTACAGAGGGGAGGAGAGGGGAGGAGAGGGGAGGAGGAGAGGAAATGGAAAAAAGGAAAAAAGAGTAGAGGAAAAAAAGAAGGCACCCGCCCCCCCCCCTCCATTTGCATTCCACTAGTGAATATAAGCACATGATCTCACATATGCCACGCAGACCCCCCTCCTCTCCTTCCACGCACACACACACACACACACACACACACACACGTGCACACGGATGTGGGAGCACACAAAAGCACTGTGGGGTGCATCCTGGAACCTTCCCAGCCTAACTTCCCAGCCGCTCCTATTCAGCCACCCTGCCCTCAGCCACTCTGGTATCAAACACCGCCTACACTCAGACCCACTCAGGCCCCTCACAGAGCCTCCAGCAGGTCCCCCCCCCCCCCCACATCCTCCGCCCCCGTTCGGTCAACCCAGGCCCCTGCCCTGGGGCCAGGCCCTTGCAAGTAGCTTTAGAATGGAATATGAGAGAGAGAGAGAGAGCGAGAGCGAGAGCGAGAGCGAGAGAGAGAGAGAGCATAGCAAGAATGAGGGGATAGTCTCAAATTGATTTGCTCCTTAACGATAGCATTAACGCGCCATACATTTAAATTACAATCAGTTATCTGGACTGCACAGACCAATCCACGTCCATCGGTACACGCATTCTCTCTCTCTCTTTCTTTCTCTCTCTCTCTCTCTCATCCCATCTCGATGCCACCATCTGTCTATGCTCAGCGCAGACTCACAGACACTCACACCCGTGGTCACACGCACACCCAACTCCACAACAGGTACTCTATGCAACCAGCACGGTAATTACCCTGCCAGCAAGAGTGTTTCCTTACCAATTTTCATTTCTCATTCACATTATCCACAGAATCATTGTGGTTGCCCCCCACCCACATTACAACAGACAGTTGCCATATACAGCCGCCGTAGTTACAGCCTCATTCCATATTCCATAAGCTCACAGTCCGTATAGCTTTCACTGTGCGGTAATACTTTGGAGAATGTTATAGCCATTTATCCATGTGACAGGGTAATACTTGAGCGCTCACGGAACAGAAAGACGTGGCTGCTCGCAGAACATTGTTGCTGAGCCCTGGCACAATGTGTAATTTATATCGCGCCGGAGATTTAAAGCTGCTTTACTCGCCTTGGGCAATCTACTGTTTGTCTAATCATAGGGTACAAACCCATCATGTTCTCAGTCAAGTCAATCAATATTAAATACGCCTCTAGCGGGGATGGCGTTAGCCGAAAACCACTCTCAGCTCCTCTAAGATAGCGTTGCAGCGTGCATTTTTGTCCGCCCTCACAATGGAAACATTCAAACAGCAGCTTCTGAGATGACCGGGCTCCTGATGTGTGGTTAAGATTGGCTGGGCCTTGTTGACACAATGTGATCTTTTCATATTTTGGAGAAAGGAATATATTATCAAGCTGTCAGTGTCTTTATCTGGCTCCGGATAAGCTCGCCACATCTTGATCTCGGCCAAACCTTGGCTGTGCCGCTGACCGTTCTGGAGTCAGCCAGAGAGCTCGACCCTATGAGTGCGTTACCGGGCTGAAGGCAAGGTAAACTGACCGGGTGCCTGTAGCCTGAGGCACACCCACAATGCTTGTATATATAGCTGGCTTCTGTCAGGCTGTCACTAGGGCATATGTTCTTAGGAAGGCCTAACTATAAACACACACACATAAACACACGCCCCACAGTGTACACACAGTGATTTCCTCACATGTCAAACATGGTAAACAATGCCGGCGTGCGGCCCAAGGCCCAATGAAGATGAGTGCATGGATATACGCAAGCGCGCACACACACACACACACAGAGAAGATTGTGAAAGCACCAAAACAAGGCCCATCTGGCCCTGCCTATGTTTAACAAAGCAGGAAGGATTTGGCATTTACTACAGAAAATCAGGTCAAACCAGTAGACACCAATACTGGGGAACCAAAGGCCAGTATTGCTGGTTAGACTATTTTGTGTCCACAAACTAAACTCTGGATGCTTTCACATTCCAGTGGACTAGAATAAGTGACTTGCTGAAAAGCGTGAAGCTTGGTAATCCCCCTCTGGGCCATACCCATTAAGAGAGTAAATGAACATGTCACAGGCAGCAAGGCAGACCAAATATCCTGTATTCCACCCCTGCTGAGCAATGCCTTTTGTACGTGTGAATATAGACACCCCTATCTCTTTCAGAACATAGACACACACGCACGCACGCACGCACGCACGCACGCACGCACGCACGCACGCACGCACGTACACGCACACAAACACACGCACGCACGCACACACACAGAGAGAGAAGCCTCGGCATTAGCTCAGTCAACAGCCTGGTATGCAAGGCAAATCTGATTCAGTGTGATTCATAGCAACAGTTGCACAGCGAAACGAACACTCACTCCCACACGCTAAAATGCGCACACACAAGCTCGACAAAAGCCGCAGCTAACATACACACACACACACGAACACGCACACACCTCGATACTGGGCCTTAACAGACAGAAAGCACAGTGTGCTAGCCCTCTATCACTGTCACATGAGGAAGGCTAGCCTCACAGCAGCGAGCCTAATGAGCTAACAAGATGACGCCCAGATGGCCATGCGGAGCAGGGAACACAAGAGGACGTTGTTACCAAGACAGACAGACTGCACAGGACCTTGAAGTGAGCAGTGTCAGAAGTCATTAGGTCGGGAGAAGGCACGTAATCTGGTTCTTCTATTGGCCGCTCCGGTTTCCCGTCAGCGTGGAGCCCATCCCTCTCTGAGAGCAGAGGTGCTGACGGAGCGACTTGGGTGCGTGCGGTTGTGATTGAGCGCCGTCCACTGTGTCCCTGACAGGAAGAGAAGGCCCAGGCCTCTGCTCTCCAATATTCCACTTATTCATATCCCAGAGCCCAGAGAGTGAGCTCTTGCAGCTGGAGAGGAGAGGAGGAGAGGAGAAGGGAGTTTTGGGCAAGATTCAGCCCGAGTTTAGCCCTATCCTGGTGTTGCTCTGTGACCCAAACGCACAAAGCTGTTTTTACTCTCTTCTTCCCAAAGCTCCTTCCCTGGCCATGACACAACACACAAACACACACACACACACACTCGGCCAGCTGTCTCCCATCAGAGAGGAGCAGACACAGATGGGCTCTACATGCACCGTAAAGATCTCTCCACAGGCCCAGGCTACGGTCACTGCCAAACACGCCTGGCCAGAACCCACTGTACGTGTCGATGTGTACGTGTTTCTGTGTGTTCATGCATATGCATCAATACATACTTGAAGGCGAGGCAATGTGTGTGTGTGTGTGTGTGCACACGTGTGCACATACTTGTGGGTATATGATTATGTGTGTGTGATGATGTGTGTGGTGTTGCGCTGCACTGTGTGCATGATCGAATATTTGATGATGTGTGTGTGTGTGTACGTGTATGTGCACTACATTTGATGTGGTGTGTGTGTGTGTGTGTTTGCATGTTGGTGTGCACGTATGACTGTGCCTATGTATGCGGGCTTTATGCAATTGTACGTACATGTGCGTAAATATTACCGTTTGTGTGCGTGTGTGTGTGTGCGTGCAATGTGTTGTGCATGTGTGGTCTATATGATGTGTGTGTAAGAGCCCCAGCCAGAGAGATGTGGGGCCGGGGGGGTGGGGGTAGTGGACAGAAAGTACTCCCCCAGGCTGCACTGCTGGGAGTCAGGACTTGGACCAGGCTCTAGAAGGTTCTAATCAGCACTGAGCAGAGCTCTGGGAGATGGCACAAGGACCTCCCGAGATGAACAAAAGCATTGTATCTCACTGTCGCACTGGGAGGAAGAAACACAGAACGAAGGAAAAAGTATTATAACAATTATCCAACCCACGCCGCTGCCCGGGTTGAGAACTAGCGTGGCTTTGTCTGCTTTCAGTATCTCCAACTCCATCGATAACACAGACAACATAAGCTGGTTCAAGGCAAGCCCTCCTAACACATAGAATACACCAGAAGTGGTTTTAATGTTACATGTTTATGAGAGAGGTTTTGCTGCTGGTGTCATTTCATTTAATTGTTGGTTCCAGAAGCAGTGGGTTTGTCTTTCTTTCTGACTCACCCATTTAATACAGCATTTATTATTCAGAGGTTCAGATTCTCTGAGGTCTAAAAGAGCCAATCAAAGTTCATTTCCGTTTCAACAATGCTTGTCTATTTCAGCATGGGAAAATTACCCCAGGGATAATGAAGTGAAGTGAAATGCTAATGCGGGGTAAAGAGTCAGGCTAAAGTTTTTTTTAGCTAATGTTAGGTTTAATATCCATGCTCGAGATGGTTTTGTTCTCAAACACTCGTGGGTTACATTTCACTTGCTCAGCAGTAGGACACTTTCAGCAAACCAACAAATGATTCACTGACTAGCCAAGCTAACACGCCTCAGTGATCAGGCTGGGAAACTACTCCCAGTAGAGACATTGCCATTTTTTCTTCCCGGGGTCCCTAAAGAGCGCACCGCTCTGCAATAGCAACAGAACAGCCTCTCTGAAGCAGGTGCAGATTCAGTGATTGGCTCAAGCACACTTCTGTAGGGTGGATTGATGCTGGCAGGGAACTTTGAACCAAAGGTCTTCCAGTTATGTCTTCTAAAAAAAACAACATCTTGATGCCCATCATAAAAAATATACAACATGGATTACATAGTCTGGACAGGCATAAAACATTTACATACTGTCCGTCTCTCTCTGAATCTGGAATGCTCTGTTCCAGTATTGAATTTTATAGTGACTCTTTCAGAACAAAGTTGAATCTGTGTTTTACGACCGCGTGCGCGCATGTGTGTGCGTGCACAGGCGTGTGTGTGTGTGTGCTGGCAGGTGTTAATATGACACAGCTATAGTTAAAGTGGAGGTTGCTGGAGACAAACCAAACTTGCCTGGAAGAACAAAGAAATCGGAGCGGTATACACAAGCTGCGATCGATCACTCTTCAGCGAAACATGGCTGGATTTGACAGCATGGTTCTGAACCCAGAAGTGAAAAGATAGCACGCTACAAAGTTCAAAACACTTTCATTGTTCACCTGTCAGCGTTAAAGACAATTCCAGGGGAAAAGGCGGGTATGCTACCAACAATATTTATCTTGTGTCCCTTTTCCGCCTGGCTCTTACTTTTTTGGTTAATGTATTCCTGGTATTGTGGCAGGACGGGAAGATGGATGACTGGAGGAGTCCAGTAGGTAATATCTGTCTGCTACAACCACGCTGCAGTCATTCACACATTTCCCCTGTCTCTAATCTCATGCTACGGTAATAATTCAATCACCAACAAACAGCCACGCTGTTGAAACGCTGACGTTTAAATTGTTGCTGATTGCAGGTTTTTCCCACATTGTTCCCAAAACAGCTTCCCTGGGAAAGTAGGAAAGTCAAACAGCTGACAAGATGTCACCTCATGAACTCTTTTCCCTTCACACACACACAAACAGCCAAGTTGGCATTCTAACACACATGCACGCAAACAAAACAATTTTCAGTCCCTTACTAATTCTCTAATGCACCCGCATGGAGCAGAAATTGTTTGAAGGCATCATCAACTGCCTGTCAAGCTCGACGGCACACAGAGCTGTCTAAACAGGCCACAAGTAGCAAAGTAGCTTCCAACATGCTCTGTTCAGCGGTGAGAAGCGAATAACTTTGAATCATCTCATGTCACTCATGTCAGGTAGCTGCTGCTGCTTTGTACTAAAGCATTAGAATCTATGGGGTTTCCAGAGAGCGAACACATTCCGTTTGTGCATTCCTCCGCCCCCTCCCACCTCTCTAAGCCTACAGCGTTGAGAGCTGTAAGGTGTGGGGTGCTGTAAAATGTACATTTAACAGTAGCTTCGCTGCACTTATACCCGCCTCTCTGTACATGCCTGGCTTAGAGCCTGTCCTGACAGGTCATGGAACGTGTACGACCCTGGGGGGATGATTATCACGTGTTCGCACCAGGATGTGCGTGCACGCGCATACCTGCGCACGTGGACATTCTTTTGGGAGCCAACGGTAGCGAAACAAGAGAATATAGGGCCTCACAGGGAGACTGACAAAGAGAATTACACGGTGAGTTAAAACACGGCTTCCTGTCTCGCACAATAGCATTGGATGGCTTTCAGACGGCTCTCACAGAAACCTGTAAAAACATGGTGTCAATAACTGGGACAGGGTAATGGTGAATTGTTGAGGAGGAACATTTTGCGTGAGATTTGTGGAGAAAATGTGCGTTTGGGCCTCTCTGCACTGCACCCTGTCACTCAGTCATAACAAGGGCACTCTGCCAATGGCTTCCATTTGCTTGTCTTGACAGCAGAGATGCATGCGCATATCCAAATATTCTTGTGCCACCGATACCGGGCGTGACTTGATATTCCTCATCAACGTCAGGCCTTGAAAAAAAAGAAAAGAAGAAAGAAATAATAACCCACTGATGAAAAAGCTGATAATGCCAGGTCTAATGATTCCACAAGCCAGAAAATCAATGACAAATTTCTGTTATGAGCAAACGTACAAGACATTTTAATCCTTCAGCACTTTGCCTGTGATATTTATGTCTGTCGCCAGTGCTTTCATTATCATAAAGCGTGTTTAATATTTCTCAGCTGTGTGAGAGGCCAGCCACACTACAGATGATTGAGAGGGCTCCAGATTTAGTGCCTCTTTCTCAGTCGCTACTTCGCCTTCTCCAGCTGTGTGCACGTACTTCAGGACCGAGGCAAACCAAAGACCAGTTCGAGAGAGAGAGAGAGAGAGACAGAGAGAGACAAAGAGAGAGAGAAAAATGGACTGAACAACGGAGGAGGAAGCGATGTGCAAGTATTGAGGACATGGTGCCAACCAGAGAGGCCCACTGTGCCTTGGTTCCATCTCTCCAGCTGAGGGCTTTGATTTGCCTGATTGTCTCCAATATTGAGACACACAATAAACACAACACTGGGCGACCATTTGCAATTCTAATCAGTCCCTCTCAACCGGCCTGGACAGCCCAGCTACGGCCCTCTGGTATATCACTCATCTGACTGCAAAATAATGACACACAATCATCGCCATGGCTACGTCGCTACCGCATCGAGAGTGGGAAGGGGGGGGGGGGGGACAGAGAGGATATTAATACACAGGAGTGCTCAGAGGACTAAATGAATTAGGCAGGAGATTATCTAGATACCAGGTTAATGAATGTGCCACGCAGGCATTCTCCCCCAGCAAGGAGCGAGCAACCCTCCACCCCCGCTTGAAAACAGGCACAGGCAACAAACTAGGCTAGCTAACAGGTCCACGCCTGTCTCTGTGGGGCGTGTTGTGACATGATTTCAATATCCCTTCCCCCATGACATGCAATCCTGCCTATGTAAACTAACTTGGATTGTTTCTCGATAACAGCAAGTTGCTAACTTTGGTTGCACAGTTAGATAATAGATATGATTAAGTGGGTGGAAACTGACATGATGGCTGTGATAATATCATTATACTGCTATAAATACTGCTTGCCATCCGCATGCATTTACTGTAGGCCTAGAGGCCTGATTTGGGGGCTTTGGAAGTCAAATTCATGCAGTGAGGTGTCTCTAAAAGGTGTTATAAACAACAGGAGCCCTTAACAGCTACAATAAGTGTTGTTTTCATTGAGGTGATCACACGGTGATAATGGATGCCTGCCCATAAATGAGAGAAAACTCAACACAAGCAATCATCTACTTTTTACTATAGCCCTAATGTGTTTGCTTTAACATCTATCCGGAATATGAGAAATTCCAATTTATTTCTGAATATAACAGGCACATCTTATGAAACTTCCCATTTGACTTGCAAATCAGTCCGATGATTCATAACAGTGTGTGTGTGTGTGTGTGTGTGTGTGTGTGTGTGTGTGTGTGTGTGTTTGAAGGAGCATATACACATACACATACAGTACACACACACACATACACACACACACAAGTTAGCTAACAGTCCTGGGCCCTGTGTTAGCTAGCTAGTGCGTGCGCCTGTGTGGCATGTTTGTACACGTTTGTGTGTGTTTGTGTGTGTGTGTGTGTGCTTTGGATGGGCGTGTGAATGACAGCCTGTCAGTACGAGGGACGTCTTTATCTAAGTGATGTCTGCGTGAGTGCTGACTGAGCGGGAGGGGTGGGGGGGTCACTCTGGCTGGCGGGGAGACGACAGTCTTACGGACAGGAAACATTACTTTATGATTTCTCTCTGGGGAGGAAGCACTTGTGACACTTTGTGCTGTGCCAGCACACTCAAACCATTTAAAAGGTTATTTCATACAATGTAATCCATATGGCGTGTGCGTGCGTGTGTGCGGTTGTAGTTGTGTGTCATTCACACTCATGACAACAGCATGTGATTCTGATCCCCAAAGCTTATATTTATATATATATCCTGGTTTCTTTACACAACCTCATTTCTGTCTTTGTTCAGAGGGTCTGGAAGAAAACAGATTGAGTGGAGTTGCTCCATGTCTTTAGCCTTTCTATGTTCCAACAATACAGCGGTTTTAGTTCAGCGTCCTGCAGTCAGTCTGCGAGGGGTCTGATAAGAGAAGCTGATGGATAGGTTTAATCAGCCAAGTCCAGAGATCAAGACCGCAGGACAGATCAATCAAAAAGCGCTGGTTTATAAATGAAAAAGACAGCTTTTATCAGTGTCAAAAGGGCTTCTGCCGCTCTTTTCCTTTCTGCTCGCTGTGGGAACAAAGACTGCAGTTTTTTTGTCAGTAAATTAAGCCTAAATCTAGACATAAAAATACATTTTAGTGAATGGAAAAAGAGATTAAAAACCAATGATAACATGCAGAAACAATAAACTTTAGAGTGCAATACACATCATAGGACACAAATCATAACCAAAACGGGCTACGTACATAAACGCAAGACAAGGAAAGAAAGAAAAGATAGAACAGGCAAAGAAAGAAAAAGGAAAAATCAAAGAGAAGTAGAATAAAATACATTTAATTTCTAGAGAAAACAGTCTGGAAATAAGCTAAGTAAGACCCACATCTGCTATCAATACATAGAGACACACTATCCTGAGGCAGCTCTTCAACAATGACCATATTCTGTTTAGCTCTGGTCACTGAAAACTCAGATACACACAAGTGGCATAACAACATCAATACAACTTAGAGGTTAAACTATCATAATTCAATAAATATGTAGGTTAGACAAAATCAGCAATATCTACAATACAGCATAGGCCTATACTGCCCTTTCATGTAGGCTATGGGATTCATTCAGTTTTTGAGTGGCAAGTCTATTCTCTGCTTACAATCTCAGCCCATGATTGTAAAAGACAGCTACACGTGTACTATCAAATCTAGACAAATTAGTTGCTCTCTTTCCTCCCTCCAAATGGAGATCTTATCCAGGCAGACATTCTTAAGTTGTCAGTGGGTTTCTAAAACCCCACATTGAACACCATATTGACTGATGCAATCTCAGAGACACACATCATTAGGCTCATTAACAGAGAGCACAAACGACGGGCTAAATGGTGTACAGAGAATCTGTGTCTCTTCTGATAACGCTCGCCTTTAACAAGCAGTGCGCCGGCTGTTAGTATTAAAATGAAATGTGTGCATGTGATATGCCTGCTAATAAATACGTTGTTCGACAAGATGCTAGTCTTATTCACGCTGTTTGCTCTGTGATAACCCGGTGGATTGTAGCCCTCGTAAAAGACGACCCATGTGTTGTTTTAGGAAGCCATTAGAAACTGGGGTTGTCTCCATTACAAGAGCTCTCCGATCATTACGACGTTGCCATCTGCAACACACTCGAGCTCTAATCTGCACAAGCTAACCACAGCTGACGCTAGCTATCGTACACACATCTTCTGCTACACCCCCTTCCCCCAGTGTGCGCATGCATTTCTTAACGTGACATAGCAGCTGTTCTCCCGTCACGCCATGCAGGTCAGGTCGACACATTATTCCAACCCACTTGACCGGGGTGCGTCGTGGAGATCACCCAGTTAAAAATGCACACGCACGCACGGGACCCAACCCCAACAAATGCATGGACCCTTCAAGAGCTCATTGTGAATCTCCCATCTGACAGAGCAAGGCCAGCTCAAGCCAGTGACCATGCCTTCTTCAACAGGAGGCAAAACCATTTCCCTTCCCTCTTTCCTTTTTCTCTTGCATTGTGAGTAGAGGAGCACCAGGAGGCTCAATTTGGTGGCTGCATGTTGAGAGGCTTTGAGGATCACGCCACTCCATTCCAGAGCAAGGCCACTACAGGAAATGAGGGCTCGCGTTCCTTTAGGTGCATCTGCCACCACTTGTCATATAAATATATTCATGCCTTCATGTATATTTCAAATACGAATTTGACTTCCTGGCATAATGCACACACCGGGCTGACTTCCCTACTTTCGAGAGGCTACAAGGTGCTACAATCAGAGATGCATAAATAAATCAGAAAATGCAGCATACACAGTCACACACGAAAGGCAGCTACTAGCCAAACAGGGATGGAGACTCAGGGAAGTGCATCTGGACAAAAAAGGAAGCTATATATAAACACACACAGACACATACACATACATATACATACACATATACATACACACACACACACACACACACACATATATACACACACACACACACATATATATATATATATATATATATATATATACACACACACATATATACATATACATACACATATATATACACACACATATACATACACATATATATACACACACACATATATACACACACACATATATATACACACACATATATATACACACACACACACA